>MJEU01000006.1:0-350643 GCA_001748505.1 Sporisorium iseilematis-ciliati | reverse complement strand
TCTACCACGTCAGCCAGTAAAACGTGCCGCCTCTGAGTTGGGGTACCCCTTGTAACCCTAACCCTAACCCTAACCCTAACCCTATCCCTATCCCTATCCCTATCCCTATCCCCGCATCCATAACTTGTTCATCGCAACCAACAAGGATGCTTCCTGACTCCTTGTTGCATGTATTACTTAGTCAAGCTTCAATAGCAGCTCAGTATTGTGTCCCCCTGACTCTGCAGTTGCCCACAACCGCTCCGCTCCCGATCACACTTGGCTGTAGCCGCAACTTGCGGTACCCAGAACCTATGGTCCTAACAGTATGCTCTTACCTCCATTCCAAGGTTCCCACCTTTGCCAAGATCTTTGCTCTGCTCAACAAGCTCACGCAAAAGGACAAGAAGGGCAAGACTGAGGATTACAATTGCAGCCTCAAGTCAGACTGGATGTGCAAGCACAATGAAGCATTCCTACACATTAAGCAAGCGCTTGTTCACTCAAACGTCCTCAAAGAGCCTTGGTACAATTGTCTGTTCATTGTGCAGACCAATTGGAGCAAGGACAGTATGGGTGCCGTGCTCATGCAAGAAAACAACATCCAGAAGTACGCTAGCGGTAAGTGGCAGCTTGTCACTAAGCCTGACAACAGCCCATTGGTTGACAAGCAGCAACCTGTTTGCCAGAAGGTTGCATACCCTATTGCATATGCTAGTTGCAAGCTTCATTTGTTGGAGACTTGATACTCAGCTCATCTTGGTGAGCTAGCAGCCGCAAAGTTTGCACTCAACAAGTTTTCAGCGTTCACCTTTGGACAGCAAATTGTGTTAGTCACCAACTGTTCTGCACTGCAAGATGTCCTCAAAACGGAGAAGATGCCAGTCGCTCATGCCTGATGGAGAGAGCAACTGCTTGCTCACAATATTGTTGAGGTACAACACTGTGCAGGTTGACAACATCAACTTGCTCACAGCTTGTAACATCCTCCATCAGCACCAACAGATGAACCACTGCAGCCATTGGAAGAGCTTGGTCTGGCTTTAGTGTTTGCTGTCAAAAGCAATCTGGATGAGGGTCATTCATCAGCACAGCGTTACTTGGAGCTCAACAAGTGTACCAGTCCTTTGCTATGTCGGTTTCAGGGAGATGAGATGGAGCCGCTCCTTTGCTTCCTCCTCTTCCTTGAACTCCCAACTTTACAGCTGCTCCAACATAAGCTTGCCAAGCAAAACAACTATGTGATTTGAGATAGCAACCCTGAACCCTGTTGCCATCGTCTGACCCACGGAATCCAGGCTGGACGCAAAACAGGCGGTAAGGCCAGCTTAGCGCCTGCATTGAGTAACTTAGGCGATAAGACCAGCTTACCACCAATCTTGCCAACGGCGTCCAACCGCCGATCTTGTCCAAGGCAGGCAATAGTGAAGGCCAATTGCCAATCTGGCTAGACCCTCTGCTAGCCCTGTGACAAGGAGCTGCAGCACAAAACCAAGGGGGAGCGCAATTGGGCAGCTGCGGCTGCTGCACGTGCAGAGAAGGCAACAACAGTAAAGGCTGAGAAGCTGCAGACTGCTTGCAAGAGCCGCAAAGCAGCCACAAGGCACAACAAAGACTCAACAATGAAGACATGGCCAGCAAAGGCAAAGAAACCGTCGACAAAGAAGGAGAGCACTGTGCTCCAAAATCTTGGGACACGAAGTGCAAGAAGAGCAAAGAAATCAACTCCTACCACATAAGCACGGTGTGATCAGCTTGGACTTGAATCTTCAAAGATGTCGAGGATCACAGACCAATCAGACAGAGGCACTGACGAGATAAAAGCTAGACGATGATTAAATGACTCCAAGTGGTACAGTACAAGGTGTGCGGGAAGACGTGATGCGGCAGACTACTGCAACCTGAGAGTCGAGGCCCAGGAGCCGACGGTGGCGAGCTTTGCGTCCTTGAGAAGGAACTCGTCGCTCTGGGGCTGCTGCTTTTCGGCGTCCTTGCCGTAGTAGCTGTACTGATCGATGAGCTTCATGTTTTCGGTGAGCTCGTCAGCAATGGCTTCAGGAAGGAAGGATTTGAAGACGTCGGCGGGAACATTGTTGTAGGCGACCTTTTTGCCAAGAACAGTGCTGAGCTTGGACGAGAAGGACTGCAGATCGGTCCAGAAGCTGACGGCTTGCACCCTTTTGCCGTTGGCGGCTGCACCGGCCTCAAAGATACCGGCAACCCATTTGCCAGCATCGGCAACGATGTCAATCACAGGAATGCGGGCGGCAGGGTCAATGGGCAGCGTGATGTTGTAAGAGCCGTCGTCTGCCTTGTTGATCATGGTGTTGAAGTTCTGGAGGAAGAAGGCCGGGTGAAAATAGGTGACGTCGAGCTTGTCGCCACGCACAGATTCGGCGTAATCGTCAATAGCGGCTTTGCTGTCAAAGTGAGGAACGTGGAGCGTGCCGTTGGTGAGCTTGTTGACGTTGTGCAGACTGGAGATGACGAGGTGCTTGACGCCGGTGGAAATGGAAGCGTCGACGATGTTGCGACCTTGTTGCGTCTCCTTGTCGCCGTCCATGGATTCCCAGAAGTTAGTGACGGCGAGAACACCATAGGAGCCGTCGAGAGCCTTGGTCAGCGAAGCAGGATCGTCAAGATTGGCACGAACGAGATCGACACCCTGTTTGGCGAGTTCTTGAGCTGCGGGTTTGGAAGTATCGCGAGTGACGCCACGGAGAGAGTATTTCGCATTGAGCGACGGGGTCTTGAGGATGGTCTGGATGACGCTGCCGCCTTGCTGACCGGTAGCACCGAAGATAGTGAGAAGCTTTTTGGCCGACATGCTTGAAGTAGAACGAAATAGATTGCCGCTGGTGCTAGATTTGCTGCGTAGTCGATTGTTGCGAGTGTTTGGTGAGTTTGCTGGTTTGCGCGGGCTTGCGAGCGGATGAGCTTGAGTCTGATGGAGGAATGGAGTCGACGGCGACCAGGTAGATCTTTATTTATGCTGTTCTTGTGTGATTCAGCCGATCAAGCAAAGTACAGCTGGGCTAGGGAGGCTCACGAGCGAAGGATGTTCGTCAAGGGCAGAGCTACAACAGTTCGGGGTCCGGCTGCACGGACCTAAGCAACAACGCCGCTTGACAGGACAAGAGCTTCTCATGCGTTCGGCAAGACGGAGATACCCTTTCGTCTTGCGATTGTGCGGGAGAGCGCTCGAGCCAGACAAAAAGCAAGCTCGACGGCGAATGCATTGTGATTGATTGATTGATTGATTGCGGGGAGTTGTGCCTCGTGCCTCGTTTAACGCCGTTTGTTTGCGTTGAAGTGTGCACTTCCGTGGCAAAGTTAGCATTGAGCATCCGCGGAATCGCTATTTTTGGTCGAAAGTCCGGGCAAACACAAAGGTTCGAGTCTTCCATCACTGCCATACGCTTCTGTCCAAGAGCGGAGCTGGAGTTAAGTCTGCATCTTCGCCGTTGCATAAGCGTTGCGAGATCGGCTTGGGCGGATACAAATCGGGTGCCATTGAGGTGAGTGCCGAGACCCGACACGCTTTTTTCAGCATGCGCCGAGACCATCTTCCTGGCGAGGCAACCTTCTTCCTTCCTTCCTTCTGAACAGCACTCTGATCACAGTTCGAGGCAAGATGAGAGCTCTCAGCAACGCGATATACGGTGCTTCTTCCGCACTAGCCTCTGGCTCTCGCGCTCGCGCACTTCACACAGCTAGGCCCTGTCTAGCCCAGGTCTCTCCGCCACTTCCCTTTTCGTGGTCCCACCTCAAATCCGACGACCAAGCTCGAGGCAGTGAACCGTCACAATCCAGCACTGCAAAGTCCTCGCATGTTCAAGATCACCGTACGTCAGTCCAACAGAAGCGCGAGCGTAAACTCCGCGAATATGAAGCCAAGATCAAGGTGAAAGCCATGCAACAGGGTATCTCGCCCGAAGAGTTTAAACGTCGTTCGCTCGAGTTTGCCGCAGTGAAACCGACCCAGCCTTTCGGATCCAAACCAACAAAATCTACCTCAACAGACGCTTCAAAGGCCGAGAGCAGCATTCTGTCCGAAGTAGAGAAGCGAGATCAAGCGATAGCACAGTCAATCCAGCAACGAGCAAACGCTGAAGCTGCAAAGAAGCTCGCTTCCGGTCAGGTCCATTCCACTCCCACAGGCGCACAAGAGGGTCCTATCAAGCCTCTCAACAAGATCCTCGATGTCGAAAAGCTCAAGACGCAAGATCAAGAGACTATTACCAAGCTATGGGCCGGATATCACACCATCAAGAACAAGCTCTCGGCTGTCATCCCTACCGAAAAGTACCTCGAGATGCTTGCCAATGCTCGCAGGTATCCTCAATTCGTCCTTCCGCTGCCACGACAAGTGATCGATGAGGAATCGGATGCGGCAGGTGCATCCAAGGAAGCGTTTGAGATGCAGTTCCTCGAATGGGCGGTGATTCCCAATCCAGCTGCCGAAGGCGCTCCCCCTTCGGCGACGACCCTCTTCACTCCTCTGGCGGAATACAAGCTCAAGCAGGACTTCAGCCAACCCGTGCTCATTCTCACCTTCTACACCGACCTGAGCAGCACCAACGGCATCGTTCTTATGAGAGGCGAAGTGACCGGTCTCAACGAAAAGACGGGCAAAGGCGGTCGAATCGATCAGGCACAGGCGCAGCTGCTCGCTCTCACCTTGCAGCGATTCTACCTTCCATCTTCGCCATCCGCTGCAGCTACTCAAGAGACCAAAGACGATGCATCAGCCTGCGCTCAGCTCCTTCACGACTTTTACAAACGACCGGAAGAGTTTGACGTAGAGCATCTCGTCAATGTCGCTTTCCGCCTTTGAGTGGGAGTGACACTCATAGAACCTTACCAACAATATCCTAGACGCAATTACAATACACTTTCACGAGTAGACTCAGTTAAAGGGTGTGCTTTGATTGTGATTGATGGTGTGCGGAGGGCTAGGTACACCTGAGAATTTTCTGAATAACCTCCTGGAATCTCCAGCCAATTTCTGACATGGGCCGAAACGGCCCACATCAAAGGTCCAATCCATATGGGCCGTTTCGGCCCATCTCGACTGACTCGGCTGATGTGACGTATGTGGGCATTCTGTTGATTGCATCCCAAGCGCCGACGAGTCTTATTACAAAACCAAGAACATCGGCGTGCAGCTGTAAGACAGATGCTGCTAATCTTCCTCCTCGCTAGCCTCCTCGCTAGCCTCCTCGTCGTCCTCCTCAGCATCCTCGTCAGCGGTAGACTGATTCTGCAAGGCTTCGCAGATCTGTTGCCACTCGTTTTCCACCAGCTTGTACTCGCTCTTGTCCAGGGTGGTTCGGCAACTTTCCAATGATTTGAGCGCCTTTGTCATGTCGCTGCCCGCAAGGTGTCCGAGATAAGTGGTCCATACTTCGACATCGGTCGACTTGATCTGCAGCAACTTGTTAAAGATCTTGTCCACCAGTTGATTGTCTTTCTCCAACCGAGTCTCATCTGCATCTCCGTCAGCGGCATCTTGAAGCTCCTGGATGACGTCGAGCCACGCCTGGTGCGAAGCAAAGCAAGACTGGAGCAGCCACGAAACGGTCTCGTCGTGCTTGGACAGACGACGACTGAGTCGGACATAGCGAAGCACACACAAGTCGTGCACATCTTGACGGTACGCTTGCACAGCTTCGAGATCCGAGACTGAAGAGCTGTGGCTGCGCGAAAGGAGCGATGCCGTCTCCCGAATTGCCCATCGGTACTGCTCCGAGCTGTACGCGAACGACGCCTTGATTTGCTTGCGACTCGAATCTTGAGATCCAAGCACACCGTGGTCGAGCCAGTCGAGGAAGCGCGACCACAAACTGGACTCAGCTGAACAAGTTGCAGTCTCGGCATCAACGTGCTCGGAGCACGCTTGCAGTCCTCGGTGCCATTCTGCGGCAATCGAGTCGCGACTCTCTTGCACGGACTTGCCCGATGTCCTGGCTAGATTGGAAGCGACAAGAATGCGCAGTCCCCAAAGTTCGTCGCTGGTAGCAAAGTTGTTACGACCTGTGGCTTCCTTGAGCTGTTCCTTGAGCTTTGTGAGCTTCTTGCTTCTGTCCTTGTCGTCTTGGACGGAGAGCGCAGCGTCGACCTTGTTACGCAGCGTAACAGCACGCATTTGGGCCGTCTCAACCTTGGGTCCTGCGGCTTGAGCTTCCTTGACCAGCTGCGTCTGTACCGATTCGAGATATCGCAACAAGTTGGGCTCGTCAATGCCGGAGCGCTGTGCGTCGCTGAGCATCTCGACAAGCAAGGCAGTGGTGGTGTAGAACTCTGCTTTTGCGCTGCGAATTGTTGATTTGACGGTGTCGATGGGTGCTTGGACGCAGAGTGCACGCAGCTGTTTGATGGCATCGCTGACTGCAGTTGGAAGCACGCCCGACTCGGCAAGTCTTTGATAGGCGGCGGATGGTCTGGATGCGCCTTTGCTCTTTTCTGTCAGCAGCGACTGCAGCAGCTGGAGAACAAGCAAAACGGCGATGGAAGGTGATGAGGATGCGGACGCCTTTTGCAGGCCTGAGGATGCGGCGCCTCGAAGCTGTGATGCGAGTTCGAGAAGACCGTCGGTCTCGTTGGAGAATGTAGTGCGGAGGTGGCTGGCGGACGTGAGTAGTCGATGCGAATCCATTTCCTCGGTGTTGGCGACTTGAGCTGCAGTCTCGTCGGACTTGTTCGCGTGGAAGGGCGTTTCGGGACGGAAGGGGCGGAGGGAAGAAGCTAAAGCTGCGGGCGCAAAGTGAGACCACCCCCAACGCTGACGGTCGGAAAGGTGCTGGTAGACACCGTCGAGAAGTCGACGTCGAAGTGCTTGACCGCTCTTGGGAGCGTTGATGCTGATGGGTTCGGCGAACGGGAACGACTGGAGCAGCTCGACGAGAGCAACAAGGAAGACGAAGTGAAGATGTGGAGCAAGCGATTCGAGAGCGCTGCCGATGAGGAAGAGGGGGATGTTGCCCCTTAAGATTGCGATCTGTGTTGGAGGGATGGTGGTCATCTTTCTGGGAGTAAAAGTGTTGGGCTTTGAGTCGGAGGAGTCGAGTGCTTCTGGGTTTGCGTCGTCGTCCTTGTCTGGCACCTGACTGAGCAGTATTGACTCGTCGTCTTGATCGTCGTCATTTGGTGCGTTGGCCTGCTTTGATTGGGAGTCGAGGTCGACAGCTGACTGCTGTGCCTCAGCGGAAGCGTCTGAAGAGCTGAGGGTGGCATCTGCGTCAAGGTGCTGGTCATCCCATTCGAGACCAAGGACGAGCCATCTCCTACGCAGACGCTCGATAAAGACAAGCTCCATACGAATGTACTCTACCCAGAGGCGGAGCAATTCGGATTCTCTCGAGGACAGCTTGAGCGTGGCGGGACCAGAGGATGCGGTTTTGGACGACTCGTCGATGGTGGCGGCAGTGTCGGAGTCGTCATCGTGTCGCAAACGTTTGTTGGAGTCGGATGAGTCGGCGTTGATTGGACGTTTGCCGTTGGCTGATGGCGTGCTGCTGGAGGAAGTTTGCTTCCATGGGAGGCGGTTGAGTCTGAGAGCGCGCTGCAATAGCGAACGGGCGGCAGTGGTGGAAGAATTATCGTTGAGTTCGTGAGCAGCCGCGGCGAGCCAGAGAGGGACGTTGTTGGGATGCAAAGAGAGGGCACGAGCATAGACTCTGCCGGTGACGACTCGCATCTTTCGGCTCTTTGCGAAGGCGATGTACTGTTGCCAGGCGTCGACATCGTACTTGAACTTGAGGACGAGACGCTCGTAGATGGCAACAATGTGACCAGTGTGGGCAGCCGCATTTTCGCGGTGGAAAGCTCGTGGAAGACCGATGCGGTTGGCTTTGACGTTGATGAGGTCGGCGAGGTTGCGTTCGAATTGGGCGTATCGAAGAAAGTCGCTCTTGTCTGGGCCTCGTCGCAAGAGGCGTGCTTCGAAGGTCTGACGCTGTGTGGTGATGGAGCGAAGCTGCTCTTTGGAGAAGACGTTGTTCTCATCGAGCAGCTGGAGCTGCGGGATGGAGCGCTCGAGCTGGTACTGGACCCTCTCCATGTTTTAATGAACCTTGCTTTGCGGTCTGTCTGCAATCCGCAACGAAGGAGGGGGAAAGAGGGCTGGTGGTATGATCAGAACGTGCCAAGTCCAAGTCGATGGAAGCAGAATGTCAAAACGAGAAGAATCAATCGAAGGGTCCAACCAGGAAAGGAGCTCAAGAATTTCTTCTCAAAAAAAAGGTTGGAAAAGCCAGAAAAAACCTGACAGCGACGAGGATTTTGTGGAGGCAGTAATGATTTTCTCGCACGACAAGGCAGTGGAAAGGTGAGGTCAATCAGCTGATGACTGCTGCGCTGCGCAGAGAGAGGAAAGCGAATTCGCGGAAGCTGTTTCACCGAGAGAGCTCTTTTTCAAAAAGCGGGAACGATTCAGAGTCAAATCGGGAAGTCACTGAGAGTGTCATTGCAGCTGGGCTCGAGTGCGTAACAAGTTGAGAGTGACACCAACCACCTCCACCGCCTCAATCCAAGCTCAACCGCATCGCATCGCATCGTGTTGGTCGTGCTGGAATTCTTCTTCGCGTCCGCCACCATCCATCAAATCTAGCCTCTTTGGTATCAGTGCTCACTTTGCTTTGTTCGCTTCCCCAATCGGTAAGTGTCAGCTCAGTCTATCGCCGTTGGACCCGTCAACAAGACGAAGGATGTCATGTCCATCTTCAGGCCGGTGGAATCGACCTCGTCCGGGCCGAGAGCCAAGTTGAAGACGCTTTGCTTGGTATCGCTCGCAACGGTCAGCCCACACAGCTGTGTATCGGCCTACAGTGTTCAAGCCAGCCCACAATGCTACCCTGCAATGTCGACGAGAAACGCAGCTCAAGTGGGACCTTTTCATCTCACATCTGGCGTGCACGTGCCGGGTCTAGGAGATGGACAAAGTAGCTGTATATCAGCATGATCCGCTTGCCCCGGCCCAACGCACAGACTTTGATCAGAGCACAGCTGACCTTGTTTGCATTTGACCACCATTCTCCCCGTCGTCTTGCGATCCTTGCCGCTTTTCTTTGACTTTGGTCACCTACAACGATCTCTGCTCTGGTTCCCCTCGCGGCATTTCCGATTGACATGTCATCGTTGCCGTCATCCTCGCAATTTGCTTCTCGCGATGACAACGCAAATTCCTCAACGTCCGGTGGTTCCGAACTTCATCGCACTTCCAGCCAACCTCAGCCGCCTCTTGTCAAGCCGCAAATCCCTCAACGCAGTCAGCAACGACCTCAAGCCTCTTCGCCTGCGGGAAAGCCGAAAACCGAAACCGACTCGGCCGAATCTGCAGCTCCTGTCACTGTCACCTCGAGCACAGCCTCTACTACCACTAGCGCCTCAGCCCCTATCACATCTCGAGCCAGGCTTGGATTCAACAGTCACAGAATGCCGAACCCTCACTACGACTTCCTGATCAAGCTGTTGCTGATCGGCGACTCGGGCGTGGGAAAGTCGTGCTTGTTGCTACGATTCTGCGATGATGCATGGACCCCCTCGTTCATCACCACTATCGGGATCGACTTCAAGATCCGCACGATTGAATTGGATGGCAAGCGCATCAAGCTGCAAATCTGGGACACAGCGGGTCAGGAGCGATTCCGCACCATCACGACGGCGTACTACCGTGGAGCCATGGGGATCTTGCTCGTGTTCGATGTGACCGACCAAAAGTCGTTCGAAAACGTGCGAACGTGGCACGCCAACATTGAGCAGCATGCGAGTGAAGGTGTCTCCAAGATCCTGATCGGCAACAAGTCGGACTGGGAAGAGAAGCGTGCTGTGACCACCGAGCAGGGAGAAGAACTTGCCAAAGAGCTGGGCATTCCTTACATCGAGACATCCGCCAAGTCGAACGCCAATGTGGAAGAAGCCTTCTTCAACCTGGCGCGAGAAGTCAAGACGCGACTGATCGACACGGCAGCAGTGACGCAAGCCTCCCCATCAGCAGCGACAGGCAACGTCAACGTCAACTCTGCGCCCAAGACGGGTGCGGCTGGAGGCTGCTGCAGTTGATGCACTCTGGATTAGTAAGCCAGACGTTTTGGCTCTTTGACCGATGCTGCTCTATCGTGACGCTGTGTGGCGGGTGGATGGGCGATGCGCATTGGTTGATCTCTCAGCTGCGTGGTTTATATGTACATCATCCGATATTCCATTGATTTGTTTGCTGATCAACGGGTATGGCGTGCGTGCTAGTGCGATGCTGGCCGGATCGGTGCTATGAGGATGGTTGGGGCTGAGACAGTGAGCTTTGTGAAGAGGATGTGCTGATCCTTGTAGCCGCTGACACAGCCTCTGATGTTGGTCAATGTGGTTTTCTGTCAGTGAGAATGTTTGCGAATCGAAGCGTGTGGCAGAAGCCGCGAGCGAAACGCCGAAAGCGGATGCACCCAACGCGGCGACGGCTGGCTCGAGGCGAATTTCCTGAGACGTTGGGAGCGGGGCGTCAAAAAAAACCAGATTCGACTCGCGTGAGCCAAAGGTGGAACAAGGCACAGCTGTAAGCGAGCAACATTGTCTAGACTGGACACACAGAGAGAGAAGGTATGTGTTGGCAGGTGGTGATGAGATGCATGGCAAATGAGGACGAGCTGTGGGTTGGCGTCAAAGGTTCGACTAGTCGAGCCTTGACACACAAGTCGATCGTTGTTCAGCAAACGAGACTAAAGAATTCCAATGGTGTAGTGTCTCTGTCGTCACAATTCTTGTGGCATCTCAGCTTGTCGGCTGTTGCGATGCTTTTGTTAGCAAGAGTGAGTCAGAGATGGACGACAACGTCGGCGCTTTCGTTTGACGGATGCTGCTTGGCTGAGCAAACGTGTTCGAGTGGCAGGCAACCGCTACGGAGCAAGAAGCCAAGAAACGTGACAGAGTGCGCCCAAGTGAGAGTGAGCATGTCTCATTGGCTGATTCAGATCTTGACAGCTTGGCAGAATCACAATCAGAGCTTCGATTGCGTACAGTCGGAAATGTGCCTGATCGAGTTGCAAGATGTCAACAGACAGGATGGTTTCAAGCCTCGCTGCAGCAAGCAATCCGTGAATGATGGCGGGCTCAAAGCCAACTTGCGTGTTGGTTGATTTGTTTGTTAACGAGAAAAAAAGAGACCCTGAAAAGAGGATCGTCGTTTCGTCGCTCTTTTCCAGAATTTTGAGCAGCTTCTTTGGCTGCAGCATTTGGACAGTCGTTTTGTCGCCAGCAACCACCCTGACTGCAATAGCCATTCTGTGTCGCGCGGCTGCTCAAGGAGAGACAGGTCTGTCTTCGGCACGACCGACACACACACACACAATGAGCAACGCAGATCCAACGACAGGGAAGAGAAGGATTTGCAACGCTTGTGCATGCAATCCCACGGTGGGACTGTTGACTGCACTCCTGCGACGGGCACGGTGGGCTGCCCGCGTTGCCCTGATACGCATGCACACAGCTTTTTCCAGCATGCAGCGCTAATAATGCACGAATCCACGCTGTGCATTGCAACCAAACCTAAACGTTTTGCCGGAGTTGTGCTGCTTTGAAGATTGCAATTTTCCTCGAAA
The DNA here is from genome assembly GCA_001748505.1 of Sporisorium iseilematis-ciliati. Taxonomy (NCBI): domain Eukaryota; kingdom Fungi; phylum Basidiomycota; class Ustilaginomycetes; order Ustilaginales; family Ustilaginaceae; genus Sporisorium; species Sporisorium iseilematis-ciliati. The sequence continues at coordinate 339,073 of MJEU01000006.1, read as the reverse complement.
CGCGGCAAGAACAGTCAGCCAGCCAGTCAAACGCACGCACACTGTTACTCTGCTGTGTGATGTGTTTCAGACCAACACTCGTTCACAAGCCGACACGCCTGAAATTCAATCGAGTCGTGTGTGTGTCTGTGTCTGCGTGTCACACAAGCGTGTGTGTGTGTGTGCCTTTTGCCTTTTGGCTCCTGATGCGTCGGCGGCGGCGTCTTCCTGACTTGAGCTTCTGCTTCTTCACAGTCTGTGTCACTTTGGCTCTTTCTCTCTCTCTCTCGGTTGCCATTGGTGTGATTGCTTCGCGCTTCCCCACCCTTTGCATCCCTCTCCCTCCTCAATCTGTCATCCGCTTACACACCTTCGACTCGGCAGCCCCGCAGCATCCCCACCACTCGGTCCTATCAACCCGCATCGCTTCTCCACTCTTTGCTCCCACCACCACCAACACCGCTGGCCTCGGTTTCGCTTCGCTTCATTCGTCGTTCATTCAACCTCTGTCTTTGCATGCACGCTGACTCCAGTGTCACACACCGCCCCACCTTTCTCTCGAAGCAAGCCCAAACTCGTTGGCTCGACCAACGAAACCCCCTTACCACCTCATAACCTCAAGGCAGCGGTGGCCCTTCTCGCTAGGTGCCAAGACGTCTTCTGCAACCCGAAGCTGATTCGATTCGCGCTCCGGGTAGCTTCCCCGCTTTCATCATCACAGCTGAGCAGAGCGTCGAGCAATGCCAGCGCTACTTCAACAACACATGCCACCACGAGATCAACACATTGGCAATACGCCAACCACAGAGATCGACGAGCCACATACTCACGACCTCGACGATGAGCTCCCAGAAGCATACTGTGGTGGCTGTGGTCGTCTCATCGACGAGGAGAGCGTAGAGGAGGGCGTCATTCAGTTTGCCACAAAGCTATGGCATGTCGAATGCTTCCGATGCGCAAAGTGCAAGAACAGGGTCAGCACAGAGCGAGACGACATCCTCCTCCTCTCCGACGGTCACCCCATCTGCGGCGAATGCAACTATTCCTGCAACATCTGCAACCTTCCCATCATGGAGGAAGCCATCATGACCGGCGACGAATCCTACCACGCCTCCTGCTTCACCTGCCGCTCCTGTCACTCCAAGATCGAAGAGCTCGTCTTTGCCAAAACCAGTCAAGGCATCTACTGCATGAAGTGTCACAACGAGCGTGTAGCACGAAGCCGCAAGCATGCAGAGCAGAAGCGCGCAAAGGCACGCCGCGAGAAACAGCTCCAAGATGCACAGTCCGCCGAGCTCAATCAGCGCAACAACCTCATCACGCCCAACTCTTCGGCAGCAACCCCCTCGCCTTCACTCGACAAACCGCCATCACTACCTTCCAAAGAGCCCCCCTCGCCCACTCCCTCCGTCCTTGCAAGTCCAGCACCTAACAGTGCAAATCTCTCGCCGTATATCAACCAAGGCGGATCAGCTGCGGCCGCAGCAGCAGCCGCTCGCCCCGGTAGCGCCGGCGGTAAGCGTCCAATGAATGCTCCACCGCCTCCCTCCCGCGAAGCACGCAGCCCAGCCATGGCTGCAAACGCAAAGCTCGAAGCTCGTGCAGGCATGGCTTCCAACAACTCACTCTCCGACTCGCGAACCTCCTTGTCATCCATGACTGCCGATGACCAGCTCCAGCCTCGTGGCAGAGAGTACGACGTCACCGCTCCCCTCTCTCCTCGCAAAAAGACGTTTGCATCGGGTATCGACTCTCCTCAGGGCTCGCCAGCAGCGAACAAGGTCCGCCTGCCTGGCACTGATGTGTCTGACTCGACCGCCAGCCCGACAGCGTCCCCGCTCAAGAAGAGCATGCCCTTGGAAGGCTCCCCGCGCTCAGATGGTGAGCGAAAGCTGCGGCCCTCCACAAGTCGCGAGGGTTTGGGCGTCAATCTACGCACATCCAGCATCAAGCCAGGAACGAGCACGAGGAATCCACTGAATGCTTCTGGCTCCTCATCACGCCTCTCCAAGGTGTATTCCTTCTATGATCCCGACTTTCTCAATCTGGTCGAATCGTTCGGCGACTTTGGCTCCACCGACGAGTTACATTCGCATGCTCCACCCGTGCCAGCGCTACCAGCTTCAATCCCTGCCGCTTCGGCTGCCAATGATTCCTCTGCCGCCAAATCAGCGGGTGTGCCAGCGTCAGCGCCCTCGCATGCAGTTGCCAACGAGTCAGCAGCATCCGAACCAGCCTCGACTGCGCCGCCGAGCAAGTCTGCTTCTGAAAGCGAAAACCTCGACGCAGAAACAGCGCCTTTGCATCCACAGGCCAGCTCTCAAGTCCCAGCCAGCGCCGACAGCGAAGAGGAAGTTCTCGATGACGATCGACGAAACACCGTCACATCCACAGGTTCCCTCAAAGAAGTCTCGTCCAAGGTTCGTGCCTCGATGCAGCAGGCTCGTGACGGCCAGGTCAGCATGGACATCTCCTTTGTCGAGACCATCTTGCACGACCTCGAGCAGACTCGACAACGCATGGAGTCGCTCCAGATGCGCTACGACCGCATCCGAAGAGCCAGTCAGCAGGCAGCGCATGGCTTCACCATGGCCAAGGAAGAGTTCGAACACGAAGTCAACGCGAGGCACGAAGCAGAGATGGAGATGGCGCGTCTGCGTAGGCAATTGGCGGAGCAAGCACTCAAGCTCGCCGCTGCCAACAGCGAGAAACGACAGCAGGAGCAGCTCGAACGTCGATCCCAGGACGTCAAAGCGTCGCTCAAGGGCATGGAACGTGACTTGGCCAAGTTGACCGTGGAGCGAGATCTCACCGTGGCCGAGGTGGCCGAACTACTTGCGCTGCAGGACGGTACAGCTGGCTCGTCGCCGTCGGCGATCCCTTCTTCGAATGGTGCTCGTGCCTCCACCAGCACCGTCGATGCCGCCATCACCCAGAACCTTACTTCGCGCCTCGAAGCCGTCAAGAGTCGCTACCGTAAAGAGATCGACGAGCTGACCACAGAGCGCGACTCGCTGCTCATCGAGATCGAAGAGCTCAAGCAGTCCAAGGAGCTTTTCCTCGAAGAGGCCCAGAGCCTCAATGCAAAGAACGAGGAGCTCAACACCATGCTCGGACAGCTCAATCGCAAGATCGAACTGGCTGCTCAGTCGAGGGACCATTTGCCACCTCTGCCGCCACTGCCCAAGGATTTGTCGTCGACTTCTACAAAGAGCTCCGGCGGCTTCAGCTTCGGATCGCGCCATAAACACGTTCAGAAGCACACACCACACAATGCGTCCATCTCCTCCCACGATGCGCCACCCAGCAGTGCGGGATACGACAACATTTCGGTCGACACCGTCGTTCAGCAGGTGATCAAGCCAAGTCGCGTCGAGCCAGCTCCAGCGGTCAAGAAGTTCAAGTGGATGAAACCCAAGCTGTCCGAAACGTCGAAAGCCAACCAAAACGCAGCGCAGAACGGCGCTGTTCCACCAGTCCCACCCAAAGGTACAGCTCTTGGAGGCGGCAGCAGCACAGCTGCCATGACACGAGCCACCTCACACGACGTGGTGGTGCGAGAACATCTCTTTCAGCCGTTCAACGTTCTCCGACCAACTCGATGTTTCGCTTGTCAGAAGAACATGTGGGGTCAATCCGAGATGCGATGTGCGCTGTGCACGCAGGTCTGTCACTCGCGATGTCTGCAGAGTCTACCCGTGTCGTGCAACCAGCCCTACACACGACCGGAGGAAGGACAGGCCGAAAACACAGGTCCGTCCATGTTTGGCCGTTCGCTCACCGAGCAAGCTGCGCACGAGGGGCGCGATGTACCGGTCATCGTCGAGAAATGTATCCAAGCCGTCGAGGCGTTCGGTATGGACTACGAAGGCATCTACCGTAAATCAGGCGGCACATCGCAGCTCAAAGTCATCACCCAGCTGTTTGACCGAGGCAACGCGTTCGATTTGGAAGACACGGATCGGTTCAACGACGTCTCTGCTATCACCAGTGTGCTCAAGAACTACTTCCGCGAGCTTCCCACGCCGCTGCTCACGTTCGAGCTGTACGACGAGCTGATCAAAGTCGTCGAATCCAAACAGGAGGACGCCGCGACCAAACTCGAGTTGGTCAAGGACCTCGTAGACCGGCTGCCGAGACAGCACTATTGTACGCTCCAGCAGCTGGTGCTGCATCTGTATCGCGTTCAGGAACGCAGTGCGGATAACAGGATGAATGCGCGCAATCTTGGCGTCGTGTTTGGTCCCACGCTGATGCGCTCAGCTGACCCGACGCAGGAGTTTGCCCACATGGGTGGCAAGGCGATGACGATCGAATTCTTTATTGATCATGCGCCCGAGCTGTTTGTTTGAGAGGCTAGGCGATCGCTATCAAATTACTCTTTGTGTACCACGTCGACTCGATCAATCCTCAGGCATGCATTTGTGTCCTCTTTGCAGTCTTGTCCTTGCTTCAAACCTCCAATCGTGCCTCTTGGAATGTCACATCTCTCAAAGAGCTGCTTTCCACATCGTTCAACAGCATCACACATCGCGCAACAAGGCTACAGGTGTCTAACAGATTGATATTTTCGCAAGAGATGCGGGGATCCTTGATGTTTTGGGACTTTGACATAGATTTGTAAGTTTTGAGGGGGGAAGAATGGAAGATGAAAGTGAGTTTTGTTACTGATTTTGATGCTGCGATGGTATGTTGAACGTAATTTGAGAGAGCCGTGCGGTCAAGCAGTCGCAACGGGCTCTGATGATGACGATGCGTGGCAGGAGAGAATGAGAAATAGGGCAAGAGGAGGTGATGAGCAACTACGAAGCAAAAAGCTTTGAGTTCAACGTTGCCATGCCGGCTTGTTGGACATGCGGCTGCGACGCGGCGAGGCAGCACCGCCTGCACCAGGACCTCCCAGACCGGAGCCACCACCGCCCATCGCTGGACTAGTGGGAGAATACTGCGGTGACGTCGGCGAGTATTGGGGAGAAGCAGGAGAGTACTGTGGCGACGTCGGCGAAAAGGCTGGCGAGGCGGGAGAGTACTGCGGCGAGGTAGGCGAGTAAGCGGGCGACGTTGGACTGAAGCCCTTGGCACCTCCGCGACCAGCCATGGCAGGCGATGTCGGTGAGTAGACAGGCGAAGTTGGCGTGTACGCAGGACTGGCGGGGCTGTAGTTGGGGCTCGTCGGCGAGAACTTGGGAGAAGCGGGCGAGTACTGAGGACTCGTCGCTGCACCATAGCGACCCGCTGGGCTCGTCGGGCTCATGCGAGGACTCGTCGGCGAGTAGCCTGCGCCCGCTGGACTCGAGGGCGAGTAGTTCGGCGACGCTGGGCTGTAGCTTGGCGACGTCGGCGAGTACGACGGGCTGGTGGCACCACCAAAGATGCGCGGCGACGTTGGACTGTATGCCGGCGAGGTAGCTCCCAATCCATTGTTGCCCGTCCAGGGACTCATACCGCCCAAGGCGCCAGCAGGCGAGGTGGCATACCCAGGCGAAGTAGGGACGTAACCAGGCGACACGGGCGAGAAGCCGTATCCGGCGGGACTCTGTGCACCCAAGGGTGTGCGCATGGGACTCGTGCCAGACAAGAGGTAGTCGTTGTAGCCACCCTCGTCGCCGCCAGTCTGTGCAAGAGGACTGAACATGGCCTGCTCGTGGACGCGGAATGCATCGTCCGAGGCGGGCGAGCTCGAGTCGTACGGCGTCATGGCTCCGGGTGTCTTGCCGCCAGCTGCATCGAGCGAACGTGATGCCAGCAGCGTGTCGTATGGCAGCGCGTGGTTGACAATGGTGTCCTTGAGCATCTCGAGATCCAAGTTGAGGTCAAAGGCACCCGTACCCATGGGCGCCATCTGACCCAGCAACACGTTCTGCGCCACACCCTTACAATCATCGATGTCACCCATTGACGCTGCCTCGATCAGCAACTCTACCGTCTCTTCGAAGGTACATCGCATGAGTGCACCTTGGTTGGTACGGTTGATACCGTGACGAGTGATAGCCATCAAAGCACCCTGGCTCGTCATGATGTCACAGAGCAGAGCCAAGTGGCGGTAGTTGACGTAGGAACCGTCGAACTCGATGACCGCACGCGTCTCCCTGAGCAGCGAGTTTCGCGCCGCCTCGATACCAAACACCCGGAAGATCTCGACAGGGTTGTTACAGCTGGTGCGAATGGCGTCGACACCTTCGACAGCGAGCACCTCGGCGAGGTTGCTGCCGTCGGTCTCGAGCACCCACTCGGACACGGTACGCCAGTCACCAGTGACGGGGTCGATGCGTCGCGTCTTGTTGTCCTGCTGCACGATGTAGACCTTCTTGATGCCCTTGATACCCTTGAGGTCGATCTCGGCGAGCATCTGCGAGGCGAGGTTCTTGAGGAAGATCTCCTCCTCGCCCTGTGCCTCCTTCTCGGGATCATTGTCGACGACACGGATACGCAGGATCAGATTCTCGGCGTTGTCTTCGGAGTGCATGACAAAGATATCCTGACCAAACATGGCGCTGATCTTGGAAGCGACGTCGGCCATGGTCAGGTTCTTGTCAAGCATCTGCGCACGATCCAGCTCGAGACGCAGCAGCCAGGGCGACTGACGCTCAAGACTCGCCTCGACCTCTTCGTCGGGAATGGCGAAGAAGGCTTCGACGAAGTCCTTGTCTTCCTCGATCACCGTAGCCGACGGGTCAGGGTCGTAGTGCACCTCGACGGCCGAAGTGACGGTCTGCAGCGTAGTGTGGGCCAGCGCGGTCTGGATGACCTTGGCCGACTCCTGCGACTGGCTATACTGCTCTGTGAGATAGACGGTCACGGAGGGCGTCTTGATGTTCTCAGCGCAGTTGATGATCTCCTTTAGACGGGGCACACCAAGGGTGACGTTCTTACTCGACACACCGGCGTAGTGGAAGGTGTTGAGCGTCATCTGGGTGGCCGGCTCACCGATACTCTGTGCTGCAAGCGTACCGCACATCTCACCCGGGTTGGCAACCGAACGAGCGAACTGACCTTCGATCTCACCGAGGATCCACTCCCAAGCCTCCTTGTTGATGTGATGCTGCTCGATCACCATCTTGGAGCAGAGGTAGGATCGCAAGTGGATCTTGAACAGCAGCGTCGCGTTGATCTGCGCCTCCCGAGAGATAGGGTCGTCACCGCGAATCACGACCAAGCGATCGAGCACGTCGCGGAGACCGATGATGACCTCGGCGGGCGAGAGATCGCTGGGCTTGCGCTGGTCGATATGGAAGATCTGCTGCGCGTTGAGGACGAGACGAGCCACGTTCATGGGAAGACGAACCTGAACTTGGTCCGACTGGAAGATCTCGGTACGGAGCAAGTGACGATCGAACTCGAGCTGAGCAAACTCTTCATCGAGAAGATCCTGCAGCTCTTGCGACCAGTCTCCGAGACCGGGACGGAGCGTACCCTTCTTGAAGCCGCCGTCGTGCAGGTCGACGTGGAACATGTGGTGGAAGTCGGCGTCGTTGAGCTTGAGCGTCAACAGCGTCTGCGTCTCGACCTGTGCACCGTCGATACCGTCTTCACCATAGGCGAACTGGATGACGTTGTTGGTCGAGTTTCGGACCGTGCCGTCGTAGCAGACCATCACATCCTCGAGCGCCTTGACCAGACGACGCTGAATGTAACCGGTCTCGGCAGTCTTGACAGCCGTGTCGATGAGACCTTCTCGACCGGCCATGGCGTGGAAGAAGAACTCCTGCGCAGTGAGACCTCGCAGGTACGAGTTCTCGACGAAACCACGACTCTCGGGGGTGAAGTCGTCCTTGGTGAAATGGGGCAGACTGCGGTGGCGGAAACCGAATGGAATACGCTTACCCTCGACGGACTGCTGACCGACACAGGCCGACATCTGCGAGATGTTGATGAAGGAACCTTTGGATCCGGACACCACCATCTGCTTGACGTTGTTGAAGTCGGGCAAGCTCGTCTCGGCGTGGTTACCGACGTCGTCACGCGCTTGATTGAGCACGCGGTTGACGTTGGCCTCGAACGACTCTCGCAGCGTCATACCAGCCTCGACCTTGAGCCAATCGTGTCTTGCGTACTTGATGTAGTCCATGACGGCGGCCTTGGCTGCACTGATGGTCTGGTTGATGCTGTCGGTGGTGGCCTTATCGGCGACCGTGTCTCCGATACCAATCGAGAAACCGTTGTGCAGGAGCCAGAAGTTGACGACACGCTGGACTCCGGAGAAGAAACGCTTGCAAACGACGGGACCCTTTTCTCTGAAGATGATATGGATGAGACCACCCGCAGAGGCACCGACGACCTTCTTGTTGATGACTCCGTACATGATCTCACCGTTCTCGATGTAGACACCGTCGTCTTTCAAGAAGTTGTTCTTGAGACCCTTGTCCTTGTCCAAGAATACGTTGATACCCTTGGGGATGCACATGGACAGGATCTGCTTGCCGGACCAGTAGGGCTTGGGCTTGAGAATGCACGGCATGGGCACCACACCGTCCCAGTCGGCCACCCACAAGAGCACCTGTTGCACCTGCTGATAGTCGAGGAGACAGTCACGCAACGAGAACTTTCGAATACCGCAGAGCGTGTCCTGGACGATACCCATGACGGGCTTGTTGGCCTGAGGCGAGACAATCTGACGAGGCACCCATGCGATCTGCGAGAGCTCGGCACGGGTCTCTTCGCTCTGAGGCACGTGCAAGTTCATCTCGTCACCATCGAAATCGGCGTTGTAGGGGGGCGTGACGCTGAGGTTGAGACGGAAGGTGGAGTAGTCCATGAGCTTGATCCTGTGCGACATCATCGACATCTTGTGCAACGAGGGCTGACGGTTGAAGAGAACGTAGTCACCATCCTTGAGGTGGCGCTCGACGATCCAGCCGGGCTGGAGCGCCATGTCGCTGCGTCTGTTGTACTTCAAGTCGATACGCTCGCCCGTGTCTCGGATGACGTACTTGGCACCTGGGTAGTCGTTGGGACCGTTGCGCACCAGCTCCGAGAGCCATGCTCTGTTGTAGGGGGTGACACGCTCCGGGTAGGTGAGGTTACGGGCGATCGACTTGGGCACACCAACCTCGTCGAGCTCGAGAAGAGGATCACCGGTAATGACGGTACGGGCGGAAAAGTTGACACGCTTGCCCATCAAGTTTCCACGGAGACGACCCTCCTTACCCTTCAAACGCGCACGGATCGACTTGATGGGCCTACCGCTCGACTGCATGGCCTGAGGCTGACCGGCGATGTCGTTGTCCATGAAGGTGGCGCAGTGGAACTGGAGGAGCTGTTCGAAGTCGGCGAGAATGTGGGCGGGGGTTCCTTCCTGCTCCATCTTCTTGAGCGTGGCATTGGCACGGATGACGTCGGCGAGCTTGTATGTCAAATCGTCCTCTCCTCCGTCTTGCACGGAAGGTCGGACGGGGGGAGGGGGAACGGGGAGCACGGTCAAGACCATCCAGTCGGGACGCGCGTTCTCCTCGGAGAGACCAAGGACGGCAATGTCCTCGCTCGACATCTTTTTGAGGATGGTGTGTGCCTCTGATGCGGGCAATGGGCGCTTCTCGGCCTGAGCGATGGTGGTCTCCTCGCCGTCCTCGTCCTCGCCCTTGCCCTTCTTCCATTGGGTGAACAGCTTGAGACCCTCGCGACGGATGTTGGGCTGTACACGACCGCATCCTCCGTGACCGGGCTTGGCCTGCTCCTCGAAACCCATCTCGTCCTCCTCCTTGGGATCGTCGGCCTCGCAAATCATCTTTTTGGAACAGTATTCCCATACCCGCTGGAATCTTCGCTTTCTGCTACCACGAGTGGCTTTGACGATCTGGTCGAAGACGGGATCCGTGGCGACGTCTGCTTTGAGCCTACCGCAGTGGAAGCAGACGCACTCGAGAATCTTCTTGACCTTGCCGAGGTAACCGATGTGGAAGACTGGCTTTGCGAGGTCGATGTGACCAAAGTGGCCTGGACACTCCTGATGGCCTTCACCACAGGTCTGACATTTGTAGTTCCTATCGAGGGTACCAAGGCGCGGGTCGGAAAGACCGCCGATCCTAGGCTTGCCAGCTTCATCCTTGATCTCGGGGATCTCGACCTTGCATACTGAGATAGCTCGCTGTGATGGCCGAAGGGGAAGAACAGGAGGTGAACAGGTGAGTGGAGACAGGCAGCATTGGAATGCGTGCAAAAGGTGAGACAGATCCAAATTTGTCAGCATTGTGCGCATTGGAGCTGGGGTGATCTGGACCGCATTGCGTCATCAACGGCGATTACCGCAATCCATGGTCAACCAGGCACCTCGATACGAGGATGGAAAGAGACCAAGGGCATGCGGCAATGACGTTGGGATGAGGGCGTGCGAGATACGTACAATCTCTTCGGGACTCAAGATACCGAACTGGACCTCACGCACGGGGCGGATGGGCGCAGTGGAATGAGCGAAAGATTGACCAGCTTGAGCACTCATGGTGAATTAGATGGCTGGATGCAAGAATGTGGCGTCGGGACAGGAGATTGTCGGGATGCTGCACGGGACGGACGAGCGAATGTTGTCGCGTCTCGGCTAGGGAATGAACCTAGCTATGAGGGCAGGAAAGCTGCAGCTGCGAGAGCGATGCTCGAATGACGATGCGCAGAGGAGGGATGTCGAGGTGAGTTGCGATGTGCTTTCGTTTTTGCTGTCACTGATGCGTGTCCGATGCTGGAATGCAGAAGTGAGTGCTGGAACCCAAGGGAAGCGAGGGTATCAACAAGACGAACGTCGAATTTGACGAGTCGATGCCAGACTGCAGATGCAGGCGATGGGTGGGTATCCACGGCAAGAAGAGCTGGCGGAAATCAGATGCGGAGCATGTATTGATTAAAGTCGAACGACGTGAAAGGAAGTGGTGTCGAAAGTGCGGGAGACGTCAAGAGCAAGGCTGGCAATGGTGGAAGACCAAACAAAGTCTGACACAGGAGCAGCTAGCTTGTGTATAGCCCTGAAAGAACAAGAAGAAGGCGGAGCGTTGTCGGATGCAGGTTGCGCGACAAGCTGAATTGATTTAGAAGTGATGCTGCTGAAGAAGAGAAACGATAAATGAGCGAATGTTGCAATCGCTATTGAACAACGTTGAAAGTCGAGGTTGTTGTTGGATTGCAAGGATTGTGGAAAGGAGATGGCGGATGCAGGTTGTACGTGAAAAAGTCGAGGTAGAGATGATGAAGAGGATGAGGTGGATGGTGGCGAGAAGATGCTGATGGCGACGAGACGATGAGAAGGGAAGATGGCGACGACGACGACGACGACCAAAGCATTGGGGAATTCTCGCAGCAGTGTCGTTTGCTCAGAGAGAGGGAAAGCAAGGCAAAGCACGGCACGACAGATGAGAAATGGCGCGTCGGTTTCTCTGACTGAGCGATTGGCGAGCGAGCGATTCGAGTGCTGAGTTGCTGCGCGCGCTTTCTCTCTTTCTTCCCTCCCCAATCAGAATTGGGCAGCTGAGCAGTTGAGCAGTCAAGCAGAGCAGAGCAGAGCGCTTCTTCTCAATTTCCTTTCTTCTCAAGCTGGAGTGGCTTTTTTGTATTCCAAGCCTTCCATTTTGAAATGGGCGAATACGTGATCGATTTCAATTTCATTTTTTTTTCTCTTGACTTGTTAGCGATGCCCTGCTAACATCTTACAATAAATCCACAGACGAGGCTGAGTCGGTCAGCTGGTTGAAGGCGGTGAAGCTGCAACTGAGCAGCTCAACTTGCGTCAGAGCACAGCTCTTTGTATCGCTGAGCCACGATTGCCAAGCGAAACACACACAAACACCACGCAGTGGCCCAAGCGAGAAGCAAGAGAGAGAGAGACCCTTCGAGACACTGCTTTCCTATCTCCTCCTCGTCATCCTCATCCTCGACCACCTCCACGATTGAGCCCTGCATTCGACACCTTCCTGGACAACATTCTAGCCTTTCATCTCCTTCGCTGTCATCACCCTTGACTTCTCTCTTCGCTGGAAACGCTACACCACGGCGCCCGAGGCAGCGCACTTGCCACTTGTCCATCCGCACCCAGTACTCTCGTCGACTCAGCATTCATCCTGAACCATGTCGGCTCTTTGGTCTGCATGGGGCGCGGACGCCTTCACCGAGCAGGTCGAAAAGGCCACCTCCGAACTCCTCCCCGTCGGCTCAGAGGATATCGCTCTCAACCTCGAAATCTGCGATCAGGTCCGTGCCAAGCAAGTCCCGGCCAAACAGGCCATGCAGGTGCTCAAGCGTCGAGTCAGTCACAAGAACCCCAATGTCGTCCTTCTCGCGTTAGGCCTCACCGATATCTGCATCAAGAATGGCGGTGACCACTTTCTTCAGGAAGTCGCTTCGCGCGAGTTCATGGACAACCTCGTCTCGGTACTTCGCAATCCTGCTGGCGTCAACAACGACGTCAAGGCCAAGGCGCTTGGTCTCATCCAGAACTGGTCCCAAATCGCACAAGCAAAGCCAGCACACATGAGCTACATCACCGACATCTATAACCAGCTCAAGGCCGACTCCAAATTCGATTTCCCTCCCTTGGATCCCAACGCCGCTGCTTCCGCTGCTCTCGTCGAAACTCTCACTGCTCCCGAATGGGTCGATGGCGAAGTCTGCATGCGATGTCGCACCGCCTTCACCACTTTCAACCGCAAGCATCACTGTCGTAACTGCGGCAACGTCTTTTGCCAGCAGTGTTCCAGTCACAACATGGCTCTCCCTTGGTTCGGCATTGGTCAAGACGTGCGTGTCTGCGATGGCTGCTACGCTCGCAAGGGGCCTCCCAAGAACGCTGCCAAGCTCTCACGCTCCAAGAGTGCCAGCTCCGCATCGCCTTCCTCCTCCAGCAAGCACGTCCCTTCCGGCCGTGGAGCCTCTTCGACCTCCTCTCATCACCGTTCTGCGACATCAGGCGCAAAATCCAGGCGCAGCGCTCGCCAAAAGGAAGAAGACGAAATTGCCCTTGCCATCAAGCTCTCTTTGGAATCTTCAGGTCAGGGTGCAGCACAAGGATCACGTCCCGAGACCTTTGCAGCACCAAGTCAACCTTCCGCAGCAACATCCGACGCACAGCGAGCTCCCAATGGCCGCGTGCTTGAAGGAACCGATGCTGACGATGACCCGGACCTTGCTGCAGCCATTGCCGCCAGCTTGCGCGACTGGGCTCCTCCGCAACCCAGCGCTCCTGACGGCCTCACCGAACCAGGCGCGCCTGCATCGGCATCGGGCGGCGCGTACGCAAACGCCACAGACTCGGCGCAATCCAATCTACCCCTGCCACCTTCCCTCGATCTTGCACCACACGACGTCGACAACATTCTCACCTTTTCTCAGTCCATCCAAGCGCAGCACGCACACAACCAGCGCAGTGGAATCGTCGGCGCACCCGTGCCGCCGCCCGTCCAGGCTTTATACGAAAAGGCCTCGTCAGCCAGACCTCGTATGGCGCGCAACCTCGAAGAAGGCCATCGACGTCACAATGTCTTGGTCTCGATGCACGACAAGCTCTCCGAGGCGGTGCGTCTCTACGACCGTTTGCTCGATGCTCAAATGACACGTCCGGCTCAAGGCTACGCATCCAACGGATACGCGCAGTCCAACTACCCGCCTGCGGCAAATCACAGCTACGGCTATGGCTATGAACAAGCTCAAGCTCAGCACGCCGCCCCCTATCCGCCAATGCAGGCTGGTCCTTCGTCACTGTATCCATCCGTCCAGCAGTCTCATGCTGGACCTCAATCCGAGTATATGGGTGCACCGGCTCACTCTCCGTGGCATCCACAGCAACAGCACCAGCCGCATCCACAACATGACCAGCACCAGTATCAGCAGCCTTCGCAGCCGTACGGCGTCCATCAACCGCAGTCCCAGTACGCTCCCCACGAGCAACAGCATCCCAATCAGCAATATCAGCATCAGCAGTACGTGGGACCCGACTCGTCCAGTCACTATGCCAACGGCGTCTACGCCGATCCGAATGCAGCCGTCTCGCCAGCGGCTTCAGCAGCGCCTGCCCAGTACGCACCGTACGAGTACTCGAGCGCTCCCGTCGATCAGGCCTCGCACTCGCATCCATACCCACAGGCCAACGGAGCGCCACCAGCAGATGTTTCGCTGGGACCACAAGGCGCGAACGGTGCGCTTTCGGTACGCACCGACGGCATCATGACTGGCAGTACGTCAAATGCTTCGGCAGCAGTGCCCGTGGACAAGATGGGCGCAATCGATGATGCGCAAGGCGATGATTCTATCACAACATCCCGTCTGTCGGCAGAAGATTCCGTGTCGAGTCGCAACGGATGGAATCGTGTGCCCATCATGGCAGTCCCGCCACCTTCTCAGCCAGAGAGCTCAGCTCAGCCCGCAACGCAACAGCTGCAGCAACCCAGTCAACCTCAGTACCATCCCCAACAGCAGCAACACCAACCGCAGCAGCAACAACCACCGCAACAGCACCCGCAACAGCAGCAGCAGCCTGCGAAAGCCGACACGAGTTACTTACCGCTGTTCCCAGTGGCGCCTCATCCCGACAACGGCTTCGGTCCTGAACGAAACGGTGCCGAAGCAGCAGCATCACCCATCGCCAGTCCGTACACCAATGCGCCTTCGTCGGCAGGTATGTGGCAGAGTTCAGCGGGCAAGAGTCCAGCCGCTGTCAACGCACAAGCTACCGAGTCGCCCTTGATCGAGTTTTGAGCACTTGCACACCACCACATCAATATCAATCTGGATTCCGTCGTTTCTTCACGCTTTATTCTGTCGCTTTTGGTGTGTGGATTGGAAAGCGATGTCGTTTATTGTTGTTGAGTTGACTTGACAATGAGTTCTGAGGAGACTTTGTATGTCTGCTCATGAGCCAGGCCAGTTCGCGTCCCAAATGACCAAATGCGTTGCCAACCACACCGTGGATTGTGTCAATCGCAAGCATTCGGTTGGTTCGGCTCTGTGTGATCCGCCTTGGCAAACTGCTGGGTGAGCGTACGCTCAACAGCATCTTAAAGATCAAGAAGAAACACCGTCATCATGCCAAATCCGCTGCGTGCCGTAGGGGAGCTGGATGAGTTATTGGAGGGAAGAGATCCATCCTCATCAAGTTAAGTTCCCGGTTTGTACTTGAGTTCCCGGTTTGTTGGGACTGCGGTCAACATTACCTACTGCCAGATTAGCCAGAGCCGATCAAGGACCCAGTCCGTAACAACCATGGACTGGCAAACACCTCCCCCATCTTGTATATCATCACCAATGAGGATGCTTCACAACTCCTTG
This sequence comes from Sporisorium iseilematis-ciliati, assembly GCA_001748505.1. Lineage (NCBI taxonomy): Eukaryota > Fungi > Basidiomycota > Ustilaginomycetes > Ustilaginales > Ustilaginaceae > Sporisorium > Sporisorium iseilematis-ciliati. Next base: position 323,857 of record MJEU01000006.1, on the reverse strand, counting down.
TTGCATGTGTCACTTGACGTAACCGATGTACTCCCGACGCAGCTGTACTTCCGACGCGTTTTGTGAGCGTAATTGGAATCTGATGGTAGTGGTCGACATGATCGTGAGCACAGCCGTGTGTGATCGCAATGAGCTGAGACCTTGGATTGCGAAACTGCACCAAGCTAGAGTACATGGTGAGCGAGTGAATCAATGCTTGCTACGTGAAGGGCCAGGCTCGGAAAATTGTATTGAAGAAGCCGAAAGGGTCTTCGTCGTCGTCATCGGTGATCGCGCTAAGAGGCTTGTCGTCATGTCGTCGTCCAGCTCATCGCGGAGGCGGAGGAGGGGTCGTCGACGCCATCAAAACACCTTCATCGTCCTCCTGTGAAGCGTCGTCATCATCATCAACCGCAACTGGACTTGCCACCGCCTCACTTCCTCCTCCTCCTGGTGTGTTCCTTGTGCTCTCTGTTTCTGATCACGCTTACTTGTAGCCTCAACCTGAGGTTTCCAGGCCTACGGACAGTGGATGGTCTGGAAAATTTTCAGGTACAACAACAAACGAACAAATATTCCTTTTATCGATTGCATTAGAAGAAAGGTTTTTACCCATTATCAGCGGATCAACAGATGGAACTGGCTCGCCCCGTCGGAAACATCGATCCTTCATCTGTTTTCTTGCCCTCAACGCATGACATGAATTTTTTTTATGCAATCTCGTAGGCGAAAATCATTCATTTTCGATGAACTTCACGAACTTTTCACTGAAAATTGCAAGGCGCGTCCCACAGCTGAATGGCTAGACTATCAAAAGCGCTATTCAACGAAAAGAAGTTAGCAAACTTCGTGAATTTTCTGGGGGTCGGTATTCGATCGGCAGCAAACGCAAAAAACTTGATCGTTCATGGGCCAGTCAAGGCACTCATCTCAAACCCTGCTGCGAAGAGGTTTGTTTTTGTATGCAAAAAGAGAGGGTGCACATGCTGTGATCCGCCTGGGAGGTGGTATACGTGGTGTTTGACGATGTCCAGAGAAAATGGTGCGGGTAGCTGGAAGTGAGATGACTTTCCTCAGCGGGGCTCGCAGTCAATTTCACTCAGAGATCGCAATCGCATGTAGTTAATTCAGGGTGGTTTCTCTTGGCATGTCAAAAAGTCTTGGTAAAAATCACGTTTATCGACGGTTTTTGCTGAGATTTCCTTTTGTTTCCGCATCACTAAGGGCTCCGGATCATCAACTAGAGCATTTGGAATTAAACGTTTCCTTCAAAAAAACCTGTTTTCGAAGAGCAGCGTCGTAAAGTCATCAGGAGGCGTTTGTCTTGCAGCGACACACTGACGTCCTTAGAGGTGACCGACACGGACGCACATGTGTGGTAAAACATGTTCTGCAATTCCTGGGCCGCACCAAATCGGATGTCAGTTGTGAGTGCCTGTAAGCCGTCTATGTCTGAATGAACCCTGCACGAGACCCGCTACGAGACCTCCAAAGCACAGCTACAGCTAGGCGTGATTGAAAGCGGAGATGTTGCGGATTGAAAGCGGAGATGTTGCGGAGCCCATTGGAGCAGTTGAGGATGGTGATGGAGTATTGGGGATGCGAAACTGAGCTGCCATTGCCGGTGTACTAAGGTTATATACATGCAACACAGAGGCATGAAGCATCCTTGTTGGTAGGTTGCGGACATGATATAGCAGACAAGGGACAGTGTGTGTGGAAACGCAGTTGACGCGGATCGGTTTGTCAACTGTATATTCTTACCAATCTGGCAAGGAGCAATGTTGGCCACAGCCCTTACACCCTTGTTTACGGCCGCAGCTCAATCGAACCAGTAAGGTCTCAACCCGTCATCAACAGCCACAAGTCTCTCTCGTTTCCAATGCTGCAGCACATGCAGACGACATCGGGACAAGCCAATGTTTGTCACGCTGTAACTTAGTCTGAGTTGTGCCGACCGGGGCGAAAAAAAGGGTTCAAGAAAGAGGTGGAGGATCGTCTTAGCCAACACGATGAGACTGTCGGCGCGAGCGGTACGCGGCACCACTGAAACACTCAGCGTGGCCAAACAAAAAGACCGGAATTCACCGCTCCGATCTTGAGAAAAAAAAAACTTTCGCAGCGGCAAGAGCAGCTGATGGTTTGTGACAGGTGTTGCACAATTGCGTGGCTTGAGCATCCCTCCTTGTGACTGGTGTGCTTGAGTGAGTGGACAGTGTGAACCGCATTGCATGGCTTTGTGGTTCGCTTTGTGGTTTGGATGCGTCAGTCTGTGCGTCTATCAAATCTTCTTGCTGAGTCTGACAAAATTTGGACCCTCTTTCGTCAACTTGGTCAACTTTGTCCATCATTCTCCCCTCTCTCTTCCTCTCCTCACCATCCCCACCGCGACAACTTGGCTTTCTTCTGCCTTTCTCGGAATCAGCTTCATCCCTTCTTACTTCACTCGCCGGCGCCCGCATTTTGTCATCATCGTTCGGGTCGTCGGTGCTTTGTCGCTCTTTTTTCAACGGCCGCGCTAGCACAATTACAGGCTCGGATATCATCGCTCGTGGATGGAAGCATCTGGATCAGTCTGGTCACACTTCGACCCTGCAAGCACGCACCACCTTCAGCCACAGTCAGCCTTGACCGACGATGCCGCTCTCGAGGAGCTGTGCAGGGCGTCCCGTGTGGGACGGCATCGACTGGGATGTCTGCTTCCAGCAGAATGTGCTCAACTCCACCATACCCGTGGCGCTCGTCCTGCTGTCCTTCCTCACCCTCGTCTTGCATCAAGTTCGTAGACGACGTGCACTTACCGTTTCGGCAGAACATGTAGCGAGTCTCGACCCGGCTGCTTCCTCCTTCTCTGCAGTCCTCCACGCTCAAAACGCACAGCAGCCAACAGCCCGTCGTCAATCCATCTCTCGCAGATCCACATCTTCGGGCTTCTTCGCTTTCCCTCGTCGTCTGTTGAACGCCATCTTGCCCTGGAACTCTTCTCGCATCCTCCGCAGCAACAGCGTCTCTTCCGGCTTCTCGTCAACGCTTCCCTTTGGCTCTTCTAACGGCGCTGCCAAAGCCAAGTCCAATGCCGCCGCATCACAGGCCGCGCTCGAGGTCTTCCGCACTGAAAATGCTGTCATTCTGAACGAGGTTCATCTCACCCCGGCAACCGGTCGTGATCCCAAAGTCGTCCACAACCTTCGTCGCCTGGAAGTGCTGCGCCGTGTCGTCGATGTCATTGGCTCCGTGCTGCTCGCAGCGCTCCATGCCGGGGACTGGGCTACCGGCTGGCACTCGAGAAGCTACCAGATCTACTGGGTCCTGCTCTGGTTCTATCTTGCATCGTTGTCGGCCTATTCGCTCGCCTCAAAGCATTCCTTCTTCTCGCACAAGGCGGCTCTCATGTCGGTTTACGTTGCTGTCACCCTCTTCAACTTGCGCACCGCGCTCCTCAGACATCATGCGCACCCCGCGCTCCACACTCGCGGAGCCGTCGTGCTCACCGCCATTGAGCTCATCGTTGGCTGCATCGTCTTGGCTCCCACCCTTCTCTTTCCTCTGCAGACCGTCCTGCCTCGTGATTTGCGAGCCATCTACACCACCATGTCGCCCGAGACGCAGCACGGCGTACCAGGCACCGCCTTCCCTTCGCCGCGCCTCACCAGCGCAGATCAACTTTCTCAGCCACATCCTGCCAACTCCAACGTGGATGGCTTGGTCAACGACCTCATTCCTGCACCGGAGGAGACCGCCTCGCTTCTGTCTCGCGCTACCTTTGGATACGTCACCCCCGCCATCGTCAAGCACTACAAGACTCAGTTCACACTCGCTGCCATTCCTGATCTGCCAGTAGCCGACAAAGCGGCTGCTGTCGTCGCCTGCTTCCGTGCCTACACCTCCGCCAGATCCGACGATCCTCACGGCTCAGCGCCTTCTTCGCGCAGCTCGAACAAGCACGGATTGCATGCCGGCCTTGCGCCTTCCACTCGCCCGCTTTGGCGCCGTCTGCTCGGTCACTTCAAGTGGTTCCTCGCCCTCCAGTTCTTCTGGGCTGCGCTCGAGGCCGGTCTCGATCTCGTGCCGCCATTCTTCCTACAAAAGATCCTCGCTTTCATCGCTGCTAGGGACGAGCAGCGTCGCAACGGCAACTTTGACGACGCTCAGCCTCTCCACCTCGGCATTCTCTATGCGTTTGGCATGTTTGTTGGCCAGATCTTTGCTTCCATCTCGGCTTCGCGGGCACTCTTCATTGGCAGACGTATCTGTATCCGTCTTCGTGCCATTCTGATCACAGAGATCGTCACCAAGACGCTACGACGCAAGGATATCGGAAGCACCGGCGACAAAGACGAAGCAGACAAGGACGGAGACGACGAGGCAGACTCAGACGACTCGACCGCCGCCGCTAAAAAGGCAAACGCCAACGGCGCTGATGCTGGCAAGCAAGACGCAACCCCCAAGCGTGCGACCGACGGCCAGGTCGTCAACCTCATCTCGGTCGACGTCTTCAAGGTCTCCGAGCTCTGCGCTTACCTTCACTTCCTGGCTCCACGCGCACCGCTCGTGATCGGACTCTGCCTTGTCTACCTCATCGTACTCTTGGGCTGGTCTGCCGTCATCGGCTTCCTGGTCTTGCTTGCTTCGCTCCCCATCCAGACGCTCGTCTCGCGCTGGTTCGTCAAGCTCCAGAAACGTCTGCTCGAAACCACCGACAAGCGTCTCAACCTTGCTACCGAGGTGCTCGGCTGCATCAAGACGGTCAAGTTCTTCGCTTGGGAGCGTTCCTTCAACGCCCGTATGGATGAGGCTCGACAGCGCGAACTTCAAGTTCTCGCTACCCGCTACTTGGCTTGGCTGTGCAACACGTTCACCTACATGGGCACGCCCATGCTTGTCACTTGCGCCACGTTCGGCGCCCACACCAAGATCTTCCACCAGCCGCTCACTGCCGAAAAGGCTTTCACCGCTCTGGCGCTCTTCAATACGCTACGCAACCCGCTCGACGCACTTCCAGATATGATTGTGCAGATTCTCAACTCGCTCGTCTCGGTGCGTCGTATCGACACGTATCTGCGCGAGGAGGAGACTGGAAAGTACCAGCAGCTTCTGCGGGACGAGGACTCGAGCGATTGGGGTGATGCCGACGGTAGCAGCACCGACGATGCTGCCAATGCTGACGGAACGCGTGCAGCAGGCTCGACAACGTCTCGTTCGGGTCGTTTGATCGGATTCGAGGACGCTAGCTTCACTTACGTCGACGAAGACGGCGAGCTGGATGAAGGCGCCTTCTGCCTGCGCGAGATCAACCTGCGCTTCCCGGTCGGTAAGCTGAGCATTGTTGCTGGTCCTGTTGGTTCCGGAAAGACCACTTTGCTATTGTCGCTGCTCGGCGAGACTCGTCAGCTCAGTGGTCGTACTTTCATGCCCTGCCCTGTCGCCCGTGCCACTGCTCCCATCGACCCGGCTACCGGTTTGAGCGAGTCGGTCGCCTACTGCAGTCAGAGCCCATGGCTGCTCGGCACCACGCTCAAGGAAAACGTGCTCTTCGGCTCTCCCTACGACGAACGCCGCTACCGTGCCGTCGTCAAGGCTTGCGCTCTTGAGCCTGATCTCAAGATTCTCGAGTACGGTGACGAGACTGAGGTCGGTGAAAAGGGCACCTCGCTATCTGGTGGTCAGAAGGCACGAATTGCACTTGCACGAGCTCTCTACTCGTCGGCCAAGCACGTTCTCATCGATGATGCGCTCTCGGCCGTCGATAGCCACACCGCCAAGCATCTCTACCGCCACGCACTCAAAGGCGCGCTCGCCAAGAACCGAACCATCATCCTCGTCACCCACGCCATCAGCCTTTGCCTGCCCGGCGCCGCTTTCGCAGTGGCTATGGACAACGGTAGCGTTGTGGTAGCAGGAACACCGGACGTCGTCAACGCCACCGGCGTCTTCTCGGAAGAGGGCGAGGCTTTGCAGTCCAGTCTCAAGGCAGGGCACGCAGCCGAGCACGACAGCGAAGAGATGACGATCGAAGAGCTGGCCGCCGGTGGTAGCGATGAAGCTGAGCGGGAGGAAATGGCGAAGAAGCTGGAAAAGAAAAAGGCTCACACCAACGAGGAGACGTACAGCTCGGGTGCCGTTGGAACCAAGAACTATGGCTTGTACTTGGGCTCGGTGGCCAGCAAGACGCGGTACGCAGTGCTTCTCTGGTGTTCGCTTCTGCTCTTCTTCTTTGCTGTGCGTTTGCTCGATATCGGCTCAGGCGCCTGGCTCATGCGATGGGCCAAGTCGCACGATTATCGCGAGGAGACTGCGGGCATTCGCGTGGCCGCTGCCGCTGCACCATCGCAGCGTGCATCTCATTTCACCTACGATCAGGTGCAGACATTCATGACGACTCCGCTCATCGACACGATCTGGACTAACCGACCTTCGTTGCTCGGTAGCCTCCGCCTCGACGAGATTCTACGTCGCTTGCCTGATCCCTTTGCCACCACTAGCCCCGCTCGAGCCGTCCTCCGAAATGCCACCGCCGCAGCAAGTTACAGTCAGAACCACTACGCAGCTGCCGACGCCTTCAACGGGCAGCGCGTGCTCAGCATGAACTCTCCCGACATGGGCGCCGCCGCCATCCCTTCAAAGGCTCCGTTTGCGCAGGATCAAGGCGGCAGCAGCGGAGACCTGGACACGTACTATCTGAGCATCTACTTGGCCATTTCGCTCGGGTTCATGACAATGGCGGTGTTGCGAGACGGATACGAATTCTTTATATCGCTGCGCGCTTCGCGCCGCATCTACCGACAGCTGACGGACGCCATCTTGAATGCTAGGCCGCAATTCTTCGATCGCACTCCGGTGGGACGCATCATGAACCGACTGTCGAAGGACGTCGAGACGGTGGACCAAGAGATGGCGGTGTGCATGCTGTTCTTGCTCGAGTGCACGCTGACAGCGACTGCGATTTTGGTGTTGATCTGCTGGGCCACACCGATCTTCTTGTTGGTGGCACTGATTGTGATCTGTGTCTACACGGTGATTGGTGCGCTGTATCTGGTCAGCTCGCGCGATCTGAAGCGAATCGAGTCGGTGGAGCGATCGCCCATCTACACAGTGGTTGGCGAGGTGCTCAACGGATGCGTCATCATTAGGGCATACGGCGATGCGGGACGTTTTACGCGACACTGCCTGCGATTGGTGGACAAAGCGAACCGGGCGTTCTTCTTCCTGTGGTACGAGAACCGATGGCTGTCGGTTCGGGTCGACATCGCGGGAGCATCGGTGGCATTCTTGTCGGCGGTATTCATGTTGATGCGCACCGACATCAAGGCAAGCTTGGCGGGATTCGTGCTGGCGTACGCCATCACGTTTGTCGAGTCGGTGCTGTGGATTGTGCGAATGTACACGCAGACCGAGATCAACATGAACAGCGTGGAGCGCATCAGCGAATACCTCGAGTTGGAGCCGGAACGACAGTCGGGAGAGGAGCCACCAGCATACTGGCCAAGCAGCGAGGGCAAGATAGTGATCAAGAACCTGGCAGCACGATACACACCGGAGTTCCCGCGTGTGCTGGATGGGATCGATCTCGAGTTTGCGCCGCGAGAGAAGGTGGGTATCGTGGGACGAACGGGATCGGGCAAGTCTACGCTTGCGTTGTGCTTCTTCCGGTTCCTCGAGGCGGAGCAGGGCTCGATCGAGATTGATGGCATTGACATTGCGTCGATTCCCATCCGCACGTTGCGAGAGCGTTTGACGGTGATCCCGCAGGATGCTCAGCTGTTCAGTGGTACGGTACGATCCAACTTGGATCCTTTCAATGTGTACGAAGATGGAGAGCTGTGGATGGCGCTGGAGAGGTGTCGATTGGCGTCGTTTGCTACGCCGGCAGCATCGCGGGCCGTAAGCCGTGGGCCGAGCCGTCCTGGATCGCCGGGACCGGAGGGTCAAGACGAGAGCCAACTGGACGAAGAGGTGATGGCCGACGCTGAAATGTACGGGCGAACCAACATCATCACTTCATTGGATGCGCCGGTGGAGCAAGGTGGACGCAACTTCTCAGCCGGACAGAAGCAGCTTCTTGCGCTGGCACGTGGGTTGCTCAAGCTTCGGGACAGTCGAATCTTGGTTCTGGATGAGAGCACAGCCAACCTGGACTCTGCATCGGATGCACAGATCCAAAAGACGATCCGACAAGAGATGGCACCGCAAGCGACGATCATCACGATCGCACACAGGATCAAGACGATTGCCGACTACGACAAGATTGTGGTGCTGGGCAAAGGCAAGGTGGTGGAATGTGGATCACCCTTGTCACTGATGGAAGACGAGACGAGCGTATTCCACTCGATGTGCGAGCAGAGCGGTGAGATGGGAGAACTGCTGCGCATTGCCAAAGAAGCCGAGGCGCAAAAGTCGACATGACAGCAAGCATGGTCTTGGTGAATCTTGACACGCATTTGAATGTTTGTGATTCGCTTGATAAATAGAAATGATTCTCTCTGATTTCTTGAACGATGTGTGATCGAGCGGGACAGCGACATGGAAGAGGAAAGATCGAAAGCAGGAACGTGTGAAGGATGCAAGGGGAGCATTTAAGGCGGCATCGGGTTGACTGACTGGCTGAACGAGGTGTTTGCATCGGTACAAATGAAATGGTTCGGCGCCGAAATCTGCAAGGGTTCACAGTCTGCTTTGTTCGATCGAGCTCGCTTTTTGTAACTGATATTGTTGCTCGGCCGGTGAGCACCGAAACGTGTTCTGGCTGAGTTTGGTCAAATGCAAACATTTAAAGTTGGCGATCCGACGTTGATAGAAGACAGTGTTGGACCATACAACATTGTGTCGCTCGGCCCTCTTTGTTCACTCACCTATGCAACGGCGTCGCACTTGGCAGCAACTGTTTGTTCAATTCCATGTGCCACTCGGCCCCTATTGTGATCCACAAGCCGTGTGATGAAGTGCGGTTCGAGTACTGACTTTGGCGTCACAGCCCCAACTCGAGCTATCCCACCTTTTGGAAAGAAGACGCGGACAGGACAAAAGAGAAAAAGCACGGCCCGCACGGTCACTTTGCAGCTGAGACACACAATCACACATTCGAGCGCTGCAAGTTGAACTTGACTCATGCACGATTTTCAGGCACCGCGCACCGATTTCTGCAGATCCCAACCGAGAGAAAGATAGGGAGAGAAAAGGAGCACCAAACAAGGAAAGAATCGATTGGCACAAAAAAGGGGGCTGACAAGCGAGAAGCGAGAGAAGCAAAGGAACAACGCGCTCCGTCAGTCAGTCAGTCAGTCACACGTTTGGCTCGAAAATGTGAGGCTGAATATTTATTTACTGTAAAAATTCTCTCCCACTCGAAACAAAAAGCGAGGCATAGGAACAGTTGTCGCGATTTCTTGCATCGCTCCTCAAATAGCTCAGCCAGCGCGACAATACAGCAATGTGGCACAACACAGTCAAATTGTGCTCGCCAAGACCGCTTTTTCTTTCTTTCTCGTTTCTCTTGGTCAATTGGTCTCACGTCTGCTTCTGCGACTCTCAACGTAGCTCGAGTTGATCGCATCTCGGTCCAACCCTTTTGCCGCTTCCAACTTAACTTTCCTACGACCGCTGCTGCTGCTGCTGCTGCTACAGTACTGCTCTTGCTGTGGCCGCCGTTCGCCGTTTGCCATTCACCATGTCGAGATAAACTGCGCGCGCAACTCTCCGCTACATACATAACAATACACTTTGTCGATCCCATTTCCCTCTCCGACACCTTCGGCCAACCTTGTCCATCAATTCGCTCTCACCTTTCCTACCTCCTCTTGACTCTTCTCCTCATCCCCCACCCACGCCATCGCACCGACGCTCCTTACGCGCTCTTCTCCCTTCCTGCACCCTCGCGCATCCATCTTTGTGGTGAGACCGGCTCTCATCCTCAAAACACGTCCTTGCTCTCCCAGCTTGCTGCGCCACCGTATATATACATCCATATCAACGCTCATCTCCCTCTTCACTCTACATCGCTCCAGCCATGAAGTCCACCGCTGCATTCGTTGGCCTCGCCGCCACCGCCACTCTCACCACCGTCGTGTACGCCAGGCAACAACTCGAAGTCTCGCACGAACCCATCTCGCAGTTCTTCACCGCAGACGGAACTCCTGCCCACCCTCACTTCCTCGCCTCCAGATGGGAGACTTCCCCTCTTCCTCTCGACTTCCGAAAGCGTGACCTTTCCGGCGCTGGCTCCAAACGAAGCGAAAAGTCTTGCCGCTCCGACAAGCACAAAGCTCACCATAAAGAGCCCAAGCGTCATCATGTGCTCGACACCCTCAACCACCTTGGCGAGTCGGTGAGCAGCTGGATCCAGGATGGCAAGTATCACGACCACTCGCTCGGCATCGTCATCAACAAGGCCACCGACAACTCGGCAGACAACGAGTGGCTCGTCAATGTCGGCTTTGGTACTCGTCCTCAGACCCTCAAGATGGTCTTTGACTCGGGCAGCTCCGACACCTGGGTCTACTCTCCCGATTGCTGCTACGCCAACAACCACACCTTCTTCAACCCCACTGGCTCCTCCACCTACCACAACCGCACCCTCGTCAACGGCACTCCCCAAGCTGCTGCTTCTGGCACACCTGGTCAGCCATGGTCCGCTAGCTACGGCTCTGGTTCCAGCGCCGCCGGCTACGTCGGTATTGATGACTTCACCTTTGGCCAGCAGAGGCTCAAGGTGGACCAGCTTCCCCTCGCGCTTGTCACCAACATCACCGGTGGCTCGCGTGCTTCGCGTGGCATGGAAGGCATCGTCGGTCTGTCGGCTGGTGACGGATCCAACACTCAGGGTGGATGGACCTCTCCCTTTGAAGCCATGTCGTCGCGTGGCCTCATCAAGGAGACCTACCTCACCGCCACGCTCAAGAAGGCCAACCGCAACACTGGCAAGGGCGGCGGAGGACATTACACCTTCGGCGAGATCGATGATGACCACCTCGAGGGCAACATCACTTGGACTCGTGCGCTTTCGCCCTACCTTTGGGCCGGTTACTTTGACAAGATGACCATGGGCGACCAGATCCTCGCTGAAGCTCCGGGTACCGACGAGCGTCCCCGACGATTCATGATCGACACGGGCTCGGCTGTCTTCTACCTCCCACCACCTATTGTCCAGCAGATCAACAGCCAGATTACCGGTTCGTACGTCGCCAACTCGAGCAGCGGTCTCGCCTTCCCTTACCTCGTTCCTTGCAACACTGGTCTCAAGCACTACGAGAAGAAGGCCAAGAACCCTACTTTCAACCTCGAGATTGGCGGAACTAACTTTACCATCCCCAAGGAGGACTACGTATTCTACGCCAACGAGCCCATCCCACCTGCCACCATCGGCGGTAGGAAAGGCTACTGCTACTCGGCCTTCCAGACTGGTCCTGCCCAGATCTCCATCATTGGATTGAGCTTCATCAAGAACCACGTCCTCGTGTTGGACCAGGGTGGACGCAACTTGACCGTCTCGGCTCGTCGCATTGGTCTTGGTCGACGAAGCGATGTTCGATACGATTGAGCGCCACCAAGTCGCATGGATACGCACACGCACACATATAAAGGGACTCTTGACATGCTCCTTTGTCTCTTTCACACTCGTTTTGTTTGCTTCTAGATGCTCCAAAAAATGTCACCGGAATCCCTCTCTCTGCCCCCTGAGCACGTCGAACAGTGGTAGAGTGATAGCTGTTTGATAGCTGATCCTGAGACGTTTTGTCATAGTCGAAAAAGATAAAGAAAGTGTTGCGAAAAAGGAGGCTCCAAAAATCCAAAGCTTTAATCGCCTCGGAAATTGCATTTTTGACAGATTCGCACCAACAACCGCTAACAAATGCGGGCACTGCACCAGTCTCTTTCAGGGTTCACCCCAACTTGGCAAGCTGCAGCTGTCCTGTCTGGACCCGTCATCATCTTAGGTCTATCCTAGCTGAGTACACCCACTCCCTCTTCTCCTATATCTGCCTTCACTGCACCCATAACAATCGTCAAACGATCGCAAGATCATGCGTCAAGCACCGATATAGGAGCAAACCGCATTTCAGCTTACTCCGACTCCCCGAAAGACGATGGAAGTAAGACGGCCAGATACTGTCCCGACAACTCGGTAGAGAAGCATATCGCCGTCAACACTCGGCTTCGATTGCATATCTCGTTGATGCTGCGTCTCTATAGCTAGCTCATGCATCGCTGATCAGCTCGCTGCTGCTTTTGGCGGTACTGCCGCTGCTCACAGATCCTATCATGTCCATCAACCACTCCAACAATCACACTGCCAACGGTCGGTCCACATTCGCAACCTCTTCTTCCGACTTTGCATTACCGTTTGGCAGCTCAAGGGGCACACCTGCAACCACACCCAACGTCAACAACGACTCGAGCAGCAGCAGCAATGCTGGCTTCTTCCAATGCGGCCCCTCTTCGGTACCCATCTCCATTCCCTCGAGTCCGTCACTCTCTCTAAGCTTCAACCAGGCATCAGCAAGTCATCATGCTCCACTGCTTTCTTTAGGCTCTTCACCTTCCAAGCTCGCAACTCACGGGGCTGGACTGGGCATCGGCAATCTGCCATCACCCTCAGCCAGAGACCACAGCAATCCACTTGCATCCGCCGCCGCCTACAACGGCCAACCGCAATCACCTACACTCTCACTCGCAGGAGAAGGCTGGCCACCACCGCCGTTCAACGCCTTCCCACCAGCCACTTCGTCTTCGTCGTCCTCCACCGGCGGCGTCGCTACATCCGCAGCCCTGCTCAGGCGTGGTCCTGGAATGAACTCGCCTGGCTTCGCTATCGCCTCTCCCGCCCGCTTTCGTAGGGCAAGCATGTTGGGGAGGGAGATCACTCCGTTCAGCCTCGACCACGACGATCGCTCGGACGAAGAAGACAAGTCTCACCACAAGCCGGCGGCTCAGCAGAGAAGGCGCTCGAATCAAGATCCAGATGACGGCGATGACGAAATGATGCAGGTGGAAGACGACGATGCCGCGAGGGCTCCTAGTACGCCCTTGATGGGGCCACCGATGGCCTTGTTTAGTACGCCGAGTACGCCGCCTCCCGGAGGATCTCAATTGCCAAGCGCAAGGCCGGGCTTGGCGTCTTCGGCGCTAGCGCGGGCTTCGGCGTCCGATTCGGGCCAAGATAGCTCTTCGTCTACGGGTGGTGGTGGTGGTGTAGGTGCGTCGGGCTTGTCTCGCGCGGTACCGCGCTCGCCGTCTACAGGACCGTCGATGGGGTCGCCGCTGGGACCGGGTGGCAACCGTTCGCGCTCCTCATCCTTGCTCTCCTCCGACGTAGTGAGGAAATCAGTGACACGGCGCGGTAATCTGCTACCCAAGGACCGCTCCGTTGCGCGTGTAGCAGCCTCACTGCAGGACGAGAGCAAACCGGAAGATTCAGAGATCGCGTCGGAAGCAAAGTTGCAGAAACGTCTGGGCGGCGAAGCGACGTTGCCGCGTACGCCGAGGTTTGGGCCCAGCGCTGGTATGCCCACAAGTGGTGCAGCAGGTAGCAGCAGCAGCAGCGGTGGTGGTGGTGGAGGCACGATGAGGATGTCTTCGCGCTCGCCTTTCTTTGGCGCGGCTGGTGCGAGTGGTACAGCTGGCTCGTTGGGAGCAGGTTTTTCGAGACGCAAGTACATGTGGGATGATGATGTGGACGATATTCGCGGTGTGTTCACTGCGGATGGGTTGGAGGATGAGAGTTCGGATCTGTCGTCCGAGGAGGAAGAGATGATGTACTACTCGCGCAATTCGCTGTCGGATGAGGAGGATGAGATGAGGAGTCGTGGTGGGATGGATGTTGGGAGTGAGATGCAGGATGTGGCGGAGGGGTCGGGTGCTGCGATGGGGGGTGAGGCTGTGAGTCAGGCGAACGCTGGAGGAGGTGTGGGGAGCGGTGTAGGGTTGTCGACGAGTTTTGGATCAGCTACTGCTGGGTCTGGGGCAGGGTTGGGCAGCGGAGGAGGTGTTGGGTCGCTGCCCAAACGTAAGAATAATGCGTTGTGGATGGGGTTCAGGGATAAAGGTAATGCGCACAAGTGGTCGCCTGGTGGATCGGGGTCTGTCGGCGCTGGTGGTGGTGCAGGTGCGAGCAACGGCGTGTTCAGCGGCGAGCGAGCAGCATGGCGTCGACCGGTCGCGTCGTCAGCGATGGACCTCGACACGTCACCTCGCGTTCTTGGTGCTAGCGGAGCCAACCCTCGTCTTTCCAAACGCAAGACGATGGGTGATGACCGTTACGAGCCGTACAAACGACGGGCAGTTTCACCGATGAATCTCGGCTCTTCGTTGGGAACCACGCCTACCAACCCCAGCTTCACCGCCGCCGCCGCCGCCGTCGCCGCTACGCAGACCACGGCTGGAGGCTCGCCGTTGATGATGCCCATCTCGTCACCTTCTGGCGCCATGCTGTATCGGGGAGTGCATCACTACCATGCGGCGTATGCACGGTATTCTACGTCGCCAACGATCTCGCGACCGTGTACGCCTGTCGGCAGCGCTGCTGCACAGACGTCGGTGGTCGCTGCAATGGCATCGTTCTCGCCTGCTGCGGGAAGCGGGCCGGGGTACGGATCGGGAGCGTTGGGGTTGAGCATCTCAGCGAACAACACGCAGAGTCTGGAGAGTAGGATGCAGCTCGAACAGCAGCAGCAGAACGAGGCGTTGATGGATGAAAAGGTTGGGTTGCTGGGGTTGTCGTAGGTGCGTTTTTCATGTTGATCTGGGTGATGTTGTGGTCATCGTTTCTCAAGGGGCGTCATAACTCGCTTGGGAACCGTCATCGGGGGTTCATCGCGGTCTCACATTCTGCCTGCTGTTGTCTATGGGATGTGAGAATTACTAAGAATGTTTCTTCTACTGCTTGGAAATAGCACCGGCACCAGCGGCCACGTCCTCCCTCCTGACTTTGAAACCTTTGTTCAACAATTCTGTCTTGACCTCGTCAATGGAGCATTCTTTCCTGTGGAAGATGCCTGCTGCTAGTGCGGCTTCTACTGTTGCCTCGGCCTGACCTTGGATGGGAGTGAAGACGTCGACAAAGTGCTGTGCGGTTCCTGCGCCGGAAGAGGCGATGACGGGGATGTCTACGCTGCCACGTACCAATTCGACGAGTTGACGATCAAAGCCTTTGTTTGAGCCATCACGGTCGATCGAGTTGAGCAGCACTTCTCCGGCTCCCAATCGCTGTACACCACGTGCGAGCTGTATGACGTCGAGATCGCGATCTTCACGGCCGCCCTTGACAGTGCATCTGTACCACCAGCGTTTGCCTGCGTCTTCTGACCCTGCTGGGCCAGAGACTAGGCAGGGGAGGTGTTTGGGGTCTACTGTCTCGCCTTGCGCAACGTAGACTCGACGTGGGTCGATGGAAACGACCACGGCTTGAGCACCGTAGCCTTTACTGATGGTCTCGATACCCGTCTTACCGGTCAAACATGCATCTGCGAACTTGAGCGGGTTGGTTTCGTCCGCCTGACCGTTGGAGGCAGCACGAGCGTAGAGCTCTTCGACGGCGTAGACTGCTTCGGATCCGATCGAGACTTTGTCGGCACCGGCGCGGAAGTAGGCGTCGGCGACCTCCTTGGCGGGTCTCGGTGTTCCGTCTGGGTCGACAGAGTCTTTGATGCCTCCGCCGATGGTGAGCGGGACAAAGATCTTGGCAGCAGCGGCTTCGAGCAGGCTCAACATGGGTTGGTCTTGCAAAGCGCACGAGCGGAAGGATGTGATATTGAGGAAAGTGACTTCGTCGGCGCCTTCGAGGTAGTATCGAAGGGCGAGGTCGACTGGCTTGCCGAGGTTACGGACTTTGCGCTTGCTGGGGGCGCTAGTGCTGGAGGAAGCTTGGGCCTCGACTTCGGCCTGTGTTGGTGTAGGATCAGCCTTTTCGCGGACATCGTAGGATTCACCTTTTGTGACGACGAGATCGCCATCGTCGTTGCTGCGAACATCGAGACAGGCGACGATACGCTTAGTGAGGCCATCCTTGGGTGCCGGTGTGGCGGCCTGTTGAGGGTCGAGGAGCAAGCGCTCCTTGCTAGGGTCAATAGTGCCTGGTTGGCTGAGCCACGCGCGCAGCAACTCGAGACCAGCACGGCCGCTCTTTTCCGGGTGGAACTGGGTAGCAAAGACGTTGCCTTTTTGGATGGAAGACAAGAAGACTTCAGAGCCGTATTGTGTGGTGGTGAGCACCCAGTCTGCGTGCTTGTCGGGTTGATATGCTGCGCGGTACGAGTGGACAAAGTAGTAGTGGCTGGTCTCGCCCGAGGCAGGATCTGGGAAGCCGTACTTAACAGCATCCTGGTCACCTCCGTCGTTGCGAGTCTTGACCACTTGTGCAGAGTTCCAGCCCATTTGAGGAACCGACTTCTTTGCTTTGCCGTCCTGCTCGCTTGCCGAGAACTTGGAGATGATACCGGGAACAACACCGAGACCAGGAACACCGGGAGCCTCTTCTGAACCCTCAAAGAGAGTTTGGAGACCGATGCAGATGCCCATGTAAGGCTTGCCAGAGGCGATGTACTCTTTCAATGGCTCGGCGTAGCCTTTATCGCGGATCGACTGCATCGCGGAACCGAAAGCGCCCACACCGGGGAAGAGGAGCTTGTCAGCCTTTTTGAGGTCTTCGGGTGATTGGACCCATTTGAACTCGAAGCCAAGCTTGTTGATCGAGTTGGCGAGACTGCGGACATTGCCGGCGCCGTAGTCGAGTAGGTAGAGCATGACGGGTAACTCTTGTCAGCCAAGGATCTGGCTGAGGCTGAAGAGAGGGATGAGACGTGGTGGGTGTGAGGAGAGGGACAGAGAGGGTGTTCAAGTGCTCAGCCTTGAAATGTAACTCTGGCCGGAACGGATGCACATCTTCCAAAAAGTCACAAAATCAAAGCGTTTGACTCGAATGTGACTCTGCGAAAGTGACTCTGCGAAAGTGACTCTTCTCGAGTGTGATTTTGATAGCCGCTTTGGCAAATCGGAATAGAGATCTGCTTCGGATCGGGAGATCTATGACGCGCCATTCTCCGCAAACAGCAACACAAAGACGAGTCGGACACATTCCGATTGGGTGACACTCGCGATGCGCTGTGGCTGCGACGACACTTGAAAATGAGGATGACTCAGTGGCGTTTCTCCGACGAGATCTGTCTGCTGAGTCTGTGACAGTGACAGGATAGGGTCTGTATCAAGAGCAATCTGTGTGATTGGTGATCATCCGCAATAGCATCAATGCGATTGGAAGTGCGGAAACTTGTCCCGCTCTCTCTCACGTCTTCTTTTCGGTTTCCGCTCCGCATGTCAAAAAAATCGTGAATCGGCCGTGCGTCCTCCACAAAGTCACGAAGCTCTCGTTTCCTCAGCCTTACATCCGCTCCTCTCTTGCTCACCTTCCATCATCGCGTCCACTATCGCTCTTCGCATCCTCGCCTCCTCCTCACCCGTTCGGCCATACTCCTCTGCGCTCGTCTTGGTCAAGTACGGTCGCGCTGTAGTCCATCATGCCGAGCAAACGAGAGTCTGGCGTCATGCCCGACGCTTCCCACCACACCAAAGACCACGCTGAGCACGAGCACGCTCCCACATTGCTCCCGCTTCCCTTCCGCAAACCATCCGGTGGTATCGTCAGCATCGTCCAGGCACTCTCATCACTTCTCTTCAAATTCACCGTCTACGTCTTCCTCCGTTGGATCCCCACCTCGCTCGCAGTCCCCGTCATCCCCACGCTGTACGCTGTTTACGTGCTCACCTCCATCTACCGCGACTACGCTATCCGCAATGCCATCTCCAGCCATTTAGCCAAGGACGCAGCTCGCAACCTTCAACAGCTAGCAGACAAGGTCGAGGTCACCGACTCCAAGATCCAGACCAAGACTACCGCAAAGCCTGTCGAGAACAAGCCTGCCGGTCAAAATGGAACCACGCCCACCAAACCCGCAACGTCATCCGTATCCTATGCGGAGGTAGCAAAAGGTGCCAAGCCTGTACCTTCGAACGAGTCATCGTCACAATCCGCAAACACGGCCGCACACGCAAAGCTGCGTCGCACCTCGCCCTTCGAAATGATCAAAGCCGTCGTGTTTGGCACTTCCACCCGCTCCTCGCGCTTCAATTTCTACATCCTTCTGGCCCACACACTCGCCTTCGTGCTCTTCCTCGACAGCTTCTTGTCTCCCTATCTCTTCCCTTCGCACTGGGACTACAACCTTACCTTCGCTCGCACCGGTGCAGTCGGCCCAACATTCGCAAAAGTGCACGTGCGCTACCCACCTCCCGAGCTTACAGGTGCACCCAACGCTTCGGCGGTTCTCAATCCTCCCCTTCCTAGCTCGTTCGATAGCCTTGCTACCACCACTGAACAGGCCGCACTCGCTCCACAGCCCATCGAATTGCTTGTCAAGTATCGACGTGCACTCAATTTGACAGACAATGACGACGCTTCCCGCACCACATTCCGAGCGAACGGCAAGCCGTATCTCGCCAACCACGAGAGTCTCTGGCTCAACGGCCCCCTCATCACTCTGCGACCCGAGAACGACTGGACCGCCACCGCCTTCATCGACGAGCTTTGGCCCTCAACTACGTATGAATGGGGTCTGTCGCAGTTCCAGCCCGAGCATGTCGACTACTCGGACGAGGTGCGTGTCATTGAAAAGTTTGTCGCCAACGATGACATCAGTCGTCGCAACTTTTTCACCACCTGGCCTGACCCGAGGCTCAGCTCGTACATGCAGTCCAAGAGCCTTGGATCCAGAAGCATCGTTGCCGTCACTAACGCCGAAGGCGAGCCAATCGAAGAGACCAATCCGCTCGAGGATCCCAACCATTTCACCTTTGCCTCAACCTCTTGCGTCAAACCAGACTTCCCTTACCACCCAGCTCAATTCTGGGGTTGGAACTGGCTGCTCAGACTCGCAGGCATTGGCACCGAGCAGGGTGGTATCACCGAACGCAACCGTATTCCTGGCTTTGATCTGCTCCACAAACGAGCCGTGGCGGGTCGCGAATCGCACCCCTCGCTGCGCTTCCTCTTGCAGCTCGGAGACCTGATCTACGCCGATGTACCTCACTACGGTGGTGCCGAGACGAGCGCTTATCGCAACCTGTACCGCAACCTATTTGCATCCGACAGCTTCCGTCGCTTCTTCAAGCACGTCCCCGTGATTGGCATCTATGACGACCACGAGGTGATCAACAACTGGTCGGGCAAGGACGAGAACGACGAAGAGATTGCCGCCTACCCTTCGGCCAACACAGCATGGAAGGAGTACATTGGTGATGTCAACCCTGAGCCACTCGAGGCAGGCGAGAACTATTACACGTTCCAATACGGCGAGTCTGCAGCATTCTTCGTCATGGACACGCGTCGTCACCGAACACATCACACGGCTGATGACGACGAAGACAAGACCATGCTCGGCTACCGTCAGAAGGAGGACTTGTACAAGTGGCTTGCAGCAGTCAACGAGACAGCAGCTTTCAAATTTGTCGTCAGCTCCGTACCCTTCAACACTCTGTGGGGAGGCGAGCTGGATGTGGACGGACAGAAGGACAGCTGGGCAGCGTACAACACGGAAAGGCTCGAGATTGCAGAGGTGCTCCGCTATGTGCCAAACGTCATTGTGCTCAGCGGTGACCGACACGAGTTTGCGGCAGTAAGCGTTCTCGACACCATCACCGAATTCAGCACGAGCCCACTGAGCATGTTCTACCTTCCCATCCGTACGCTGTCGCAAGAACACGGCGATGGCAAGATTGGCGTAGACAAGCTGCTCAAGTACTTGCCCGACGGTAATTACAAGTGGACCGAATTTGAGGTGGATGCTCGAGACCCCTACAAGCCTGTGGTGCGGATATCGGTGCAGATCGATGGTAAGGAGGCGTGGAAGACGACGTACGTGGGCAAGTCGCTGCGCAAGACCCAGGGTGGTGTTGGCGGCTTGATTCGAAACCTGCTCGAATCGTTGGGCTTCCGCTTCGACTTTTTCTACAAGGTGTGAGCAGCAGCAGCAGCAGCAGCAGCAGCAGCGCCATCGCCATGTTCATATCTGTCAAACTTGGAGAGTCTCTCTTGCCTCTCTGTGTGTATTTGTATACTGTGCACTCAATATCTTCTTTTGCTCTTGTGTCAATCAAGTTGGATCGCTTTGATGGTGTGCGTGCTGCAATGGTGAGAGGCGCCTGTTTGCGCGACACACAGCTCGACGCGTGCCATTTAAAATTGAATTGCAGCTGTGGAAATGAAATGAGATTTTCAATTCAGCGGTGGCTCAGTGCGGATGGATTTTGAATTGAGCCAGTTGAGAAGGCTCAATCCAGATCGGGCGCAGATTGGCGCGAGAGCAAAGAGTGCGCGCTTTTGCTTGAAAGAGAGGCGACGTGCTTCGTTCGGCCTTGGTTGTCACTGTCGACTGCGAATGCAACCTTCCAATCCACCATCCATCACTCTCGACATCACTTTCGCATATCCATCCACCTAACTCACCGACTCTGCACATTGTTACATTTGATCGCGCGTAGCCCTACATCACCTGATTGCGACCGTTCCCTGCTCTACTTGCAGCCACACCCGCGCTCGCATCGACACCGCTCACCTACGCGTCGGCAGCAAAGGATCGCTCGAAAGCTGCAAACTTTGTCGTGACTTGGCCCCGTCGTCACCGCCATTGTTAGCTTGGACACGAAGCCAACCCCCTTTTACTTTTCTTTGCCATGTCGACGCTCAACCTCACGGGTCATCCTGACCCCAAGCTCCGCACCGACCCTATCTTGCTCCAGGCCCTCGAGTCCTATGTAGAGCCAATCAAGAGTGCTCTCGCCCAGCAAGGCATCGACACTAACGCCATCCCCTCCAAGTCTGGCTCTCTCTCCGCATCCGACCTCGCGGACTTGTCGTATGGCTTGCAAAACTTCCAGGAAGAATCCCTCGGTGTCAATGCGCCCCGTCCAGCCGACCCTTCCGCATCCAATCCACAAGCGCGACACCCCGTTCGCATCCCAGCAGAACTCTTCCTCCCCACATCTTCGCAGCAGAGCACGTCTGTTGTCGCTCCAGAATCCAGCCATCTCCGTTTGCTCTTGCAGGAGACCCTCGCCTATCTTGCATCCAAGAGCAAGACCACATGGGACTTTTCCGACCCCGCCCAAAAGTCTGACAACGTTCAGCTCATCGCACACCTTCGTCAGCAGCTCTCCAAGGCTGCAGCATTGGAACACCCTATCATTGCCGCTTCTCCGTCCATCACCGAGGCAGAGGCCGCTTCGCTCAAACAACTCGCACAGCAGCTCGAATGCAAATGGTCCGACGACGTTGCATCTGCATCCCACATCCTCTATCCGTCTGAGGTGACTCCTCCGTCTTCGCCCAAGCTCGGCGAGCCTTCGTCTTCAGCTTCTGAAGAATACTTCCGCACCATCGCCTCAAGATCAGGACGTGCCCTCATCCACGTCTGGTACCGACCCGATTCATACGACACCTGGCTTCCTGCAGCCGACTTTGCCGATCCCGACCCGGCTCCCGAGAAGCGTCTGCCATGGAAGATTGGTGCCAAATGGCTGCGGGACAGCGCTCGCTTCAACGAGCTCATGAACGCAGAAGACTACGAGCAGGAAGATGCGCTCGACGCTGCTTCTGAAGCTGCCGATGCCGAGACTGCCACTGCCACCGCCGGCGAGGTAAAGAAGGGCAAGAAGCGTGGTCTTCCCGAAGAAATCACCGACGCTTCCTCGGCTTCCGCCGCTGCAGCAGAGTCCAACGGCAAGCGAATCAAGCTTCTCGTCGCAGCGCGTCCCGTCGGCGCCATCCCCATCGACCTCTCTGGCTCGCAGCCCATCCCAGGCAAAAAGTACGAAAACGAAGCTGTGCCAAGCGGTGTCCTCGGCAACTTGCCATCCGAATCGGCTGGTCCGACAAAGCTCGAGGGTGAGCAGCCAGCCGTCAGGGCAGCCAACGATGGCGATGCCACCATGGTCGATGCCACTGAAAAGTCAAAAGCCGACGCTGCCGTCGAAGAGCCTACCGAAGCTACTGCTGCAGACGCCAACGCACCCGTCGTTCAGCCTGACGCCGCTGCCGTCGAACAGCAGCGTATTCGTGCCGAGGAGATCGCCAAAAAGTATCTCGCCTCGCAGACCCAGGAAGTCATCATCCCATCGTACTCGACCTGGTTCGACATGTCCACCATCAACGCCATCGAAAAGCGATCGCTGCCCGAATTCTTCAACCACAAGAACCGCAGCAAGACGCCCACCATCTACAAGGATTACCGTGACTTTATGATCAACACCTACCGTCTCAACCCGAGCGAGTATCTCACCTTCACTGCCTGCCGAAGGAACTTGGCCGGAGATGTCTGCGCCATCATGAGGGTGCACGCCTTCCTCGAGCAGTGGGGTCTCATCAACTACCAGATCGACCCCGAGACTCGACCTGCTACGCTTGGACCTCCCTTCACCGGTCACTTCCGCGTGCTTGTCGACACTCCTCGTGGTCTGCAGCCGCTTCATCCTGGCACGCGTGTCAACCTGACCACCTCGGCTTCTGCAGGTGCTGACGGTGCTGGTGCTGCTGCCGCTGCCGCTGCTGCCGGTGGTGAGAAGCCCGACATGAACCTCGAGCTGCGAAAGACCATCTTCCAGTCGACCATGAAGGGCTCCAAGCCCATCGATCTCGCCGAGGCCAACTCGCTCGCTGCGCAGGCCGACGCTGCGGTGGCCGGTGGTGTTGGCGGCGCGCCTCGCTACACGTGCGACACGTGCGGAAGCGACTGCACGCGTGTGCGGTACCACAGCATCAAGGCCAAGAACTACTCGCTCTGCCCGTCGTGCTACCTCGAGGGGCGCTTCCCCAGCTCCATGTACTCGGGCGACTTTGTGCGCATGGAGGATTCGGTGCTCAAGCAGACCGGCGGTGTCACTGGCGGCGCTTCCGGTGCGCAGGACGACTGGACCGACGCCGAGACGCTGCGTCTGCTCGAAGGTCTCGAGATGTTTGACGACGACTGGTCGGCGGTTTCCGACCACGTGGGTACGCGGAGCCGCGAGCAGTGCATCACCAAGTTTATCCAGCTGCCGATCGAGGATGGATTCTTGGATGGTGCTTCGCAGTCCGACCTCGGACCGCTGCAGTATGCGCGTCGCGACCAGGTCGACAAGCTGGGCAAGCCCATCGTGCCCTTTGCGCAGGCCGATAACCCGGTGATGAGCGTTGTCGCTTTCCTGGCGAGCGCTGTCAACCCGGCTGTGGCCGCTGCTGCAGCTCAGAGCGCGCTCGGCGAGCTCACCGACAACCTTCGAAAGAGGGCCAGCCAGGAGAAGGCGAGCAGTGGCGACAAGGAAGCTGCCACCGACGCTGCTGCTGCTGCTGCTGCTGAAAAGAGCCAGGAGAACGGTGATGCTGCCGCGCATGCTAATGGCGATGCTATGGATGTAGATGGTGAGCAGTCCAAGAGCGCTGCAAGTGCTGGTGCTGGCGCTGCTGCTGAGTCGAGCGAGGTTGCGATCGTCGACGACTCGTCCAACACCACCAAGAAGGGCGCCGCTGCTGTGCCTCGAAACGCCGTCGAACGAGCGGCAGCGATCGCGCTCGGTGCGGCTGCGGCCAAGGCGCACGTGCTCGCTTCGTTCGAGGAGCGCGAGTGCCAGCGTCTCGTCGGCCAAGTGATCGAGGCGCAGCTCAAGAAGCTCGAGCTCAAGATGACGCAGTTCGAAGAGCTCGAGTCGCTGCTCGAGGCCGAACGGCGTAGCGTCGAGGCGGGGAGGCGACAGCTGTACGCCGATCGGCTGGCGGTTCAGAAGCAGTTGGCGTTGGTCAACGAGCTGCTGCAGAAGGCGGCGCAGGCGCCGGAGAAGGTGAGCCAGCAGGAGGTGGTGCAGGCGAGCAGCGCGGCCAACGGTCTACCGCAGCAAGGGCCGGTGGTGAGGGAGGCGAGTGCGGCGGCGCCGGTGGGTGGGGCGTTTGGACAGATTGGTTGAGGTTTGAGAAAAAAGGTTTCGTGTAGGTTTGTGGTTTCTGTGAAATGATCTTTGGTTTTCGATGCTTGTGTGAGGTGGCGTGTGTGTCTGAGTTGCTCTTGTTGTGCCGCGACCGGAACGGGATCAGTCTCGTTCAAGAGCGGCGTGTGATGTCGAGAGAGATCAGCGCTTGTCGTGTTGTTGAAAATCGACCATGTGGCATTGTGGCACAGTCAATCGGCAGCTCAACCATCTCTCCTTCTCAAAATGCCTCGTGCCACGAGCGGGGGCGCATTCAGACCATCTCTGACGGTCCTGAAACGAGCGCAACGCTGACAGGCCGTACAGAGCCGAACGCAACCAAGACGAGCCGAACGACAGAAACAAAGAGTCAAGATTGCAAAAAGAAGCGAGAGTAATGCGGAGGAATTTAGTGGTGGTCATCGTGGTGTTCGTCGTGGTGGCCGTGACCGTCCCAGGGGTGTTTCAAGCCCTGTTTGTTGCGCGTGTGGGAGCGTTCCAAGAGGAGGGATCAGGAAGTTCCGGGGTGATGCGAGAGTGTCAAGAAGAAGGCGAAGAGGATGTTTAGTTTTGTCAGTCATGTCGTTCTTGGGGATCTCGTCTTGTGTGTATTCGTCTGTTCTTGACTGCTTTCCACTTTGCTCGAGAAGCGCCTTTCTCATAGTCCGTCCGAAACAGTGTTGCCTGCAACCTAAACCCTAGCACAACCGCGCTCGCTTTGTCAAGCGCTCATCGACCATCCTCCTCACGCCCTTTCCCGCTCTGCCAACACATCCCACACTCCTTGTCGCACTCTCCCCCACTCCGTTTCCATCACTTTCCTCAATTCCTTCCAACCACAACACCCTTTCCTCACACTACTACCCCAAGTACAAACTCCCGTCGAAAAAACTTACCAAGAGAACCGCACCATCCTGCTTAGCACGGTAGAAGATCCAAAACCACATGGTCGCGCCCAGCAGCTTGGCGCCCCAACGGTGCTTGAATGCGGGCTGGTGCGGGTGGAACCCGGGCATGGGTTTGTACCATCTTGATGTGGATGCTCCTGCTGGTCCGCCTGCCATTGTTGCGTGTCTTTTGTTCGGAGGGAAAAAGTTGAGATGCGAGATTTGCGTGGGGAGGTTTTGGTACGTCGGTATGCGGATGTTGAAGGTCAGTCCGATGTGATCGCTAAGGTTAGAGAGAGGTGAAAGTGCGATTGCGGACTCACGATGTGTTGCTTCAAGGGAGGGCGAGGTTGGTTGAAGCAGGTTTGGAGATGGAAAGGCTGGTGGTGGTGGTGGTGGTCTCCGCACTCTTGATGTCGAGGCGGCCGGTGGGTTCGGCTCCGATTCGCAAGAATTTTTCCGAAGCGTGTCGAGTGGACGCGATCAAACATTTACGAAATTTTTTTCGACCGTGCCAGCCCTCATCGACCTCATCATACCTTGCTCACGCTCCTGCCCAGCAAGGCACGGCAGCTCGTTTTGCACATCCCACAGTCACAAACGGTCTTTCTGCTGATACTTTTGTATTGCTATTCTCTCAAAACGCTAGGATGAACACAGACAAGGACTACACAAGTTGCTCAGTACAGGAAGCACCTCGCCAAAGAAAACCAACCGCTCTTTTGACGACCTACCAAAGCATCCCGCCCACATCCGTATCCCGCCTGGCGCTGACATGCTCTTACCCGCACAGCAGCAAAGAGACAGAACACTGCCGCAAAAGAAGAAAGCGAAAAAAAGAAACACACCATGTTGGAATCAGAAAGAAACAAAATTAGGTTATCGCCAAGTGATCGCTTCCACGTTGGGACCACGACCGGACCGTGCTTGACTCTATGTATTTGGTAATCATCATGTAGGTATGTTCTTTTTTTTCTGTCTTCTTTTTTGGGGGGTGGTTCTGAGGTTCTCTTTGCTGCTGCGTGTATGGCGAAAGAAAAATGAGCGACATGGCTGGAATGGTGATGGGTTGGAAGTTGGAGCTGGTCGATGCGGCGGAGAGGGCATGCACAGTCGTACACAGACTGGGGGTCGGAGTGTTGTCGAGTCGACGAATCGCAATTGCTGTATGCTGTTGGACCGGTTGGGTTGATGGTGGTGATGGTGAACCGGTAAGAAGGAGAAGGACAGGGAACGACTTTTTTTGTAGAAAAATTCTCCTTGCTCCGGCAAGACCTCGAAAAAGTGCGAAAAATGCGCACCTTTGTTAGAGTCGAGCGTGGTGATCGACTCCTGCTTGTGCTGCTCTAACACTCTGGCAAAAATTTGCCTTTCGTCCCGCATGTTCACGATTGGGGCAAAAAAAGAAAAAATGCCCCAACTTCTCACGCTTGAAGCTCTGTCTATCGTCGTTGCTCTGGCGCTTTTCGAGTGCTTCCCCCACATTGACAGTGCAATTGGGTAGCACGGCATAGTCATGAGTACGTCTGTTCGTGCTCGTACAATCCCGCTTCGAACGTCACTTGAAGTGCACGTCACAATCCAAAGGGGAGCATTTCCCAGCCAATCTGAGATGGGATGGCTCGATATCGATGCTTTTGGCTACGGAAGAGTGAGCGGACCAAGTTCGGCGAAAATGAATGGAAAAGGAACACGCGGAAAGTCAGAGCGGAAACAAGCGACGCGAACGGTGCACCGAAACGCAAATCAGCCAAAAGGCGAAGCGGATCGATACGAGAGCAGTCACTGTCAACTCACAAGTCTGTGCAGTGAGCACGCCCGAATTTCCATCGGTCAAATGTCGGCTCTTTTTTAGCAAGAATCAGGGTTGCAGACAGAGACAAAGTGAGTGTGTTGGTGCGCGCGACCGATTTCTTTGAGAAGAAAAGCAAAAAAGCAAAAAAAAGTTGAGGATTTCTCGCAACGGCCAAATTCGTCTAATCTCGCAGCAGAGAAAGAGACGTGTCGAAAGCAGCGAAACAGCGAAACAGCGAAACACTCCCACCCGCAGAGTCCAAGTTTCTCATCTCGAAAGTCGATGCCAACACCACCATCCGGATCTTTCACTCCACCACCCTCCATCGTCATCAGCCATCCCCGCGTCCTTCACTGATCACGATGTCTTCCTTCTCCCGCAACCTCCTCCGCACCGCGGGCAAGGCCAACAGCCTCCCCGCTTACTCGCGCAACGCCATCCCTTCCTCCTCGCGCTTCGTCCAGCTCACCGCCGATGCCTCCCGCCCGCAGCAGGACCTCCCCGAATCCAAGTCGGAAAAGTTCAAGGTCGACCTCAACGCAGACTCGTTCAAGGGTTACAAGTTCGACGTCCCCAAGCTCGAGTGGGAGACTTCCAAGGATGAGCTCGTCCACCTCTACTCCGAGATGGTCAAGATGCGAAGGATGGAGATGGCCGCCGATCAGCTTTACAAGCAGAAGCTCATCCGTGGCTTCTGTCATCTGGCCATCGGTCAGGAGGCTGTCGCTGTCGGCATGGAGGCCGGTATGAAGCCTTCCGACAAGCTCATCACCGCTTACCGATGCCACCCTTTCACTGTTCAGAAGGGAGGCTCCATCAAGAGCGTTATTGCCGAGCTCTTTGGTCGCGAGGCTGGTATCTCCAAGGGTAAGGGCGGTTCCATGCACATGTTTACGCCTACTTTCTTCGGTGGTAACGGTATTGTGGGTGCTCAGGTCCCCGTCGGTGCCGGTATCGCTTTCGCTCAGCAGTACCTCAACTCCAACGACGCTACTTTTGCCATGTACGGTGACGGCGCTTCCAACCAGGGTCAGGTCTTTGAGGCCTACAACATGGCCAAGCTCTGGAACTTGCCCTGCGTCTTTGTCTGCGAGAACAACAAGTACGGAATGGGTACCTCGGCAGAACGCTCCTCCATGAACACCCAGTACTACACCCGCGGCGATGTCATCCCCGGTATCCAGGTCAACGCCATGGACGTCCTCGCCGTCGCCGCCGCCACCAAGCATGCTTCCGACTACACCCTCGGCGGCAACGGTCCCTTGCTCATGGAGCTGGTCACCTACCGATACGGCGGTCACTCGCTCTCCGACCCCGGTACCACCTACCGTACCCGTGACGAGATTCAGACCATGCGTTCCTCCTCCGACCCCATCCAGGGCCTCAAGACCCGCATGCTCGACTGGGGCGTCGTCGAGGAGGCCCAGCTCAAGAAGATCGACAAGGCCGCAAAGGAGGAGGTCGACCAGGCCGTCGAGGAGGCCAAGCAGAGCCCACAGCCAAAGGAGGACACCCTCTGGACCGACATTTACTACCCCGGTACCGAGCCCGACTGGATGCGTGGTAGGGACCGTACCGAGATTCACCGTTACCGTTGAGCCTCAGAGCTGGCGTTCTCATAGGTCAGACCTAGACTTGGTCTTTGTAACATTGTTTTCAAGATGAATGGTTTTTCCGTTCTATTCGGCTGTGATGCAGATGCTTTGCTTTTCGTTGTGAGATGAGGGTTTGACTCGAATACATGATAGGAACTAGTAGTACAGCTTGAGCAGATCGATCGCCCTCCTGGCAGTATCAGCGGTGGACGCGGTCGCGGCCGACTGCGAAGTCTTGAGGATGATCGAGTTGAGCAGTGCAAACAGCCTCTGCACCTGGGTGTTGGTCAGCGTAGCGACTTCGCCCGCGAACCCTGCGCCTCCTCGCGCTGCGCCCACCTTGTTGGCGGCAGCAGCGGAACCCGAAGTCGTCGACAGCTCGATCCACGTTCGAACGAACTCGACGAGTTCGGCTTGCACGTACGACTGTCCCGCTGCGCTGTTCCACGGCTGTGGGCTGGTCGCCAGCGCCGACTCGAGGATGTCGAGGATCAACTCGGGCGCGCCCGTCGCTCGCAGCATCGTCTGGCTCGCCCAGCCTTGCGGAATGTCCACCGCCTCTTGCCCACCCTCGTCGTTGCTGCTGCGTCGCGCAAACGCAACCGGGATGCTGTCCTCCCTCCCCCCCAACCCAGCCGGACGCGTCTGCTCGTACCCGTACCTCAACAGCAGGTCCAACACGGTATCCATCGGACACGCCACCTCGCTTCGATCCAGCCGCGTAAACAGCTCCACCGTCAACCCCGAGATCGCCTTGTACGCCTCCTCCGCCCTCGCCTTCGCGTGCTGCCTGCCCATCAGCGCGATCCAAACCTCGGTCACCAACCCGACATCGTTCAGCTCGGCCGACGCGATCATCGCCAGCTGCTCCTCCAACAGCTCGAACGGCTCCGCAAGGTTCTTGTACAGCGTCGACAGGTCCAGCAGCTCCTCGTTGAGCCACTCGATCGAGTCGGCGAGCAGCGCCGCGCGTTCCGATTCCAACTCGTCCGGTCCGATCTGCTGCAACGACTGCAGCACCCGCGCCTGGATCTGCGCCACCTCCAACGAGTCCTCCGCCTGCGACAGGAACGTCACCACCTCGTTGGCCTCGACGTGCGACGGCGACACCGACTTGGCATTCCCCACCGCCAGCGCAAGGTACTCGATCCTCTCCCGAAGATCGAACCCGAACTCCTTCGAGTGCGCCAACGCATCCAACACCTGCGCGGCCGAAAAGTACTCGCCGTGCCGCACGTAGAACTGCCACAGCAGGTTGCGCAAGGTGCGCAGGAACACAACGTCGCGACCCTTGGCACCCGCAGGCCGCTTGACGAGGAACGGCTCCAGGTACGGCGTGCGCATCGAAAGCAGCTGATCGGTCATCCTGCGCTCGATCAGCCACTCGTACATGCATTCGTGGAACAGAGCATCCTGCGACGCCTCCGCACGCGCGTACGCTTCCGTGCGCGCCTTGTCGCGAACGCTGACCGCCAGTCGCACCTGCGCCTCGTCGGCCTCGAGGTTGTACGCTGCATCCAAGCGCTCATCGAGCTGCTGCAGCGTGTCGAACACGAGCTGGAACGCTTGCTTGAGTCGGTCCGCCACTTCACGACGCGCTCGGTGCTCCGCACCCTCAGGACCGCCTTCCGCCAAGTACGAAGCAGCCACACCCGCCGGATCCCACTCGGCAGCACACTGCAGCGCCAGCTCGATGGCTCCCGTAGCATATCCGAGCGAACGATAGTCTTCGACGATACCGCGAAGCTTGTCCACGGTCAACTGGCTCGCGCCCTTCGCAAGCAGCTTCTGGCTCATGCGCAGATTGTCCAGCTTGTCCTGCTCCGAGCGCGTCTCTTTGGCACGACGGATGCATTCGGTGGCTTTGTACTGCCGCACATCGTCGGCGGAGCAGAAGCTTCCGCATCGAGCTTGGAGCGCGTCGGCGACGGCGTCGATGCTCACCTGTGCACCGATGCGCGCCTCGATGAGTGCCGTGACGAGCTCCTTGGAGGCGCGCTTGCCTTCTTCGGACGTGATCAGCTGGCCGAAGCGCAGGTTTGCGATGACGTTCTTGGCTTCGGGTGAGCATGCATCGATCAGGGGCTTGAGACCGTGGTCGATGAGGAAGAGCATAAAGTTGGTCGCCTCCATGGCCCTCGAAACCAGCGCTTTGAGTCGGCTGAAGCTCTCCTGGTCCAGCTTGGCAGCTCGCTCCTGATCGTAGCCGACACCATTGACAAAGCTGCGGTTGGCCGCCGAAGAGCCGCCAAGGCCGAACAGCTTTCCGCTCTGCTGCATAAAGTCGTGAAGCGGCACCAAGTCTTGGAGCGTCTCTTCGAGGTCTTCTTTGCGCAGAGGCAGCTTTGGACCAGTTGATGGGCTTGCCAAGCTGCCTGCTGGGCGGTAGGTGGTGAGCGCGGTGTTAGTCGCAGCTGGCTTGGCTCCAGGCTTTGCAGGCTCGGGAGGCATGATGGCGCGGTCCCAGACACGCTTGAGGATAGAGGCAATGTAGAGAGCCAAACCGTCGTGGCGCGACGTCCTCGGTGTCGACAGAGCTGCAGAGACGGTCGTGTCAGCCGGCCATGAGCCGTACTGACTGAAGAACACTCGAGACGCCAACGCGACCACTTCTTCCGACACAGTCTGAGCAAGACCCGCAGGCACGCCTCCCAACGAACCGATGGTGACACGGGGAGCTGCCACCTGAGAGTTGTGCGCAGCGATAGCAAGAGCGCTTTCGCACGCCTCGATGGATCCGTACAAGCCAAAGAACTGCATCATGGCCGCGCTGTTGACCGCAGCACCCGACTCGAGCAGGCCTCTCAAAGTGTCGAATGGTCGACGTTCAACGAGCTCCGTGAGTCCGTTGTTGTCGAGCACGAGGAAGCTTCGGGGCGGTCTGAGATTCTGAGAGTAGGTTGCCCTCACCAGCTCACCGTTGTCGGTGATTGGGGTCAACGGTCGAGACGGAATCGACTCGGCAAAGACTGGATTGGAGTCGGGCACGGAGGTAGAAGTGGTGCCGTTGCTCGGGTTGGGTTGAATGAAGTAAGAATCGACGAAAGTGGCGTTCTCGGTGGGGCCGGTGGTGTTGGCGATGGCATTGAGAGCCGGTGTGACGCCGCAGATCTGTGGTGGAAGCAAGTTGTAGTTGAAACCCATCAAAAAGACATCGCCGGCATAGAATACGGACGAGATCCTTCTTGTGATGAGTTGTTGCTGAGCTTGCTGCTGGGGTAGCTGCTGTTGCAAGTAGCCGCCAGGGTTTGAGCCCGAGGCTACACCAGGTGGTTGCTGCAGAGCGGGAGGAGCACGGACCGTGATGGCGGGCTCGGAACGGCCCTGGAAGTTGTCCAAGAAGATGCGATAGCCTCGGTCGGTGACGGCGAGCAGGACTACATTGAAGCGAGCCTCTCGCTCAACAGGTCCGATCCAGAAGATGTTGCCAACATCGTGCCGCGCGTGTGGTGTACCCTGCTGACCTGAAGTGCCGATGGTCTGACCACGTCGTTCCGGTGCTGAGGAAGGGTCTTTGGTCGGCAGGCTGAACACTTCGATCAAGTCGCCTTGGCGGAGCGTGTACACGAGCTGGCGAGCATTGTCGACGGTGATGTGCAAGAGCGGCTTTTCAGCCTTGACGAAAGTTGGTAAGAGGTTCGAAAGACGTGGACTGGTGATGTTGCGCAAGTAGCACTTGTTGGTGAACCAGCCTTCGTTTCGCTGGTAGACGAGCTCGTAGAGGCAATTGTCGGAACCAGCGGCAAAGACGCGTCCGCCGTCGGTGCCTGTGATCTTGTCGAGTACGACACCGCTGGTGTTGGCGTTCATGCCTGCTTCGAGAACTTCGACTTTGGAGTGAGTGCCGTTTTGAGTGTAAGAGAGACCCAACACTTTGACGTACTTGCCCTCCTTGATGGAAGAGCCAACGCTGAGAACGAGAACATGCGTGACGATGTCGGCAAATACACCGGGTCGTACTGGGACCACGCTGGCAGAGATGATGATCTGGTCCTCGGGGACACAGTAGAATTCGAATGCACTGGGCCCCTCGAGGTAGGACCAGAGGTAAACCTTGTTGTCGACGGTGATGCAGGCTCTTCGAATGAATGGGAAGAGCGACTGTGTTGCTAGAGGAGTTGCACTCTTAATGCCCTGGAACACTTCTGGTGGGATCGGAAGGGTTCTGGACTTTTCAAAGCCTACCCATGGGTCACCATGGTGCTGTTGGTAGGGTGCATCGCGGGCTGGAGTGCGTTGCTTGACCTCTGGCAGAGCGATGCGACCCTGTTCGCATCGTCTGAATGTCGACTCGGCCTCGCGCAGGGATTCGAGGGAGTATGCTTCGGCTGCCATGATGGTGAGACGATGCGGGACGCTGGCTCAGCAGCGATTGCCTGTGTGTACCTCCACTGCGTCGTGACAGAGACAAAGCGCAGCCGTTGCCGCCGATGTGTCCGAGCTCGAGTCCGACGCTTAGATGCAGTTGTTTGTGGTGGTAGCGTCTATCTCCAGGCGCGGAAGCGTTGGCGATGAGAAGAGTTGATGCTGTTGCTCTAGAAGAACAAAAGGACGATGTCAACAAGCGGATGATGATGACGATGATGAAGATGATGCAGATCAACGAAAAATCCAAAATTCCTCGATTCTGCGTCGCTTTGCTGCCCTGTGCAACCACGCCATGACTCTGATCGGGCTCATTCTTGCTGAGTCGATCGATCTACGATGCACTCAACACGCTTTGTTTGGTCGCGCGTCGCGTTGAGCTGAGCTGCGATTTCGAAATTTCAAGCGAGTTGGACAGACCAACACCACTCCAAACGCTCTCCACACACACAGAGGACTTGCAAGACAGAAGCTCGCCTTGCTCACCGCTGTCATCCTTCTCTCCATCATACACTGGACATATCTTCGCTCACTCTGTGTCGACGAGCAACATGTTCAGAACCGCTGCTCCTCCTTCCGTGCCCTCCAGCTTTGGCAACGTCTCTGCTGCTTCGGCTCACACGAACCCCTTGGCGTCTGGATCTGTAGCTCGTCATCATACAGACAAGGCACTCTCGAGATACCCGTACCGACTCAACTTTTACACTGTACCACCCATCCACGAAGTCACCATCGAACAATTCGAGTCGTGGGCCATCGACCGTCTCAAGGTGCTCGCCGAAATCGAATCTTCGCAAGCTCGCAATCGCACCTATGGCGAGACCAAGGACGCCGTTAATACGCTCGCCAAGCGCTTGCTTCCTCTCAATGCCAACACTGCAATCAAGACTACCGACTTGCTCGCCGAGCGCCTCAAGGACCATGTCAGCCACTTTGTCCTCCGCCTCGCCTTCTGCCGAAGTGAAGACCTGCGAAGACGCTTTGTCAAGGCAGAATCTCTCCTCTTCCGACTCCGATTCGAGACCGACGATGCGACGGAGAGGGAGAGCTTCATGCGCTCGCTCAACCTCGACTGGAAGCCCGTCTCGAACGAAGAGAAGAGGCTGTACCGCGAACAGCTCGTAGCCACGCACCCCAAGATGGCTTCGACCTTCGAAAGCGAAACTTTCTTCAAGGTGGACTGGACGCGCGTCACCGACCTCGTCGAGAAGCGTCGAGTGTTTATGCAAGCAGGCCAGGCGTGGGTGCCCGTCAAGGAGCAATCGAGTCTCGTGCTCGCCGAGTTCCAGTCGCGCCTCCTGCGCGATCTCGAGATGACAGCTCGAGCGCTCCCACGTCTGGACGAAGACGACCGTCTCCTGCCCGTCCTTTCGCACCTCAGCATGGGCTTCCTCGCCGGCATCTCGACCGACTACTCTGGATCCAGCATCACCGCCGATGGCAGCGTCACCATTACCGCTGGCATGGTCGATGCTCTGGTCAAGACACACGCTCCACTCTGCATGAAGAACCTCCACCACACGCTCACCGCCACGGGACATCTCAAGCACTACGGTCGCTTGCAGTACAACCTCTTCCTCAAAGAGCTCGGCGTGCCCGTCGAAGAGGCACTCGTCTTCTGGCGACGAAGCTTCAAGAACATGACCGACGACAAGTTCAACAAGGAGTACCGCTACAACATCCGCCACGGCTACGGTTTGGAAGGTCGACGAATGAACTACCCCGCAAAGAGCTGTGCTCGTATCTTGACCCAAGACCAACCGGGACCACAGGACTCGCATGGTTGTCCCTTCCGCCATTTCTCCACCGCCAACCTCTCCTCTGCTATGGTGCAGCACTACGGTCTCAACCAGGCTGAACAGTCCGAGATCCTCGCGTCGGTCAAGCAGGGGCACTACCACGTTGCATGCACACGCATCTTTGAGATCACCCACCAGCGACAGGGCGTCAAGAAGGGTCAGGGTCTCGACGGAAGGGGCGAGACGGTCACGCATCCCAATCGATACTTTGAGAGCAGTTGGAAGCTTTCACAGTCTGAAGGTGAGGGTGAGGGCGGCGCAGATGGAAGCCAGAGGGCGAGCTCGCAAAACAGTGCACCTCAAGAGTCGTCTCCACCGCAGGTTCCAGCTGGAGCGACGGCAACATCAGCATCACCAGTGGATAGCATGGACGAGTCCTAGTCTTCGCTGTATCGCAACCCTACATTTTCCTCCTTTCTTCCTACGTTGCATCTCATCAGCACTTTTTTGTATAGCATCCTGTTTTGTTCGCCGATACCAATCCCATGCATTTCATTCCAGCCAGCGTGTGAACGAGGCACAGAAACTGAGATGGATGGAGAGCTCAACAAGGAGATGTGGTAGCCTTGAGACAGATCGGCAAAAAAGAAAGGTTTGAGGTGATCCCAGATGCGCAGCTTTCAAGCAACTCCCATATGGGAAGTAGATGCTCCCTATCCGCCTTGGACCCCATCGGATACGTGCAGCTGAGGATCAGTGTGTGAAGTGCTCGGGTGACCGACTCCTTCGAGCTCGAAAGCTATTGACTCCCAATTCAATGGGTCGCCACACTGGCTTACTTGCTGAGCAGACATCCACTGCTGGACGTGTGCAGAATCAGCAGCTCCTCAACCATCCGACGGAAAGGCTAACACTCGTGGGGCGCGCTTCGGCAGAGACCTCATTCCAAGGTTGCACCCATTACAGGTGAGAAGGGAAGGAGATCTCGGGAGTGGATAGCTGCCTTTCGAACTGTCACGACTTTGAAGGATCGCTGCGAAAATTCAAAATTTCCACAGCTGTGTGAGATCGATGACGGTCGAGGAAGGGTGACTCGGGGCCGTAAGAGCTGGCTGCTTTTGCGAAGGTCAAGAAGAAAATTCAATTTCCAAAGCTTACGATTTTCGCTTGAGAGAAATCAAGAGGGCCTTTGCGAAGAGATGAGTCGTTGACTGGAGTGGGCTCAGGAGAGATCCGCACGACGCTTTGGGTCTGAGTGAGTTCAGAGCGAGCGGGGATCACTCTGCAGCGAGCGAGCTCCTGTGAACAAACATGGACCAAGGGTCGCTGATCCTCCTTCCCTCTCTTGGGGTTTCATCTCTCGGCATCGATTGATCACCAAGTCTGTTTCCTTCCCTGGAAACGGTCTCTCTCACTCTATACCCTCCTCATCAAAACATCATGGCTGCGATGCCAAAACCCTCCGACTCCAAGACGGGAGGCAAGGCCACCGTCTTGCTCGGTTCCCAGTGGGGTGACGAGGGCAAGGGCAAGCTCGCCGACGTGCTCAGCGGTCAGATGGACGTCTGCGCCCGATGCGCTGGTGGCAACAACGCCGGACACACCATCGTCGCCGACGTCAACGGCGTCAAGACCAAGTTCGACTTCCACCTGCTCCCCTCGGGCCTCGTCAACCCTCGCTGCGCCGGTTTCATCGGTTCCGGTGTCGTGGTGCACGTCCCTTCGTTCTTCGCCGAACTCGACACGATCCAGAAGAAGGGCCTCAACTGCGATGGCCGACTCTTCATCTCGGATCGAGCCCACCTCGTGTTTGACTTCCACCAGGTCGTCGACGGCTTGAAAGAGGTCGAGCTCGGCGGAAGCAGCATCGGCACCACCAAGAAGGGGATCGGTCCGGCTTACTCCTCCAAGGCTTCGCGTTCGGGTCTGCGAGTGCACCACCTCTACGACCCCGAGCTCTTTGCCACCAAGTTCCGCAAGCTCGTCGAGGGTCGCTTCAAGCGCTACGGTCACTTTGAGTACGACACCGAGGGAGAGATCGCTCGCTACCGCGCCTTTGCCGAGCGCCTGCGTCCCCACATTGTCGACGGTGTTACGTTCATCCACACTGCGCTGGCTCAGAACCGCAAGGTGCTCGTCGAAGGTGCCAACGCTCTGTTCCTCGACATCGACTTTGGTACCTACCCCTTCGTCACCAGCTCGTCGACGTCGATCGGAGGCGTGCTCACCGGTCTCGGCATCCCGCCTACCGCCATCGGCAACGTCATCGGTGTCATGAAGGCCTACACCACCCGTGTCGGCATGGGTCCCTTCCCCACCGAGCTCCACGAGGAGATCGGTCACCACCTGCAGGAGGTGGGCGCCGAGTACGGTGTGACCACGGGCCGTCGTCGTCGTTGCGGTTGGCTCGACCTGGTGATGATGCGCTACTCTTGCCTCATCAACGGCTACACCAGCCTCAACCTGACCAAGCTCGACGTTCTGGACCAGCTCAAGGAGCTCAAGATCGCCGTGGGCTACGTGATCGACGGCAAGGAGCTGCCCAGCTTCCCCGCCGACCTCGAGGTGCTGGCCAAGGTCGAGGTGCAGTACAAGACGTTGCCAGGATGGCAGCAGGACATTTCCAAGGCGACCACTTGGGACGAGCTCCCGGAGAACTGCCGCAACTACGTCGACTTTATCGAGCAGTTCCTCGGCGTCAAGATCG
Source organism: Sporisorium iseilematis-ciliati (assembly GCA_001748505.1). NCBI lineage: Eukaryota > Fungi > Basidiomycota > Ustilaginomycetes > Ustilaginales > Ustilaginaceae > Sporisorium > Sporisorium iseilematis-ciliati. The sequence goes on along the minus strand of MJEU01000006.1, from coordinate 286,814 downwards.
AATGGATCGGCGTCGGCCCTGCCCGTGAATCGATGATTCACCGTGCATGATCGAGCAAGATCTCGAACAGGAGGTGCTTGTCGGTATACTTTCTCTGTACGCAATACTCTGTGCGTTGTTTCAATAGAATCAAAATGAATACGTGACTCGTTATGTTGTTGTGATGAAGTGCTGAGGCACGACCGGGACTCTTCTGAGCTTCCGCGGCGACAAAGTAGTGCAAGGTCACATGAATCGGCGCTTCTTAGGATCACCCGAAGTGGTCACCAGGCCATTCACGGGTAACAATTCTACCGCCTGGCGCTAGCTGCGCTCGTGACGATGTGATCAAAGAATTCAATCGAGGCAAGGCAGCGTTCGTCATATGATCGGTCCGGGCCTTCCGAGATCTGCTGTACCGCGCTGCCTTTCTAGGCGGTCATGATTGTGATTCATCTTTGAGAACGTTCCGATATCGTGAGCTGAGCAGACGAGTGCTCAAGCCGGAAGCCGTCGTGGCAGCAGCCACTGCATCTATCTTCGAGCAAGCTCTGTCATTCAACAGTCCACAACAAGACAAGCAATGGATAATCCGAACAGGAAAAGGGAAAAGGCAGGAGAAAATTGAGGACGAGAAAAGGGCCAAGAAAATTGCATCTGACACCTCACGCAAACCTGTCGCCCAATCGGCCGAAATAGGAGCACACAAGCAGGCAGAAACTTTATCGATCGGTCAGAACCGGAATTGAGAGCCCGCTATTGAATGGAACGAGGCTTGAAGACCGTGAATCTCACCGAAGAGGTTGTCGACCGTCGATGAAGCTCGCACTTGTCTCAATCCATCAAGCTTAGCTTGCCACACACCCTGGAGCTCGTCAGCCATCGACAATCTGATCAAAGCATTCGAGCACAACTTACCATCTGCAAGCGTCATCTTGAAGATGCGGTTTGTAGTGCCAAGCTCGTGGAAGAGTCTGATCGAGGGGTCGAGTGAAGGCGTGCGTGAGTGGGACCCACCCGCGGCGAGCAGGACGGTCATTAAAGGTGCAGCACGCAGCGATGACTCGATGCTCATCAGATCGCGGGATCTGCTCCGAGCCGAAAAGCGAGCTGAGAGGTGGGAAAAAATTTGAGATGGTGGCAGCCGGTGAACTCCGCAGCCTGCTGAGGCGAGACGGGCACAGGTCTGATGCCTCCTCCGAGCCATCGGCCGAGTTTATGCCCATGTGCTCCTTTTGTGAAAAAAGGAAGAAAAGAAAAAGACGTTGGACCCTGTTGATTTGATCAGGAAGGAGATGAAACGGAACAATCTGATTGGTTGGATTAGAGTTGTCTGCATGATGTCGCGTCAATTCTTTGATTCTGAAAGAGAGATCAATTTTCTTCCAGCCGGTCATCTCGCAAGAATTTGAAAACGGAAAAAGCAACAGCAGAAGGCGGCTTGGTCGATTGAAAAGTCGTCAACGTTGGTCAAAGTTGTGCGCGCCCTGCAACTTGGAGCCTCATGCATACGCTTGCAGGCTGAGAGACCTCTTTGCTTTGCCGGTGAACCGCTGAAAAGAAAGCAGCCCCCACCTTCGCTGAAATGAATCAGATCTGATTGGATGCCCTGACCAAGCCGTACCGCACCTCGTGAAGCGTAAAGCGGGGTCCAGCTGCTGAAAAACAAATCCGCGAGGTCCCGCAAGGGCTCTGGACCAATAGCATCCGTCTGCTTAGTGGCTTGCCCTTTTTCTCGTCATCGGAAGCGATGTCTGCCGGCACCAAAGTGTCGAGCAAGCGAGAGAGAGTGAGTGTGCCCGTGCCGTCGAGGAACAACCAGTCGCTCGAAGAGGACCGGTTCCGCGGGGCGTTGACCAGGCTGACTGGAACTGTGATCTTCTCTGAAAGCACAACTTTTTTCCAATCGACCCCACGCCAAGAAGATTGCCAGCCTAGTTTGGTGATTGATCTGTTTGCCATCCCTTCGTCTTTGTCACCCTTCACCATCATCACATTCTTTCCACACTTCTTTTCCATCTGTATCACACGTCAACCTTCTGCACTTCATATCTTGATCAAGCCATTGTAGCCAGGTCCTAAGCCAACCTGTCTCCTTTGTCAACAAGCCAAGCCACTTCAAATTCAAGCCTCATTCACCAACCAAAAGCTGCCTCATTCGTGAGCAACACCCGTCGTTCGACACCCTCATCACACCAACACACGACTCTGGATTGTATCTTTTAGGTGAGTACGCTCTCGACCAGCTCAGCATCGGCTGCAACAGACATCAGGAGATCAGACGGCGACGGCAGACTCAGCATCAGGCAGAGCGATGGACCAAAGCGTGCGGGATGGTCCCACACCTTCGCGGAGCGATCTGATGGATTGATTCACTGGCTGCTGCGCGCATCAGCGAGGCAGGCTTTGGTGCGTCAACCTTAGATCTTTTCCAATTGATTTGGAATCATTTTCCCGCATTTTCTTCTGCTGATGGCGGACACTCAGCGGACAGTCAGCGGCGACCCTTCCTTTTTCCTTCTCGGCAAGGCAAAATTGGGAATTTCTGCCAAATTTCTGCCACTTTGATCTGGCTGGTGAAAGCTCAGTTGCGCGATTTTTCGGCCTTTCAAAAAGCTGTCTACGCCGCTGTCCATTTTCGCACGCTTCGACGTTCTTGCTTTGATAATAATTCCAGAGCTCGAACGTGCTGCGAAAAGCGACAAGCGAAAATGGACCTTCTTGCCGGCAGACGAAGAAAGACTGCTTGCTTACCGTCAGATCAAAGCTAGAATGAAGGAGGACACACGGACAATGCACTACCCCCACTTGACCCTGACTGCAACTCAAAATGAAGCGTTCGGGATTGGCTCGCTTCTCGACAGGCGAAAATTGCCCGAGACGTGTTTGGCTTGAATTTGCTCTGCTCTAATTGGCCACGCCACACCGCACTGCAGAGACGCATGGCTTTGGACTCAGCCGCCTTGATTGACTGGATTTGCCTGGACTGCTCAGAGATCTTCTCATGCTTCTCGTCGCCGTTTGCTGATCCTTGCCACAGTGCTTCCTGCAACACCCGACTGACCCACTTCGAAATCATCTTCATTTCCTTGCCTCCCTTCCTCGCACAACGCACAACCTTCATCCACATCCACACACACACATACCCGCTCCTTCGTCATCTTCATACCATCTGATCCGCAGGTCGAGTTCCGTTTCGTCAAACCTTCTATTTTCGCATTTCGTATTCTATTGGGAGTCTGTAGCAAAAGAGTCATCCACGAATACCCTCAAGCCAAGCCAAGCCAAGCCAAGCATACCACAGCATCACCAACGCATACCATCCGAGTGACCTAGCCAGTCTCTCGCCCGCATCGCACTCATAGACCCCATCCAACCCTCATCTCAACCTCTATTCCGAGTGCCTGTTATGGCTCCCGTCGCCACCGCCAACGAAAACACCCGCCAGGTCCGCTTCGTTGATAAGCTCAACGCCGAGCTTCCCCCCGTCCACGAAGAGGCCATCTCTTCCGACAACCTCGAGGCCAGCGGCTACGATGAAGTAGAGCGCTCCACCGACTTCTGGGCCGGCTCCTTGCCCGCTGCCCAGGGTCTCTACGACCCCGACAACGAGAAGGATGCCTGTGGTGTCGGTTTCATGTGCCAGATCAAGGGCAAGCCCGCTCACAAGATCGTCTCCGATGCCCGCTTCCTCCTTTGCAACATGACCCACCGTGGTGCCGTCGGTGCTGATGCCCGTGACGGTGACGGTGCCGGTGTCATGACTGGTATCCCCGACACCTTCTTCCGCCGCGAGACCGAGCGCGACCTCGGCGTCAAGCTTCCCGCTCAGGGCCAGTACGCCGTCGGTAACTTGTTCTTCAACCCCAAGGACGACAAGGCTCGCGCTGAGCACATTGCCACTTTCACTAGCATCGCAGAGAAGCTCCACCTCCGTGTGCTCGGATGGCGTGACGTCCCCGTCGACAACTCGATCCTCGGACCTGCTTCCAAGAGCAAGGAGCCCAAGATCATGCAGCCTTTCGTCGTCCTCAAGGACCACTACGGCTCCGGCAGCACCCCCGCCGAGACCTCCAAGGCTTTCGACGAGCAGTACTTCGGACGTCAGCTTTACGTTCTCCGCAAGCATGCCACCCACACTATCGGTCTTCAGAACTGGTTCTACATCTGCTCGCTCAGCCCCACCAACATTATCTACAAGGGTCAACTCAGCCCCGTCCAGGTTTACAACTACTACTACGATCTCAACAACGTCCACTATGCCTCTCACTTTGCTCTCGTCCACTCTCGTTTCTCCACCAACACCTTCCCCTCGTGGGACCGTGCTCAGCCCATGCGATGGGCTGCTCACAACGGTGAGATCAACACCATCCGCGGTAACAAGAACTGGATGCGTGCTAGAGAGGGTCTCCTCAAGTCCGAGACCTTCGGCGACGAGCTCGACATGCTCTACCCTATCATCGAGGGCGGTGGATCCGACTCGGCTGCTTTCGACAACGTGCTCGAGCTCCTCGTCATCAACAAGGTTCTCACCCTTCCTCAGGCTGTCATGATGATGATTCCCGAGGCTTGGCAGGGCGCAGCCGACCGCATGGAGCCCGAGAAGGTTGCCTTCTACCAGTGGGCCGCCTGTCTCATGGAGCCTTGGGATGGCCCCGCCCTCTTCACCTTCGCCGACGGTCGCTACTGTGGTGCCAACTTGGACCGTAACGGTCTCCGACCTTGCCGATACTACATCACCGACGACGATATCATGATCTGCGCTTCCGAGGTCGGCACTGTCACCATCGATCCCAAGACCGTCATCACAAAGGGCCGTCTTCAACCCGGTAAGATGCTACTCGTCGACACCGTTGAGGGTCGCGTTGTTGAGGACCGCGAGCTCAAGATGAACACCGCTCAGCGTGCAGACTTCGCTGCCTGGCTCGAGAACCAGTTGCTGCGCTTGCCCGAGATTGTCGACACTGTCCGTCGCAACACCAGCAACGCCATCGCTCCCGTCCTCGATGACGAGCGACTCAGCACCGACCCCAAGCTCCTTGCTTTCGGTTACACTGCTGAGCAGGTCAACCTTCTCATGCTTCCCATGGTTGCTGACGGAAAGGAGGCCCTCGGATCCATGGGCAACGACGCTCCGCTCGCCTGTATCTCCACCGCTCCTCGCGTCATCTATGACTACTTCCGTCAGCTTTTCGCCCAGGTGACCAACCCTCCTATCGACCCCATTCGAGAGGCTGTCGTCATGTCGCTCGAACAGTATGTTGGGCCTGAGGGCAACCTTCTCGAGATGAAGCCCGAGCAGTGCCACCGTCTGCTCTTGCCTTCGCCCATTCTGAGCATCGACCAGCTCAACGCCATCAAGCAGATCGACACTGTCCACTCCGACTGGGCCGCCAAGACCATTGACATCACGTACGACAAGGGTGAGGGCATCCTCGGCTACGAGCGCACCCTCGACCGCATCTGCTCCGAGACTTCTCAGGCCATTCGCGACGGTTACCGTGTCGTTGTTCTCTCTGACCGAGCTGTTAGCGCCGATCGCGTTGCCATCTCGTCGCTCGTTGCTTGTGGTGGTGTCCACCACCACCTCATCCGCAACAAGGAGCGAAACCGCATCGCCCTCATGATTGAGTCTGCCGAGGCTCGCGAGGTGCACCACATGTGTGTTCTCCTTGGTTACGGTGCTGACGCCATCTGCCCCTGGCTCGCCATGGAGGCCATTCTGAAGGTTTCGCGCGAGGGTCTCGTCAAGGCCGATCTCGGCCCCAACCAGCTCATTGACAACTGGACACACGCCGTCGACAACGGTATCCTCAAGGTCATGTCCAAGATGGGTATCTCGACCCTCGCCTCGTACAAGGGTGCCCAGATCTTTGAGGCTCTCGGTCTCGCCAACGACGTCGTTGATCGCTGCTTCGCCGGTACCGCTTCCCGCGTCTCTGGTTCTGACTTCACTCTCCTGGCCATGGATGCGCTCGAGTTCCACGACCGTGGCTACCCTTCGCGTGACACCATCTCGGTGCCAGGTCTCCCCGAGTCGGGTGAGTACCACTACCGTAATGGCGGTGAGGCTCACATCAACGACCCCATGGCCATCGCCCATCTCCAGGATGCTGCTCGTGAGCGCAACCAGGCAGCTTACGACGCCTACTCCAAGGCCTCGCACAACGCTGTCAAGGCCACTTCGCTGCGTGGTCTGCTTGACTTTGACTACACCAAGTCGCGTGCCATCCCTGTTGACCAGGTCGAGCCTTGGACCGAGATCGTGCAGCGATTCTGCACTGGTGCCATGTCGTACGGTTCCATCTCGATGGAGGCCCACTCCGCTCTCGCCATTGCCATGAACCGTCTCGGCGGTAAGTCCAACACTGGCGAGGGTGGTGAGGACGCTGAGCGATCCATTCCTCTCCCCAACGGTGACTCGCTCCGATCTAAGATCAAGCAGATTGCCTCGGGTCGATTCGGTGTTACCAGCAACTACCTTGCCGACTCTGACGAGCTGCAGATCAAGATGGCTCAGGGTGCCAAGCCTGGTGAGGGTGGTGAATTGCCCGGTCACAAGGTTTCGCCTTCCATCGCTCGTACCCGTCACTCGACTGCAGGTGTCGGTCTCATCTCGCCTCCTCCTCACCACGACATTTACTCGATCGAGGACTTGAAGCAGCTCATCTACGATCTCAAGTGCGCCAACCCTCGTGCTCGCGTCAGCGTCAAGCTCGTCTCCGAAGTCGGTGTCGGTATCGTCGCCTCCGGTGTCGCCAAGGCCAAGGCTGACCACATCCTTGTCTCCGGACACGACGGTGGTACCGGTGCCTCGCGATGGACTGGTATCAAGTATGCCGGTCTTCCTTGGGAGCTTGGTCTCGCCGAGACTCACCAGACACTCGTGCTCAACGATCTCCGTGGCCGTGTCACCGTACAGACCGACGGCCAAATCAGGAGCGGCCGAGACATCGCTATCGCCTGTCTGCTCGGCGCCGAAGAGTGGGGCTTCGCAACAACTCCTTTGATCGCTCTAGGCTGCATCATGATGAGGAAGTGCCACCTCAACACTTGTCCCGTCGGTATCGCGACCCAGGACCCCGAGCTCCGCGAGAAGTTTGCTGGCCAGCCCGAGTCGGTCATCAACTTCTTTTACTACTTGGCCGAGGAGCTCCGCTCCATCATGGCCAAGCTTGGACTGCGTACCATCAACGAGATGGTCGGTCGATCCGATCTTCTTAAGGTCGATGACAGTCTTCGCACTCCCAAGACTGCCAACCTCGACTTGAGCGCCCTCCTCAAGCCCGCACACGAGATGCGACCCGGAGCGGCTACCTACAAGGTCCGTCAACAGGACCACAAGCTCTACGTTCGTCTCGACAACAAGTTCATCGATGAGGCCGAGCCTGCGCTTACCCAGGGTTTGCCTGTTCAGATCGATTGCGATGTCGTCAACACTGATCGAGCTCTTGGTACCACCCTGTCATACCGAGTGTCGAAGTTGTACGGTGAGGAGGGTCTTCCGACGGACACCATCCATATCAACGCTAAGGGCTCCGCTGGTCAATCGCTTGGAGCTTTCCTCGCACCTGGTATCACCATCGAACTCGAAGGAGATAGTAACGACTACGCCGGAAAAGGCTTGTCCGGTGGTCGCCTCGTCGTTTACCCTCCCAAGGTCTCATCGTTCAAGGCCGAAGAGAACATCATTGTGGGCAACACCTGTTTGTTCGGTGCGACGACCGGACACGCTTACTTCCGTGGGTTGGCCGGAGAGCGATTCGCTGTTCGCAACTCCGGAGCGCATGCTGTCGTCGAAGGCGTTGGTGATCACGCCCTTGAGTACATGACCGGAGGCCGCGTAGTCATTCTCGGACCGACTGGAACCAACTGTGCTGCCGGCATGAGTGGCGGAATTGCGTACGTTCTCGATATGAACCGCGATTTCCACACCAAGTGCAACACGGAGATGGTGGAACTCGGCCCCGTGAAGGACCCCAAGGAGATCGCCGAGCTTCGCAACCTGATCGAGAACCACCGCCACTACACTGGTTCTACGGTCGCCGACCACATTCTCCACGAGTTCCATCACATTCTTCCTCGATTCGTCCGTGTCATGCCTCACGACTACAAGCGCGTTCTCGAGGAGGAGGCTGCCAAGGCCGCCGTCGAGAAGAAGCGCTCGAGCCACGTCGACTTGCTCGGAACTCTCTCTCGCCACGGCAGTCAGGTCGAGATCTCTGTTTCGGAGGATGAGCCAAAGGACAACGCCGCTGACGGCGTCCGCGAGGTCCCTGCTGCCAAGCCCGTCGAGCCTTCCGTCGTTGACGTCGAAGACTCGATGGTTGACGACGAGACCGCCAAGGCCAGGCTCAACAAGCTTGACAAGACTCGCGGCTTCATGAAGTACAAGCGTCTCGGCGAGCACTACCGCAATCCCACCAAGCGTGTCAAGGACTTCAAGGAGCTCTCGACCCGTCTCAGCGAGGCTGAGCTCAAGTACCAGACCGCTCGTTGCATGGACTGCGGTGTTCCTTTCTGCCAGGGTGACACTGGTTGCCCCATCTCCAACATCATCCCCAAGTGGAACGACCTCGTCTTCAAGGGCCAGTGGGAGGATGCGCTCAACCGTCTTCTCATGACCAACAACTTCCCCGAGTTCACTGGTCGTGTTTGCCCCGCTCCTTGTGAGGGCGCCTGTGTGCTTGGTATCACTGAGCAGCCCGTCGGCATCAAGTCGGTCGAGTGCGCCATCATCGACAAGGGTTTCGAGGAGGGCTGGATGGTCCCCCGTCCTCCCAAGGTCCGCACTGGCAAGACCATTGCCATCATCGGCTCCGGTCCTGCAGGTATGGCCGCTGCTGATCAGCTCAACCGAGCTGGTCACTCGGTCACCGTCTACGAGCGTGCTGACCGTATCGGTGGTTTGCTCATGTACGGTATCCCCAACATGAAGCTCGACAAGGGCATCGTTCAGCGCCGTGTTGACCTCATGGCCGCTGAAGGTGTCAGCTTCATCACCAGCACCGAGGTTGGCCGCGATGTCGACCCCAAGCAGCTCCACGCTCAGAACGACGCTGTCGTTTACGCCGTCGGTGCCACCTGGCCTCGTGACCTTAAGATCGCCGGCCGTGAGGCTGATGGTGTCCACTTCGCCATGGACTTCCTCGCGCCCAACACTAAGTCGCTTCTCGACTCTGGTCTGCAGGACGGCCACTACCTGAGCGCCAAGGGCAAGGACGTCATCGTTATCGGTGGTGGTGACACTGGTAACGACTGTCTCGGTACCTCGCTTCGTCACGGTGCCAAGAGCATCGTCAACTTCGAGTTGCTGCCTCAGCCTCCCAACGAGCGAGCCAAGGGCAACCCCTGGCCTCAGTTCCCTCGTGTCTTCAAGGTCGACTACGGTCACTCTGAAGTCGCTGCTCAGTGGGGTTCTGACCCTCGTGAGTACTGCATCTCGACCACTTCGTTCGAGAAGGACGCCGAAGGCAAGCTCGTTGCGCTCAACACCATCAAGGTCAACTGGGAGCTCGACGCCTCTGGCAAGTGGCAGATGAACAAGATCCCTGGATCCGAGAAGCGATGGCCATGCGACCTTTGCTTGCTCTCGCTTGGTTTCCTCGGACCCGAGAACGACGCCATCTCGGCGCTCGGTCTCGAGCAGGATGGCCGATCCAACATCAAGGCTGACGACCAGAAGGGCAAGTCGCCTTACAAGACCAACGTCGAGCGTGTCTACACCGCCGGTGACTGCCGACGTGGTCAGTCGCTCATCGTCTGGGGTATCCAGGAAGGTCGTGCTTGCGCTGCTCAAGTCGACAGGGACCTCATGGGCAACACTCGTCTGCCATGGGCCGGTTCCATCAAGAAGCGAGAGTTCCTCCCCATCACCGGTGCTACTGAGCAGAAGAAGGTCGCTGCTACTGCCTAATTCTGTTCGAGCTCCTCTCGCATTCTTTCCCCTTTCCGTCTGTACATAACAATCAACGGCATCTCTCGCTAGCGAGGATGCGGTATCGGCACTTGACTCTATGGCTTTACGAGTTCAAGTGTCTGGTGTCATATCCTCTTGGAAGTTTCCGTCTCTCATGTTCCCCGGTCTCTGACGTGTTTTTACGAAGTGCATTTCTCTCAATCAAGGCTTGACTCTCATTCAGCAGTGTATGTCCTTTACGTGCATCGTGGTGACCAAAACGAAAGCAAGTGTGACCGCGTCGAGTCTGAGCAACGGAGTCGTTGACGACGAGCGTACTGTTCGCTGACGTGGGAAAGTGAGTGAATGACCGGCTGTGGATGAGTGCAGGTTGACCATTTGACCGCGCGAGTGTGTGAAGTGACCGCGCGAGTGTGTGAAGTGACCGCGCGAGTGTGTTAAGTGACCGTGTGAGTCTGTGAAGTGACCAAGCCGGCTCGAGAGGAGCTCGCGCGCAGACACGCTCATGTCGAAACAGAACAGAGTTGGTCACGCGAGCGCGAGTGTGTGTCATCCTGAACTTTTTCAGAACGGAGCAGTGACGGCCTCTCGTTGAGAGTGACCGCGAACAGCTAGTTGAGCACCACGGTCTGGACGAAACGAAACGTCCTATGACGTTGAAGGCAGCGAGGCCGACAATTCAAATTTCTCGCCGGTTCCACTACTTGAGCGGCACTGCTTTCCTTTGCGCAACACACATGTCTGTGTGGAAGCACAACATTTTGAGAAACGACATCATCGCTGTACGCTCTGAGAACATTGTCGAGTCCCCTGCAAATGCATTCGTGAGCTGTGGCGACATTGAGCTGTGAACCAGTGTAGTGACGGTGATCCTTGATCAAACTGTGCAATCTCCTTGGCCTCCTTGACTGAGCCAATTGTTCTCCTTGGGATCCTTCACTGGACTCGACCGAGTTCTACTGTCTCCGTGTTACACTTGGTGTGGAAGTTGCTGCTCGCTTCAAGAGCAAACGCAGCTTTGCCAATCTCCAGGGTGATATCGACCTGCTCGACCTAACGGGCCAATCTCTAAGCTCCAAATTGCTCCCCAAAACGCCGTCGTTTTGGAAGTGACGGACATCGTCTTTGATCATTCTGTACCCTCACAAAGTTGTTGTGTCAGACAAGGAGATCAACAAAGCGAGCAGAATAAGGGTGCGATACGGACTTGACCTCTACGACGAAGTGCACAAATTTGCTCCAACGAGTGCCGACTGTTGAGTCCAATCCGCCAGCTCGAGAACACGATGAGCATTCTTGGAGTCTGCAGACGTTTCGTGATCAACAATCTCCGTGGCCGTGTTGTCGTTCAGACCGGCGGACAGCTCCGCAGCGGACGTGATATTGCTATCGCCACTCTACTTGGCGCCGAAGAATTCGGCTTTGCAACAAGTCCACTGATCGCTCTCAGTAGCGTTGCATTATGATGCATAAGTGCCTCTCCGTCGACACCATGATCTGTGTTCCTGCTGGTGGTTCCGTTCGTCTCAACTCTCTTTCCGTTGAGGATATGTTTTTGGACCAGTTTGGCTCGCCGACGACGGTCACTGCAGTGCGTCCGCCCGAGTCTGGTCCGATGTTATCGGATCACGTATCTGAAACTTGATTCCAGTAGCTCGCAAAACCTGACGAGTCACTTCGATTGCACTCCGGATCACATGTTGATGCTGAGTGTAAGGTAAAGTCTCGGTCGTGCCGCTCTCCAAGGGTCCCAATAAGGGCCGGATGTCGCCGGTTTGGTGGTACACCGCCTGCACTGGCCCATCGCCATCCGCCCTCGATGCGGATGCAAGTCGGTGATGTTGTTGCCGAGGCTCGTGAGCGCGGTGAGCTGGGCATGTCGTCCTCGCCGCCCAGAACCCAGAGATTTAGGCATTTGCAGGAGACTTGACAATGTTCTCAGAGCGTACAAAGTAGCGAATGAGCTCGTTGTTGTGGTCTCTTGCCACCAACGCACACAGCTAGCTGAAAGCACCAACTCAGCCTGCTTTTCGATTCAGCACAGCCACCAGCACGGCTTTCACAACAGGACGAAGTGAGCTCACCACTCACAAATACGTGACACATCTATCACGCTGATCACACATGCGAATTGTGAAGTCACAAAATGTTTCCCTTGCGAGGTATGACCCTAGTGAAGCTATATATACATGTGCACGAACAGACTGAACAACACTTTTGAGTGCGATTACCACACGCCGTACTTGCCTGGGAGCAAGACAGCAAAGAACGGCAGCACAGCGCCGGCGTTGACGACACCGGCGATCCAGAACTTGGTGCCCAGCGTCTTCTTCGCCCTGACACCGGGCTTAGCAAGGAAAATGCCGAGGTACAAGAGGCCGCCCAAGTTACCACCTGCACCGACGAGACCGGAGACCGTGCCGATGGCCGAGGGGCAGATGATGGCGGGGATACCGTAGTTGGCGCCGTTTGCGAGGAAACCAGTGGTGCCGATGAGGAAGATGAACCACAGCACACCGCTGAGGGTGGGGTCGCGGTTGCAGTAGATGCCGAGACCGATCATGGCGATACCTTGGGAGAAGGCGGTGGCGAGCAGCCAGATGACTCGTCCGCGAAGACCGTATTTGGAGAAGAGGACGTCCGAGATGATACCGCCGAGAGGACGAGCGTACAAGTTGAGCAGACCGTACATGGAGGCAGCGTAGGCAGCGTCGATAGCGGTGAAAGTCTTGGACTGGAAGAGGGTGGTGATGAGACCGGGCAGAGCAGCGTCCATGGCAGTCTCGAGACCGAAGGTGAGCAGGTAGCAAGTGATGCACATCCACACACGAGGATCCGAGAGGATCACCATCAATCGCTTGAACGTCAAAGGCTCCGACTGGGCGGTGTCGACGGTGGCGACGTGCTTGTTGGCATCCACAGGGTCGAGGTGGCGGAAGTTGGCGACCTTGGCAGGACCCTTCTCGTTGTCAGCAGCGCGACGTTCGTACTCGGCACGCTCGGCAGAGTCGAGCTCGACCTTCTCACCCTGAGCGATGGCGACGGCGGTACCGCTGAACTGGTGACGCTGGCTCCACTTGCCGGCAGGGTGGTCCTTACCGATGAGCAAGATCATACCGGCGACGAGCAGAAGACAGGGGACGGGCAAGGTGGGGAAGCAGACGCGCCAAGCGAGGTGAGCCGAGAGACCAGCCTTGCGGAAACGCTCGAACAAACCGATCATGGCAGCGATGGTGACACCACCACCCATGTTACCCCAACCACCGGCGAAGGCGTTGGCAGTGCCGACGACCGACTTGTCGAAGAAGGTAGAGCACCAAGCCTGACAGGTGACGAAGGTACCACCGAGGAGACTGATGAAGAAGCGGACGGTGTAAAGACCGCCAGCCGAAGAGACGACGGCCGCGAGACCGGAGGGGATAGCACCGAGGATGAGGAGGGCAGCCATGACTTTCCTAGGACCGTAGCGATCGCAAGCAGGACCAGCAGCCAGACGGACGAGAGCGGTACCACCCAACGAAGCCATGTTGGAGTGCGTCACCTGAACAGGCGTCAACTTGAGATCCGCCTTGACGGCTTCGGGCACGAGAGGACTGAAGGCGAACCAACTGAGGAAAGCGACGAAGAACCCGAGCGTCGCCAACCAGAAGGCGATCGAGTAGGCATCAAAGATGCGGAGGACGGGGAAGGTGTACGACTTGCCGTTGAGAGGATTGATCTCGGCAGGCTTCCACAACGACGACCATCGGAACTTGTGGTAGCCAAAGGCCTTGAGATCCTTCTCCTTCTTCTCGTCCTCGGTCATGTACTCCTCAGAGGTGATGACACCGCCGGTGTTGGTTCCAGGGCGGAGCATGGAGGCCATACCGGGGTGCTGGTCGTTCTGGATGGCCTCGGTGATCTCGAGGTCCACCTTGGAGTCGTCCGAAGCGGTGTCGCTTCGGGAAGCTTTTGGTGATGAGGACTGCATGGTGCTCTATTTCACTTAGTAGTGATGGTATCTAGAGAAGGTGCAGAGCCTGGTATGGCAGAATGCCGGATCGAGGAGGAGATCGGATGTGATTGGTGGGAAGAAAGGTAAAGCGGTACCGGCCGAAGCGAGGCGTGTCTCTATATACTTTGCTTGAGGACGCTAGAAGATGCGAATCACTTCTGATCGTGGAAGTTAGGAACGAAGCTTACTGCGCTAGAAGGTCTTTTTTCGGCAGCAAGTCTCGGAGATCAGATCAAATGACAGTGTCGTAAGATGCTTCAATGGCAGGAATCTGACTGAGGGGCTCCAAAAGGCTTACAGCCACAATCTTCGCTTCGATCTTCCATCAGGCATCGGACGCCAAGGACGGAATAGATAAGATCATAGCGTCACCGCTCGGGCTTCCAAACAGCTCAGAAACCCCGACGGGTCGATGACGGGAAACTCAGCCGTCTGCAAAGGCCTCGAACGTGATAGGCGGCAGATAATTGTGCATTCGATTGGAAGAAAAGATGATCTCAGGCAACGGCAAGGCAGAGTGTATGCGGGAAGGAGGCGCGAAGAATGCAAGGAGATAACGAAAACCAGGCTTCATCGGTCAAGCGGCAAGCCTGCAGCTCGTTATCTACAAGAGTCTGCGTCTGCTTTGGTAGCGATGCCATCGACAGATCAAGCTGCTGAAAGCCGGACTGTGCGAAGACCCCGGTCCGCCAGTGCCGCGTGCCTCCTTTCCTCGTGGCCTAGACTCGCTGATCCGTCCCGCTCCTTTGACGCCACCTTTCAATCAACACGATCTCTGAACGCCGGTATCAATGATCTCATTAAGGTCACCAGTCTAGATTGCTAGCAAGATGATGATTGTATGGTGACGACTGGTTGCCGTCGAACGACTTCGAACGATTGCGGTTGCTCAGTCACCAGAGTATGTCGCTTAGAAGATGCTGCAGCGGAGGCAGCACGAGCGAGCCAATCAGATGGCGCAGATTCAATCAATCAGGAGCTGTCTCGGTCTCAGAGTTTGCGTCGACGGCTCGCTAGACTGCGTACAGCCATGTTGCCATGCCGTTCTGCTCTCAGACTCGACTGTGAGGGTCTCATGCAGAAGATTTGTGAGACATGATTGAACTGACGCATGTTGAGGACAGCCACGTTGCAAGAACGAGCCGAGAGGCCATGCGCACAGAATGCCAAAGTAAGCGGAGCGCAGCGGCTTAGACGGTAAGCTGTGCAGCAGCGATGCAGAGCACGGTCATTTGTACGTACAGTACTCGACGGCAGCTTTGCCTGTGTCTACGGCAGTGTGAACGGCAACCGCGAACCACCTTATCTTTGAAAACTCACTACAAGTGTGCGGAGGAAGCGGAGATTGGAGCGTGTTGGCAGCAATACAGAAGATGTCAAGCCAAACATGATCAGGGGTTGATCAAGATCAGCGGGAAGGAAGGAACGCCGTCTCGTCTTATCTTCTGGGTCGAGAAGGTCTGCAATGATGAGAGACTAGCGAATGAGAGAGGCGCTATTGAATCAATTTGAATATGCACGCTATTGTTGATGAGCCGCTGGTGTCCCCTTATCTTTCTGTTTGTGCCAGGCGACACAGCAGCGGCCGTTCTTATCTATTTAGCGAGGCGCTCCTTGACTTGTGCAGATTTGCCTTCCAGCTAAACTCGACGCGAAGAAATCTGGGTCACCTCGACTCGCTTGTAGACAGGCCATCCACCAATCAAAGCTTGGCACACACATTAGTCGGACGCTTTGCTCACAAATGTCAAGAGCAGCTATGGACTGCGTGAGGCATCTCCAGCCCCAGGCAAGATCTTATCACTCGCAGTGAAGTTTCAGCTTTTCTCCGCTTCTATCCGTCGTCGCTCAGCGATTCCCCGCCTTTGCCTGCCAAAGATTAGATCGGTCGAAAGACGGTTCTTGACCCTGTGTCGCGCATGTTCTCTGAGTCTTAGTGTGAGAATGAGAAGCCCTTGAGAAGCACGAGTCTTGGCGGTAGCCGCTGCTTAGCTCCAACTCAACACTCTCTCCCAGCTGTACCCTGGTCAAACCTTGATCATTGAGCTCCGCTTGCTCTCTACGACTTCTTCTTCCAACACTCGCCACAACATTCTACCTTCTCCCCTAACGACATCCTCTTCAACGACATCCATCCTCCTTTCGTTGCTTTGCGTTCGCCTTCCCTATCATCTTACTCTTCATACCCATCCTCATCTGTTCTATCCACAATGGCGCCAGTGCCAACAGAGACAGTGACCTCCGGGCCTGCCAGCTCGGCATCCGGCTCCACAAGAGCAACCACACCAGAGCTCGCTCTCACATCCAAGACTAGGAAGCGGGCGTGTGTCGTCGGTCTCGGAATGGTCGGTATCGCCTTCATCGAGAAGCTGCTCAAGTACGACCTCGCAGGCGGTCGAGACGAGTGGGAAATCACCGTCTTTGGCGAAGAGCCTCACATTGCATACAATCGAGTCGGTTTGACGCAGTACTTTTCCAACCGCTCCATCGAATCACTCTACCTCAACGAACTGGCTTGGTACTCTTCACACGCCAAGGGCAAGCTCACATATCACACCTCGGATCAAGTCGTGGCCATCGACGCCGAGAAGAAGGTCGTTCGCACCGAAAAGGGCAACGAGATCCACTACGACGAGTGCATCCTCGCTACCGGTTCGGACGCATCCTTGCCACCCTACATCAGCCGAGACAGGTTCTACTCGACCAAGGGCACCTTTGTCTACCGCACAATCAAGGATCTGGATGACATTATCGCATATGCTGTCGATGCACCCAAGACGATCGGTCGACGAATCCGAAAAGCTGGTGTGATCGGTGGCGGTCTTCTTGGTCTGGAAGCAGCAAAAGCGCTCTTGGATCTCGAAGAAGTGGATCAGGTCGTACTTGTCGAGCGTAACCGCTGGGTTCTGTCTCGACAGCTTGATCAAGAGGGAGGTACCTTGGTGCTGCAAAAGGTCCGAGACCTTGGCGTCGAGGTTCTGCTGCAAGCTCGTGTTCGCGACCTCATCTGGAACGACGGGGGTCGCCTCACAGGCATGCTCATGTACGGCACCGAAGGCGAGGCAGACGAGCCTTTCGACATCGACATGCTCGTCTTTGCTGTCGGTATCACGCCCAGAGATGAGCTTGCCAAAGCTATTCCGGGCCTCGCAACTAAGGCTCGTGGCGGCGGTTTCACCGTGGATGACTCGCTCCGTACTACCGTCCCCAACATTTACGCTATCGGCGAGTGCGCCTCGTTCGAGGAGCAGACCTTTGGTCTCATCGCTCCAGGTATCGAGATGGCCGAAGTTCTCGCTTTCAACCTGACGGAAGGTCCCCACCACGCCATGCGAAAGATGAAGTCGCCCGACGTCTCGACCAAGCTCAAGCTCATGGGGGTCGATGTCGCCTCCTTTGGTGATTTCTTTGCTGACCAGGGCAAGATCAGCAAGCCTCTTCCCAGCAGCAAGCCTGGATCGAGAAGGTCAAAGACAGCTGAGTCAACCGAGATGACTGTTGACGAGATCAAGAACTCCGTCAAGGCGCTCACTTACCGCGACCCCTTCTCGGATGTGTACAAGAAGTACATCTTCACCAACGACGGCAAGTACTTGCTCGGTGGCATGATGGTCGGCGACGTCAAGGATTACGTCAAGCTCGTAGCTCTCTGCAACAAGGGTGCTGCCATCGAAAAGCCTCCTGCCGAGCTGATCATCGGCGCCAAGAAGGAGGGCGAAGAGGAGGGTGACGATCTTCCCGACGAGGCTCAGGTCTGCAGTTGTCACAACGTCACCAAGGGTGACCTCATCCGCTGCGTCAAGGATGGCGGCGTGCGATCCGTCGGCGAGATGAAGTCCTCGACCAAGTGCGGTACCGGATGCGGTGGTTGTCTGCCCCTCAGCCAGAGCATCCTCAACAAGGCTCTGAAGGAAGCCGGTGTCGAGATCTCGAACAACCTCTGCAGCCACTTTGCATACACCCGACAGGATCTCTTCCAGATCATCAAGTTCAAGAAGCTCAAGGACTTCACCACGGTCATGAAGACGGTCGGCAAAAAATCCGACAGTCTTGGATGCGAAGTCTGCCGTCCCGCCGTGGGTTCGATTCTGTCGTCGCTGTACAACGACTGGATCATGAACCCTCAATTGCGTCAGACTCAGGATACCAACGATCGATTCTTGGCCAACA
Source organism: Sporisorium iseilematis-ciliati (assembly GCA_001748505.1). Taxonomy (NCBI): domain Eukaryota; kingdom Fungi; phylum Basidiomycota; class Ustilaginomycetes; order Ustilaginales; family Ustilaginaceae; genus Sporisorium; species Sporisorium iseilematis-ciliati. Next base: position 268,752 of record MJEU01000006.1, on the reverse strand, counting down.
TGCAGCGAGACGGTACGTACTCGGTCGTGCCCCGTATGGCTGCAGGTGAAGTCACTCCTGCCGGTCTCAAAGTGATCGGCGAGGTGGCTGAAGAGTACGGTCTGTACACCAAGATCACCGGTGGTCAGCGTATCGACATGTTCGGTGCCAAGAAGCAGGACCTCCCAGCCATCTGGGAGAAGCTCGTCGATGCTGGTTTCGAGTCTGGTCACGCCTACGGTAAGGCTCTGCGTACGGTCAAGTCGTGTGTCGGAAGCACTTGGTGCCGATATGGTGTTGGCGACTCGGTCGGTCTGGCCCACGAGCTCGAGACCCGATACAAGGGTATTCGTGCTCCACACAAGTTCAAAGGTGGCGTCTCGGGTTGCGTCCGCGAATGCGCCGAAGCTCAGGGCAAAGATTTCGGTCTGATTGCCACGACCAAGGGCTGGAACGTCTACGTTGGAGGTAACGGTGGTGCCAAGCCGCGTCACGCCGAGCTCATTGCTGAAGACGTGACCCGCCGCGAAGCGGTTAAGATCCTCGATCGCTTCATCATCTTCTACATCCGATCTGCCGACAAGCTCGAACGTACCGCTCGTTGGATCGAGAAGTTCCCTGGCGGTCTTAAGGGTCTCAAGGACGTCATCGTCGGTGACAAGCTGGGCATCTGCGCTGACCTCGAGAAGGAGATGGAAGTGCTTGTTGGCACCTACCACTGCGAGTGGACCAAGGTTGTTCGCGACCCGCTTCGCAAGAAGGCCTTCCGTCAATTCGTCAACACTGACGAGACTCAGCTTGTCTCTGAGAAGATGTCGGAGCGTGATCAGCAGCGACCTGCTGACTGGCCCGTCGAGACTGGCCCGCTTCACTTCAGCATTCTCGATGTCGCCAAAGACGCCGTCTGGGAATGGCGACCAGTCTGCAAGTATTCCGACTTGGACCCTCAGACCGACTCGCCTTCGTCGGCGACGATCAAGTACGGCGACACTCAGATCGCTGTCTGGAACATTCCTGGCCGCGGTGTTCGCGCCGCTCAGAACATGTGCCCGCATCGTCGCGCCTTTGTGCTTGCAGACGGTCTCGTCGGAGAAGATGACAAGGGTCGGGAGTACGTTTCGTGTCCTCTGCACAAGCGAAACTACATTCTGTCTGCCAACGCTGGCGATGAGGGTGGCAAATGCAACGATGGTGACTACTCGATCATGACCTTCGAAGCCAAGCTGGAGGAGGACAAGGATCTGGTCTACCTCAAGCTTCCTCCCACTGAAGCGCTCGATGCGGTGCTCTCGACTTCCAAATGGATGCTGCGACGTGCTACCGAGGAGTCTGATGCTTTGGCTGGTGGAGAGTCTCACTCGGTCGAGATCACGGGTCCCCTGGACATGGACCAGCTCGAGAAGCGACCTTCGGGTGCATCGTCTCCCACAGCACCGGCCAAGAAGGCCAAGGCTTCGTGCGGAGAGCAGTCTTCGCTCGATTGGTAATCCATCTTTCCTTCTCTCGCAAATAGGTTCTTTCAACCTTTGTAAATACGCATCTTTCAGCATCAGGTTCGCAAGTGTCAATCAGGTTACCGCATTTCTTCCAAAAGCATCGTCTGTGCGCTGTTGTCTAATCAGAAGTGAAGTGAGACTGATCGAAAGAGCTCGAGTTTGAGCGCTCGGTTCAGCATACAAAAGCTTGGCGGCAACATGATTCGAACCCGATGGGCTCAACCCGCAACCCACCGGACTCTCGTGCGACTCACATCGTTTCGGCGAACCAATCATAGGCCAGACATTAATTGCGCTCGAGACTCATCGACAGGACAATGCCTAGCAGCGTGAGAAAGATGAGAGCACGATAAAGGTTCTTGAATACGCACTTCACTTCTTTGCGCGCATGTAGTCCATACTTGGAAGGTCGTTTTGAATGTGCTTATCAGCGGGACTTGATTTCGTTGAAACGGTGAATCTGCAACTCGGCACCAGGTTTCTGGATTTTGTACAGGATCTGGGTGTAGATCCTCAGCTTATCTTTTTGATGCGTCAGGTTTAGAGGCGCATCTCGACAGCTCAGCCGAATTTGCAAATTCAGCTCTGCCGTCAGCCAAGCCTTTCCGCCTTCCAACATGAGCTATCTATGTGCTCACAACACCGAGCAGCCAATGGGATTGCTTCGATGAGAATAGAGGCATGAACATTCCCATCTAATCTGGTGGCTTTTCCATCTTTGGTCAAAGTAGCCAAGCGAACTCGGCATCCCAACATCCTTTGCAGGAATTCAGAGCCGGTGAACGATCTGTACTGAGAATCCCGGCGAGGCTGGCGTGAGAAAGCGTAGGTAGACAAGGCGACAATCAGATCGATCGCCTTGAAAGTTTCTTTGTGGAACCATCTTCCTAGCTGCTCCGGTCAGCGGAAGTACTCAGAGACTGAGTCTCAAAGTCTGCGTTGAGACGTCAATTGATCGCAAGTGCCGCCTTCGTAAAGGGCCACGAGCCAGCCTCTCGCAAACCAGTGTTGGCTTCCCCGCACTCCGTTCCGTTTCCTCCGGCCTCCTTTCAAACTTTTGTTGCCATCGCTGTCACTCCTTCTTCTTTCTCGACATCACCCTTTTCAGTCCAGTTGCATCCATCATACACTGCAAAGACAGAAGGTCCATCCGCAATGTCGAGCACATCATCGTCAAAGACACCCTCAGAGAAGGGCGACGACATCAAGGGCTTCTCGTCGTCATCGCCAGTCTCGTCGGGCTCATCATCGGCGACCACACCTGAACCCTCAAGTCCAACCGTATCAGCGTCCAAAGATGCTTCAATCGACCCATTCCAGCCACGCAAAGACTACAACGAGAGCGTGCTCCCGGCGATTCCAGCCTCGGAGTCTGTACAGCCACTGGCTACCGACTCCAACACACCGGACCACTGGATCGCTCGTGATGAGCGCATGATCCGTCTCACCGGCAAGCACCCATGCAATGTCGAAGCTCCTCTCTCCGAGCTCTTTTCGAAAGGTTTCTTGACCCCTCAGAACCTCTTCTACGTTCGCTCGCACGGAGACACACCGAGAGTGACGCAAGAGCAGGCGGAGAACTGGAAGCTCAAGATCCACGGTCTCGTAGAGAACGAGATGGAACTCAGCATCAAGGATCTCAAAGAAAAGTTCCCAATCGTCACACTACCAATCACACTCGTGTGCGCAGGAAATAGGCGAAAGGAGCAAAACATGGTTGCCAAAGGTCTCGGCTTCAACTGGGGTGCTGCAGGTGTCTCGACGGGTTTGTTCACTGGTGTCTACCTGGCAGACATTCTCGACTACTGCAAACCCAAGAACCCGCTGCTTTCCTCCTTCCCTTCGTACGACGTTGCTGTTCCCGGACGTGCTAGGCACGTTGTATTCGAGGGAGCCGACGAGCTGCCTAAGGGCAAGTACGGCACTTCACAACGACTCAACTGGGCGCTCGACAGGTCCAAGGGCATGATCATCGCTTGGGGTCTCAACGGAGAAGACCTCTCTCCAGATCACGGCTTCCCACTGCGTCTCGTCGTACCCGGTCAGATCGGTGGCAGGATGGTCAAGTGGCTTGAACGCATCGAAGTTTCAGATCGTGAAAGTCAACATCACCTGCATTTCCACGACAACAAGGTGCTCCCGACCGAAGTCACCGCCGATCAGGCCAGAAGCGAAATGCACTGGTGGTACGATCCCAAGTACATCATCAACGATCTCAACGTCAACGCTGCCATCTGTTCGCCCGATCACGACCAGGTGATCGACGTTGCAGAACCCGCCAAGTCACCCAGTCCCCAGATGCTGCCGATCGAAGGCTACGCATACACCGGCGGTGGAAGACGCATTCACCGAGTCGAAATATCGCTCGACGACGGACACAGTTGGAAGTGTGCTTCGATTCACTATCCGGAAGACCTGTACCGTATGTACCCGATCCAGGGGCACCCTTACTTTGGAACGCTCGACCTCAGCTCTACCGAGATGAGCTTCGCCTGGTGCTTCTGGCGCCTCGATGTCGACGTTCAGGCCGATATCATCGCAAAGGATGTCAAGGTGATCTCGGTCCGCGCTTTGGATGAGGGTCTGGCGACCATGCCGAGAGACATGTACTGGAACGCCACCTCGATGATGAATTCGTGGTGGTTCCGGGTTGCTGTGCACCGCGAAGGCGAGAACGGAAGCCAGATCCGCTTCGAACACCCAACACTGGCTGGTAACGCGGCAGGTGGCTGGATGCAGAGGATGAACGAGTCTGGTCTCAACCCGCGCTACCCTCAATTTGGCGATGCTAAGGCGGTAGACGACAGCGCGAAGCAAGCCTCTGATGCTCAAGCCAAGAGTGCAGATGCGAAGGTGGACGATAAGGCGATCATGATCGATCCTAGCAAGACCGATCTGGTTGTGACCGCTGCCGACCTTGCCGCTCACGGCGACGGCGAAGGTCCTGAACCATGGTTCGTCGTGCACGGTCACGTCTACGACGGAACTGGATTCTTGAAAGACCACCCCGGTGGTGACCAGTCAATTCGCCTTGTTGCTGGAGAAGACGCTACTGAAGACTTCATGGCTATCCACTCGATGGACGCCAAGAAGATGCTTCGCGACTACCACTTGGGTCGTCTCGAGACGCAAGCTGCAGCATCCGTCCCACTCGCAGCGACCACCGAGGCAGAAGTTCTCGACCTCAGCAAGCCGTTCCTCGATCCAAAGAAGTGGCGAGCCACGCGACTTGTCAGCAAGACGGTCATCTCGCCAGATGCTAGGATCTTCCGTTTTGCTCTAGGTGGCGAAGACCAAGAGCTGGGTCTCCCCGTCGGTCAGCACGTCTTCGTGCGCATCCGTTCAAAAAACGCCAAGACGGGTGAGATCGAGACTGTCCAGCGAGCCTACACGCCATACAGCGGCAACACGCAGCGTGGCTTCCTAGACATTCTGATCAAGGTCTACTTCCCAAGCGAGGCAGCAGCTACCGCGCCTGCTTTCGAAGGAGGGAAGATGACCATGCTTCTCGAGAACATCGACATTGCCGCGCCATCCCACGACGACGTCTCGATTGAGCTCAAAGGCCCGCTCGGATCCTTCACCTACCTCGGCGACCGGCAGATCCGCTGGAAACCCACCAGCGCGATCCGTCGCGTCCGCAAGCTCGCCATGATCGCCGGTGGCAGCGGCATCACACCCATCTGGTCAACACTCAAAGCCATCGCTGACGAGTACCTCGCTGCCGACGCACCGCCTCCCGAGCCCATCCAAATCTGGGTAGTCTACGGCAACCGAACAGAGCAAGACATCTTGATCCGCGAAGAGCTGGAGCGTCTACGTGTTGCTCTCAAGGGCAACTTGCATGTCTGGCACGTTCTCAGCAACTGCGCTCCCGGAACGGAATGGACGATGGGCCGCGGTCATATCAATGTGGATTGCTTGAAGCAGCATTTGCCTCCTCCACCGCCGGCGCCAGCGTCGGACGAGGATCTCGAGGATACCTTGGCGCTTGTTTGTGGCCCACCGCCGATGGAGAAGGCGGTCTCGGAGGGTCTCAAGCAGCTTGGATGGGATTTGGAGCGTACTGTTGTGTTTTTCTGATCGTATACATACAGATGTGATTCCTTCTGCTTTGCAATCAATGCTATATCATATCAGAGATCAGGCTGGCTGAGGTGCTGAGGATCGTGTGTGTATCGGGCCTGAGGTGTCAGGTAACGCGATCGACAGGCAGTGTGGCGAAAATCGTACTGTTAGACTGCGACGGGCTGGACAGCAGTAAATTTTTTGGCGATCCTTCAGAAGAGCTCAAACGAAAAATTCCCACGCTCTCACCAATTTCGCGCTTTCAGCCATCGAAAATTCCTCACCCAGATCGAGTTTGAAGTCACGGGACACCAGACGCCCGTATTCAGAATTTCGAGCATTTGAAATTCGTATTCCCACCTTCAGAAAACTCTGCTCTGGCTCGAGAAAGAGCGCGGCTGAGAAGTTCAGGTTGAGGTTCGAGACTGCGAACAGAGGCTCGAAACTCGTCCAAAGGCCAGCAGAGACTGCGAGCAGGGCCCATTTTGAAGCGAGACAGCCAGAGAGGTCGAGCAGACGAGAGGGCAAAACTTCTCAGTCTGCGCACAGAGAGCCTCAAATCTGAACTCGAGCCAAATGGCACGCTAGACGACCAGCGAGCGAGAGCGCAAGCCAGTCGAGCCTTGTCGTGGGTTGAGTCGACCGCTTCCTCTCTCTTCCACCTACGACATCCTCAAGATCCACAACAGGTCACAATGTCCCACTGCAAGGTAAATATCATACCGACTTGATACAGCCTCGACGAGGCTGCTGCCCGGCTACAGCATCAGCATCACCAGCGATTTCGTAAGAAGCAAACACCTACGGATGGTCCATGGAGGAGTTGGAAAGACAACCGACGAAGGTCGTCCGACATGGATGTTCAGCACGCTAGAGATGGAAAGCATGGAGATGTAGGAGGATCAGCATTCGCAATTGTAGCCGGGCACACAGCACTCGCTCCTTCAGCCGTCTTTTGTCGAGATCCAAACCGCCAGCATAGTCCCTCTAGCACAAAGGACCATTCGCATTGTCGACACACGCATTCAATCAGCACAGCATCGATGGCGGGAAGTCGGAAAGCAGCATGGTTTACAGAACGCAAAGGCGGACTCAGTTTGGAAGGAATCGAAAAGATGCACGATTGTTGTTTAAAGTGTATCGTTTCGGAGGAAAGACTTCCCTCGCAAGAAGGCTGCTATCTCTCTCTTGAACGCAGATACATCTTTTGCCAGCGATTGGCGTTCTGTCTTTTCGATGTTTCACCTGCGCCAACTTCTCAATCTTGCAAACTACAACCAGCTCCTCGACAACCTTCAGCTTAGATCGATGCCGTGCATCAGGTGTTCGCCTTTGCGAATGCTCGTCATTGGAGGGATCATCGACAAGGGTTTTGGCACTCGACAAAAGACGGAGACGAAGAGAGAAAAGAGGCCTCTTGAATGCTTTTAGGTCGATGTACAGCTTTGCTGATGCAGCCTGGCGTTCGCCTGCTTTTCGCTTCTTTCCCATTTTCCTTCTTTCAACGCACACTCTCGACATTGCTCTCCTTTATCGGCTTTGTTTGATTGTTGTTGCTCTCTAACAGTTCGAGCACCCACGACACGGTTCGCTGGGATTCCTTCCCCGTAAGCGTGCCGCCCGCCACCGTGGTAAGGTTAAGGCGTAAGTATCCCCACTTTCCATCCAACTCGCATTGTGTCTCGAGCAGGCGACTGACCTTCTCCCTCTTTCTCGCTTCACTTCGCACACCAATAGTTTCCCCAAGGATGACCCCAAGAAGCCTGTCCACCTTACTGCCATGATCGGCTACAAGGCCGGTATGACCCACATTGTCCGTGACCTTGACCGTCCCGGTTCCAAGATGCACAAGAAGGAGATCGTCGAGGCCGTCACCGTCATCGAGACTCCCCCCATGGTTGCCGTCGGTGTTGTTGGCTACGTCGAGACCCCTCGTGGTCTTCGTTCGCTCACCACCGTCTGGGCCGAGCACCTTTCGGACGAGGTCAAGCGTCGCTTCTACAAGAACTGGTACCGCAGCAAGAAGAAGGCCTTCACCCGCTACGCCAAGAAGCACTCGGAGAACAACGGCGCCTCGATCTCGCGCGAGCTCGAGCGCATCAAGAAGTACTGCACTGTCGTCCGTGTCCTTGCCCACACCCAGGTTCGCAAGACCGGCCTCAAGCAGAAGAAGGCGCACCTCATGGAGGTACAGATCAACGGTGGCTCCGTCGCCGAGAAGGTCGACTTCGCCAAGGAGCACTTCGAGAAGACCTTCGAGGTCAGCTCGGTCTTCGAGCAGAACGAGATCATCGACGTCATCGCCGTCACCAAGGGTCACGGTTACGAGGGTGTTACCGCTCGTTGGGGTACCAAGAAGCTTCCGCGTAAGACCCACCGTGGTCTGCGTAAGATCGCCTGTATCGGTGCCTGGCACCCGGCCAACGTCATGTTCACCGTGGCTCGTTCGGGTCAGGACGGTTACCACCACCGTACCGAGATCGGCAAGAAGATCTACCGCATCTCGAACGGCGAGGACAAGAAGTCGGGTTCGACCGACTTCGACACCACCGAGAAAACCATCACTCCCCTCGGTGGCTTCCCCCACTACGGTCTGGTCAAGAACGACTTTGTCATGATCAAGGGCTCGTGCCCCGGTGTCAAGAAGCGTGTGCTTACGCTCCGCAAGTCGCTCCAGGTGCACACCTCGCGTCGTGCTCTCGAGAACGTCTCGCTCAAGTGGATCTCGACCTCGTCGACCATGGGTAAGGGTGTCTTCCAGACCCCTGCCGAGAAGGACGCCTTCCTCGGTCAGCGCAAGATCAAGGCCCCCGTTGCCTAAGCGGATCGTTCTTCATTTCACCTTGTATTTTCATTCACTCATCGCATACTCCCCCTTCCCCTCACTTTTTACACACATCCTGCATCTGTCATGACTGCAACCCCCCCAAAAATAATCTATATGATTACCTGGCTATACCAATGAACCGTGTGTGCGATATTCTGATTGTGGTTTGGAGGGGTTGAATGCGTGCATTTCGAGGCGGACGGACTCGGCGCTGAATGGCGGGTTGCGATCGGTGCCTCTGCGTTGATCGTGTTCATGCTGGGGGTGTACTACACTTGTGCCTGATATTGGATCGTTGCAGCCTGGCTCCACAGAAGCGTCGACTACATGTTTCCAATAGGCAGATCCTCTCGCTCATCACACGGAAGTGTCGGGACGATGATACGTCGAGAGCTTTCCATCTCACGGGGCATGGCGAATAAATCCAAAATGTTAGACCCGATCCGAATCGGCCCCGATCTTGAGCCAAAAAGGGAAAAGAAAAAGAGCGGAAATGGCCGGGCCAACCACGAACGGTGCGCGGTGACAGAGCGCGCGCTCTCTTTTTTCCACACTCTCTGGCTGGCGGGGATCGGAGAAAGTCGATTTTGGAAAGGCAACCAAAGCGTGAGCCGAGGTTGGATTACAAATGGCAGCGCTCACCAACACACAGAGAGTCGCCTAACTGGCTTGAACGCAGCCAAGTCTGCGTGCTGTCCCGGCCCCGCACTACGGAGACACACAAACTCGATCGACAATACGCGCGCTCATCGTCGTCTCCATCACCACCACCCTACACACAACTACACATACCCAACGATGCGCGCAATGCTCCCAACCCTTCAGCAGCCCTTGCGGCTTTCGATGGCCGCCCGCAACCCACAGCTTCGCCTGATCGCCGGTGGATCGCGCGCATTCCAGACTACTTCGGGCAACAAGGTCGCTGCTTCTAGCCAAGGTCGTAAGTATCGGCTCGCGGATGACGGACCAGCGGAGAATTTTCCACGGTGATGACAAACAGCAGACGACAGGTGCCACGCATGATTTGGAGAGCCATCGATCCGGAGGACAAAAGCAACGTAGCGGAAGGCGCAAAAGATGTCGTGGTGGAGCGGGAAAGGATCTACGTGACCCCGAGGTGATTGCTCCGTGATGATCATGCTCGCTGACAGAACGGAAAGCAACGGGTAAAATCGATCAGGTCAGACAAGGGAGCATGTCGGGATACGACACTAAGGGTTGTCCTCCTGCAATGGACTGGACTTGGCGTTCAGCAAGACGTCATGTCACACGTTCGGATCGACTGTCCATCACAAGAGGGGAGAATGTGCAAAGGAGCACGGAGCTTGGCACGCATGACAACCTGCTCGCTACTCTGGACATCTCATTCGTCGAAGATCCCCACGCGCATCTCTGCTACGTCCCAGTCGCTTTGTCCATCGTCGAAGCATGATCTCCAAATGTCCCTCATAACTAACCGCGAATCTCTCCCTCTCTCCCTCCCTCCATCTTCGCAACTTTGTCTGCAACAGCCTACGTCAAGGGAACCGTCAACGACCCAACCCCCTTCCCCGAGCCCAACGCAGCACACGGATCGAACCACTGGGCGTTTGAGCGCGGTCTCTCGGTCGCCCTCGTACCCCTCGTTGCGGTCGGATTCGCCAAGCACGGTTCCTCCGCTATCCTCGACGGTGCGCTCGCCCTGACGCTCGTGGTCCACTCTCACATCGGTTTCGACTGCATCTTGGCCGACTACCTGCACAAGCGCAAGTTCCCCGTCGTCGGTCCCCTCTCCACCTGGACGTTGCGTGCTGCTACCTTGGCAACGCTCTACGGTTTGTACGAGTTCAACACTAGTGAGTATGGAAGATGTGGTGTTGGGTAGTGATCGTGATGGAATGGTTATGCTGACGCTATGATGTTGCATTCGGTGTTTGTGTGTCTGCGCGTAGACGACGTTGGTCTTACCGAGTTGATCGCCAAGGTCTGGACTGCTTGAACAGTGTTTCTACTGTTTTGTCGTCCTTGCTAGCAATCAATTCGTCTTTCCGAACGAAGCAGTGTTGGCCTGTGTCGCTTTGTGATTCTTGTTTGCTCGAGCGCTCCCTTTGTATGAGTGTTCGTCAACGTCGCCTGAGTCGCGATGCATTCGAGATCAGTCCGTGTGAACGAGACGAGAAGATGAGGAGCCGATGCCTGTGTTTTTTCTGTAAGGTGTGAGATCGTATTGTTTTCCAACCATGAAAAATCGCGGACCCTGACACTCCACCTCCAAAAAGCTCGAAAAATTTCGCGAAGAAGGCAACTTTTCTTGCTGTGACTTTGATGTCTTGTTGCTCCTCCTACACTCACTCCTTGACCATCATCGACCGGCATCAAGACATCGTTCCAGCCGCTCTTCTGCACATCACACTACACACAGTATCGATATATATCCGCTGAAACAGGCGACACCCCACGAGCCCTCCTTACAAACCCTTCCAAGATGGTCAAACGCCGCCGCAAGACGCGCACCCACCTCAAGGGCCCCAACAACTCAGCAGCCACATCGACCAGTGCACCTAAATCCTTCATCATCCGCACCGGCAAAGTGCCCCGCTCCGTATCGACCCTCGTCCAAGATACGCGCAAAGTGATGGAGCCCAACACGGCCACTCGCCTGCGCGAGCGGAACTCGAACAAGTTGAAAGACTTCATCTCCATGGCTGGGCCCATCGGCGTCACTCACCTGCTCATCTTTGGTCAGACCGACGCTGGCACCAACTTGCGCATTCTGCGTGCACCGCGTGGGCCCACCCTGACCTTCCGCGTCAACAAGTACGCGCTGTCGAAGGACGTCCAAGCCGCGTCTCGCCGGCCCACGCCTCCCGGGAGCGAATTCGTCACCCCTCCCCTGCTCGTGCTGAACAACTTTGGCGGAGAAGAACGGCAGATGAAGCTGCTCGTCGCAACGTTTCAGAACCTGTTCCCGCCGATCCAGGTTCAATCGATGAAGCTCTCGCAAGCGCGCCGGATCGTGCTGCTCAACTACAACTCCGCGACGGGCACCATCGATTGGAGGCACTACCTCATCTCCGTGCGCCCCGTCGGCGTCTCCAAATCCGTCCGACGCGTCGTCGAAGGCTCTTCCCGCTCCACCGCAACGCGCAACCGCGGAAAGCTACCGGACCTCTCCAGCACCCAAGACATCTCGGACTACGTCCTCGGTCGAACCACCGCCGCCGGCGCCAGCGAGTTCGAAACCGACGCCTCCGAAGCCGAATCCGACGCCGAAGACGCTACCTCCACCTCCAAGGTCCACCTCCACGACCGCTACGTGGGCCGTGGCAACGCGGCCAACACGCAAAAGGCCGTCAAGCTGCGCGAAATCGGCCCCCGCATGGAGCTCAAGCTGGTCAAGATCGAAGAAGGGTGCAACGAGGGCGCGGTGCTGTTCCACGAGTACATCAAGCGGTCGGCGCGGGAGGAGGTGGCGCTGGCGCGGGAGCACGCGGAGAAGAAGAAGGGGAGGGAGGAGAGGAGGAAGGAGCAGGAGGAGAACGTGGAGAGGAAGAGAAGGGAGAAGCAGGAGGAGAGGAGGGCGAGCAGACGCAATGCCGGGTTGGAATCGTCGTCCGACGAAGCTCCCGAAAGCGACGACGAAGACGAGGAGGACGACGAATTCGCGTACGAAGACCAGTTCGCCGACCCTCCTCCTCCGGCTGCGTCCGCTGGCGATGAAGAACTCTTCGATGACAGTGCCTCAGAAGACCAAGCGGATTCGTCTTCCTCCTCTTCCTCATCCGACGAGGGCGAAACCTGGAACCCAAAACGCAGCTCGACCGGCGGCTGGGAAAACCCGCCCGGCGTCGATCCGTACTCGGACGAATCCGACCTCGAACCCATCCCCCTCGGAGGCATGCAGCACGACTACAACTCGGCCGAAGAATGGCCCGAGTACTCGGACGATGACGGTGATGACCAACCAGCACCGCCTCCGTCGAAGAAAAAAGCCGGCGGCAAACCGGCGCAGAAGAGGAGAGGTCGTCGTTGATCGCTTTCCACCTTGTAACACCACACACTCGCGAATCACATTCAACTTATCCAGAACCGAAAACATTGAGAGTTGTGAGCAGCGTGACATTGCATGTCCAGTTCAGGCGGCATCCTCCAACCCCTCGATCGTCTTCAAAAGCTCCGTCAGCTGCCTGTACAGCTTGAAGATCACCAACTGATCTATCGGGTTCATCCCCTTCGCCTCCCCCTCCACCTCCTTCCTCGCCACACCGAAACTCTGCGCCATCCGACTAACCTTGCCCAACGCCTTTCTCAAATCCTTGAGCTCGAGCTTGATCGCGTACAGCGCGATCTTCTTGGCGTTGTTCGCGGACGGCTTGTACGAACCGATGGTGACATCGAGGCCTCCGAAGAACGACTGTACGGAGCCCTCTACGGTGGAGGAGAAGCCTTCGCGTAGGATCCGGACGGCTCGGGCGTAGATCTGCAGCGCGGTGGATACGAGCAGCGACGCTGAGATCTCGGTCGAGGGGTCGGATTGGCACGTAGGGCAGTCGGCAGAGCACGCGCATTGGGCGGTGATCGCTTGCGAAGCGGTGAGCGTGAGCTGGATCGTATCTGTCGCGAACGACTTTGCCGACGAAGCGTCGCTCGCTTTGTGAGGGTCGGTCTCGCGGAGCACCTGCTTGACGCTGAGTAGGGCGACGCTCATATCGCACAGACAGGTGCAGCCTTTGCCGCTTGGGTTGGGGACGCAGTGGACTTTGCTCGGGTGGTGAGCGTGAAGCGCAGCGTGACGCTTGCGTTCGCTGTCGAGTCGGGGCGCGGTGTTGCCGTGGACGGCGGCCGAGGTGGAGAGTGGGCCCATTTCGATCTGATGCTCGGGTGCTTTGATGTCGGCTGCTTTCGAGCGTGGTGGATCTTCGTCGTGACCTGAACAGCAGCTCTCAGATCCCTCTTTGGATGATGGTAGCTTCTGCACTGCCTCTGCTTTGCCTGCACAACAAGAGGCTGGCTTCTGCGCCATCTCTGCGCTTTCCTTGTCGTTCTTGCTCGCACAGCAGGAAGCTGGCTTCTGAGGATCTGTCTCCGCTCTCGTCTTCGAAGAGCAACAAGATGCTTTCCCCTTTCCGCTGTCTTGAGACGCATCATCTCTGATCTCAGCCGGCGACAAAGAAGCCGTCTTGGCGGACTTTGACGAACAACAGCTGCCACGTCCGCCCGTGTTTCCTGCGTGACTCTCAATGGGACTCGAAAGCGCCTCGGCCAAGTGGCTAGGATCAGGCAACGTCGACCAGCCCAATCCGGTCTCGGTAGCGGCAACTGTATGTTGAATCTGACCTTGACCCATTCCGGCATCCGCGCCTCTTGGCCACAGCTGATCAGCGCTGAAAGTCGGTCTGCGTGGCTTTGACGACTGCGATTGGGTGGCCGAAGAAGAAGCTTGGCGGGTCACACTTGCTCCGTCGACCGCGCCGCTGCTGCTGGCATGCGGATCTTGCGAGCCACTTGCGACTGGCATCCGTGGCTGCACTGTGCTGCTGGAAGGGAACATCATGGCCCCGATCTCCGTCGAGGGTGTAGCTGATACACTGGCAGCGGTGGAAGCTGCGCCAAAATCAGGCCCGTTGAGACCAAGATCCCACCAGCTGAAGTCAGCGGGCACGGCAAAGCTGAGACCAGGCTGAAGAATGGCACTGCTGGTGGCCCATTCCTGCATAGAAGACTGATCGGTAGCGGCCAAAGTGGCGGTGCTGCGATCATTGAAAGGCGTTCCTAGTGCATGTGTCTCCACGGCGGCCGGTGTTCCAGAGCCTGAGGTGGCGCCGGAAAAGGGTTGGATGTGGTGTTGCAATTGTTGTTGCTGCTGTTGGAACAGTTCAGCTGGGGAGATCTCGAGGGTGTCAAGCGACTGCAAGAAAGCGGCGACAGACAAGTCATCGAGAGAAGGAAGCTTGGCTGCTGATGCGGAAGTGCTGGCGTGCGGCAGTGACTGTGAAGAGGACTGCTGGGCGTCGGTGTAAGAATTGACAGAGTGCGGCGTGGTCGTGTCGGATGGTGTCATGGCGAAGGCAGCTGGGTTCTGAGACCAGATGGTAGGTGTGGAGGCCAGCCTTGAAGTACTCGAGCTCGAGTCTGGCGGCTGTGGTGGCTGCATAGGGCTCCCACAAAGATTGAATGGATGTGGTGCAACAAAGCCTGCTGGACTGAAGTCGTGCGGAGTAGTGCGCTGCTGCATTGCCTCGCTCTGCGCGGGTGTAGCAGCAGCAACAGCAGCAGAGAGATTTGTCGAATTGTGAATGGGGTGGAAAGCTGGAGACGAGTTCAAGGAGAAGACATCTTGAATCGTCCGTGGTGAGTTGAGCGGAGTGGCTTCTTCGGTCTTGATCCTTGTCGGAATGTGACTGTGAGAGTTGCTCGCAGAATGAGTGCGTTTCGCTTTGGCTTTACCTGATGTCGTCGGGGAAGACGAGGTTGAAGCGATGGTAGGATCGGAAGTATCATCTAGTTTGCGCTTTTTGGGTCGTCCGATAGGAGCTCTAGCAGAATAGACACACTGGATGCCATCGGTGTTGCATCGCCCGCAGCCGCCGTTCTCCGGTAGAGTGCCGCTGCATTTGAGTTTGCGATTGCGACATGCCTCGCAGGCAGTACGGATGATGAGCCCGAGCTTGGCGGCTTCACCTTGCGTGTATAGCTGACCATCGGGGCCGAGAATGCGATTTGTCTTGCTGCCCGTGCCTGTGCTCGTGGTCGTGCTGACGTTGACGGATGACAGGGAAAAGTCGTCATCTTGGAGCATTTTGTCGCTTGGTGATGAAGCAGATGAGGCTGTTGTGGTGGCCGCTCGTTGGCGTCGAAGGGCCTTTAGGGATGTCTGATTGGCATTGGTGCGTGCGGTTCTGCTAGCGGCTGAGTCGACGATCGGTGTTGAAGGAGTAGCCGACGCCTCGCCACCGGAAGAGCCTGAAGAGGATCGACTTGAAAGGCTGGGCGTATTACTTGACGCAGTCTGGGATTGCTGACTGTTCACTGAAGATGAAGCATCGGATTGTGATGATGATGAAGAAAAGAGTGGTGCTGACCCAGCCAGAGATTCGTGTGACAAAGTCGGTCGATCCGAAATTTGGTTGATTGGATCAGACGACACTTTGCCATCCACCGATCGGGGGGCTTCCGAAGACCGAGCCGACTTGGATACGACTGTGACTGTTGCCGCCATTGTCGATAACTGATGAAGCCCACGCTAAGTCACCTTAGCTTGAAGCGTTCCTGAGCCTTGAATGCTGCACCTCAGCCGCTTGCTCGGATCCGTTTCGGTGATGCCCAAGACTCTTCGCACCTTGTTCCGTCGGATGCTGGCCAAGAGAACTTCCCCTTTGTGCTCGACTAGTCGCCCTGATCGCGGAATGACTCGCAAGTCCAGCGACTCGGTACGCCAAAGTTGCAACCTCGGAGCCTTTTTTTGGTTGCGCAGAGCAGTCGTAAAGTGGGCGGTCGATGTCTTGACTCCTTTACCCCTGCAACCAGTTCGAATCGATGTCGAACATATAAACGGGGACTATGCTGCTCAGTTCGCCGTCAGTAGTGCTGTTGTTGTTGGAGCTCTGTGGCTGCTCCTTGGTCGATCAAGGGTGATGATGGAATACTTGGACGGCGAGATGATTGTTTGATTGTAGCAAGGCGGATCGTGACGGCTGGTTCACCTCGCTCTGCCTCGGAGCCTTTTTTTAGCGCTCTTCTGGCCAGGGTCCACCAAATTTTTTAAGAGCTTCCTTGGTCAAATCGGGCTCTAACATCTCAGATATTTTTGGCGAGGCAAAAAGCTCGCGAATCGGAAGTCAAAACCACGAACAGCCAAGCTTCGTTTCGCTCTTTTGTGGATGATGCCGACGATGAATGCTACATTCTTCTTCTACTTGACGATCAGCACAGACAACAGCTTCGATCTTCCTCTCGACCCCTGCGTCGATCACTCGTACGAAGTACAGAGATCCTGGGTCATCCAGGCATTCGGCTCAGCCAGGCTCGGTCACCATGCCGCCCAAGAAGCGGTCAACACGGACCGCCACTGTCACATCGGCCGAGGATGCAGACCAGTCAACAACATCATCTCCACTACAAGATGCTATGACCGCCATCACATCGCTGTTCCCTCTCACATCGCCATACCCTGATCCAGCCACCGATGACACGCTTATACCGCCTGCCGACGTCATGCTCGAGCAGGAGCTCCTCCGCAACCCCGACAACTTTCGCTCATGGACATCTTATATCGACCACATCCTTGAAACCAACATCGTAAAGCGACCACCACCAGATGTCTCGCTCACCTCATATCAAGTCTCCCTCCTAGGACCGCTCGCAAGCAGGACCCAGCGCATCGCGCTGCGGCGCATCACCAGCATCTACGAACGTGCACTAGCCCAGTTCCCCACGCGCTACTCTCTATGGCGCGACTATCTCCAGAACCGTTCTCGCTTTGTGCTGGGCGAGCCAAAGGGTGGCTTCGAGGCCAAACGCAAACGTGACCTGCAGGCTGCTCGAGAGAAGCTCGACTTCGGACCAACACTGGTCGACTCGTCCGACGACGAAGATTTCGGCGCGGCTTACCAGGGCGGTCTCGACGGCACCATCGGCTGGCAAGAGTGGAAGAGCCTCGCAGCATTGTACGAGAGAGCGCTCATGTGGCTTCCTACAATGCCGCGCCTGTGGCTGAGCTATCTGTCCATGTTCATCCATCCACAATGTCCGCCCATCCTCTCATACACCCACGCACGACGTACGTTCGATCGTGCGCTACGCACCTTGCCTGGATCATTGCATCTCAGAATATGGAAGGTCTATCTCAAATGGGCAGAGCGTCGAGGTGGACAGACTTGCCTCAGAGTATGGCGACGCTATCTCCGCGTCGACCCTTCACTGACTGAGCGGTACGTGTCCATCCTCCTTGCGCAAAAAGAGGAGCAAGAACAAGACGAGGACGAGGAACTGGAACAGGAAGACGAGGAAGCTGGGGCAGAGCAGGAGGGACCGTCCTCTCAGCATGCAAGGAAAGGACCGGGCTCCAAAGCACTCGAGGCATCCAAGCTACTTCTGGGCCTTGCTCGAGGCGCCATGGATGGCTCGTACGTCAGTCCGGAAGGCAAGAGCCCATACCAGCTCTTCATCGAGTGGCTCGAGCTCACCGAAAAGTATCCCGAAGAGATTGGTCTCGATCCTGAAGAAGAGAAGCAAGCATTGCAAGGTAGAGTCACCACACAAGCGACAGCCGAGACTTCAACAAACGGCAGGTCGAATGCCCGTCCTTCCTCAAAACGCGGCCAGAGCAAACCAGCAGAGTCGTCGAGAAAGCAAGCCGAGACGGATCCTCTCGACCCAACACGACTCAATGTAACAGCCATTATCCAAAACGACGGTCTGGACAAGTTCACAGATCAGTCGGGACGACTTTGGACCGGGTTGGCGACGTATTGGATCAAGCGTGGCGAATTCGAGGTGGCTCGCGACACGTTCGAAGCCGGAATCAAGGCGGTCAAGACGGTCAGGGACTTTACGCAGATCTTTGACGCGTATGCCGAGACCAGTGAGAACGTGATCGCATTCATGATGGACGAGCTGGCCGAAGAAGGCGAAGAGCCAGAAGCCGACGACGACAACGAAGCAAGCGACGAGCAGACAAGAGAGGAAAAGGAGGCCGAGCTCGATCGACGCATGCAAGAGTTTGAAGAGCTCATGGAGCGTAGACCTTTCCTAGTCAACGACGTCTTGCTCCGACGCAATCCAGACGACGTGCAAGAATGGGAAAAGCGCGTGGTATTGTACGGCGACAATGACGAAAAGATCATCCAGACCTACACGGAGGCGATCCAGAAAATCAATCCACGCAAAGCCACGGCCAACTTCCACCAGATGTTCCTCAATTTCGCTCAGTTTTACGAGTACGGAGGATCCGCAGGAGTTGCCAAGCTGTCCGCCGAAGGCGAGGATGGTGAAGGCGTAGAGGACCAAGTGGCAGAAGGAGATCTGGAGTCGGCGCGCAAGATCTTTGAAAAGGCGGTCACAATCCCCTTCCGTCGAGTGGACGACCTGGCCGAGATCTGGTGCGAATGGGCCGAAATGGAGTTGAGGCATTCCAACTACGACGAAGCGATCCGCATCATGGCGCGCAGCGTGGCACCGCCTCGAAACACCAAGGGAATCCAATATCACGACGACACGCTGCCACCTCAATCGCGCCTATTCAAGTCTCTCAAGCTGTGGAGCTTCTACGTCGACCTGGAGGAATCACTGGGGGATGTGGAGAGCACCAAGCGTGTGTACGAAAGGATGCTCGAGCTCAAGATTGCCAACGCACAGATCATCGTCAACTATGCTGCGTTCTTGGAGGACAACAAGTATTTCGAGGAAAGCTTCAAGGTGTACGAACGCGGAGTCGAGCTGTTCACCTATCCTGTGGCGTTCGAGATCTGGAACGTCTACCTGAGCAAGTTTGTCAAGCGATACGGCGGTGCTAAGCTGGAGCGAGCTCGCGACCTGTTCGAGCAAGCGCTAGATCAATGTCCTGCGCGCTTCTGCAAGCCGCTGATGCTCATGTACGGTCAGCTGGAGGAGGAGCATGGTCTAGCCAAGCGAGCGATGAAGATCTACGACCGCGCTACACGAGCCGTATCGACGGATGAACGATACGACATGTTTGTCTTCTACCTTGCCAAAGCGGCGGCGAACTTTGGGCTTGCAGCGACGCGACCGATCTACGAGCGAGCGATCGAGTCTCTGCCAGACCGTCAGACGGCGGACATGTGCCTGCGCTTCGCCGAGCTGGAACGCAAGCTGGGCGAGATCGATCGAGCGCGGGCCATCTATGCGCACGCCTCACAGTTCTGCGATCCACGCACGCACACCGAGTTCTGGAAGCAGTGGAACCAATTCGAAATCGAGACGGGCTCCGAAGATACGTTCCGCGAGATGCTTCGGATCAAGCGATCGGTGCAGGCGCAGTTCAACACGGATGTCTCGTACATTGCTGCTTCGGCTCTCTCTTCTGCGCAGCGCAACCAGGCTCAGGCGGCGAGTGGTGGACAACCTCAAAGGAATGGCGTCGCTGCTGGCCACGGCGATGACGCGGGCGATCCGATGGCGCGAGTCGAAGCTGCGTCGAGGCCGACGGGAGCGCGTCAGACGGCGTTTGTCGCTGCTAGCACGGCAGCCAGCGGAGCTCGTGTCGCTGATGCAGCAGCGGCAAACGGCGGCGACGCAACTGAGACCAAAAACGACGAGGTGGTCGGTGGCGATGATCAAGACGACGATGACCTCCTCTAGGGTGCATTCCATCTCGTTGTAATACCATCAAATGGCAGCAGCAATCGTTCTCAGAGGCTGTGTTTGAAGTGAACAGCTGTCGACGTGTCTGTCTCTGCGTCTTTTTGCTTCTGTGCGCTTCTTCTCTTGTCGCGCCTTTTCTCTCCACAAAAGAATGCTCATGGCGGCGCTCGAGCGTGTGAAATTTGAAGCAATTCCAAGTCGGCATGCGATCCGAATCGCAGCGTAAAGCGACACCTCTGTGACTGGAAATGCTCAAAAAGGCAAACCAACTTTAATTTTATTCTGCGATTTTGTTGGCTCGAACGCAGTGCAACCAGTCTGAGTCTGAGTGAGGCAGGTCAGTGTGACTGTGACTGTGGCTCAGCAGCAGCAGCAGCAGCAGCTCTCACAGTCTGGCTCAAGCACCAAGGCCCATCACGTCCGATTTCACCGATTCGAGTCTGCCGGTTGCTGCAGCGACATTTCGCATTTGGCGACTCACCATTCCATCACTCACTCAACCTCATCACCAACACACAAACGATCCCGAGCAGTTCATTTGGCTTTTTCCTCTCTCTCTCCCTCTCTCTCCTTTCTTCTCCGACATTGACTTGATCAAAGCGTTCACTTTCAACCCACCACGCACAACCGCTTTCTCTCTTTTTCACTTTTCACTTTCTCACGGTCCACGAGAAAAAGCCTTGCTTCTTCGCTGCTTCTCTTCCTTTCACTGCACTGCACCGCGCGACCACGGATCCCTCTCGGCCTTTCACCCTCTTCTCATTTCATCTGTGCTGCGGCTCTTCCATTTCGTCGGTTGCGCTCCTTCTGCAAACGGACAAACTTACTTTCCGGAAGCTTGATCGTGGATCACCCTTTTCATCTCCTTTTTAACATTGCACGTTCGCACTCGACGGCCTACCAACAGGTCGAGACTTCTTCGCGTCTAGCACCGTCAGCCCAATCTGTCACCTCTTCGACGGCATCACCGCTTTCTTCTGCCAAAACGGCTGCCAGCTACACATGCAGACGCCTCATCCCACCTGATTCTGCATCTGTGACGAGCTTCTCGCCCACCTCTTGTCACTTTCGACTCTATCGTTTCGGGCTCTCGACACATCCAGCCACAATTCTCAACCAGCGGGTCCACAGACGGAGGAAGTGTCACTCTCTTTCGCTTCGAACCCGCCTAGTGGACGGCCTCAGCGCCGGCGGCAACCATGAAGCTTCCACAGCTCTCAAGGTCGCGTCAGCGTCCTCGAAAGCATCACACGCTACTACCACCAATGCCAACATCACGTCGCGAGTCCACAGCACCACCAACTAGAAACCTCTTCTTCCTCCAACTCATCATCTGGACACTCGTTGCCTCGATCTTTGACGCCTTCTCATCTGTCTCCGCTGCTGCTCCTGCTTCTGGGCTAGCCGACGATTCCAATGCCAGCACCGCCTCCAGTTTACCACATCGCCAACTCATACGCTCAGGCAGACACCACCAGCTTGCATCGGCTGGCTCTCGCTTTCGCAGCATACCGTCCACACGCCCAACCTCGATATCCGACCTCGTTCTTGCCAACACTCTCGTACTCACCACCGTAGAAGGCGGTCTATACGCGCTCGACCGAGAGACCGGCAAACAGCTCTGGTCTCTCTCACCACATGCCAGCCACGAATCCGACTCGCTCTTGCGTCCCCTCGTCACGGCTCTGTATGGCAAAGACCAGAAATCGTTTGCAGAGATCGCCCAAGGTGGGCGTGCTTTCGCTTCTCCGCTCAGCGAATCGTCTCCTCTGCTCGAAACCGGTGGCATCTACATTGTCGAGCCTTCCTCAGCCGGCGACATTTACGTGCTATCCGCTGCTGGTGCCAAAGCTGGCTCTGCTTCTGCCACCAGCGGCGAACCAGGCACTGTGCAACTCGACAAGCTTCCACTCACGCTGCCGCAACTCGTCGAGCTCAGTCCCTTCTCCTTTGCCGGCGATGACACGCGAGTGTTTGTAGGTCAGAAGCAGACCACGCTCGTTGAGCTCAACATCCAGACTGGTGAGCTCGGCGCCGTCTTTGGTGGTAGGCAGGCTGGAGTTTGGTGCGGCGCTCAAGCCCACGATCTCGATGCTAGCTTGGAAGGCGCATCTTCCAACGACGCTTATGCAGGCGCGGAATCGTGCATCGATGATGAGCCAACATTATCAGGCTCATCAGCCAAATCCACCTCCCAGCTCGCTTACATCGGCAGAACCGACTACACGCTCAACATCCACTCGCGCAGCTCGCCGGAGGCGCTCCAGACGCTTCACTTCAGCACGTTTGCGCCCAATGCAGGCGATCGAGACGTTCAGATCCTTTGGACACAGGCAGATCATCCGGACCAGCGCGCTATCATGGGCATGCCGGAAGATGGCAGCGTCGTTTGCTTCAACCTCACCGACGCTGATCGTGCCTCTCGTGCTGATGGCATCGATGGCGAAGCGACCCGTGCGCTTTGGTCCACCGAGCTTCGTGCCAGTGTGGCAGGCGTGTTCGACGTCGTTTATCCAGCAGCGCACCTGCAAAACACAAAATCCCTCAGCCGTCCCATCCTTGTCCCGCACCCGCCCATCCCGCTCCATCGCATCTTCCCGCAGATCAGCGAGCAAGCAGAGCAAGAGTACGATTCGCATGGCTACCACGCCGGGCTGTCCACACGCCGTCGCTCAGCTTACCTCGGCATCGCAGGTGACAGTCTTTACGCGATGAGCTCTCATCGTTTCCCTCTGGTCACTTTCACATCGAAAGCTGCCGCCGGCCTCACTGATGGATCCAGCTCCTCAGCCGGCAGCGATGCATGGATTCCTGGACTGCCATCATCGCAGAAAGGCTGGGCGAATGAGGGTCAGCGCAAATGTGCTTCTTTTGGCTGCTGGCTCGGCAGCTATTCCTTGCAAGTGGATCCGACAGCAGAAGGAAGACTACGCGACTCGCTTTTGGGTTCGCATTCGACACTTGAGATTGACGGAGGCTCGCCTCGACTCGGCATCGGCGATCGTCCTGCTTTCCCGCCCTCTTCCTCAGGCAACGACTCGGAAGGCTCGCCTCAGGACCCATCATCCTCAGCATCCTCCAAACCTTCTCAGTCAACGAAAACTCACAAGAACAACCCTCCGCGTTCTCGCAGACCGGGCGGTCGAGGCAACCCAGACGACACTTCGTCTGACTCTGAATCGCCACCTCGACAATCACGAGAGCAATTGGATGCATCTGAAAGGAGCTGGAAAGCACGCATGGCTGTCATCCTACTTCAGCTCATTTGTGTGCTTGTCATCGCCATACTTGCTGGTGCCACCTACGCTGGCCTACAGGAGCAAAAAGCACGCGCTGAGCGACAGGCAGCAGAGATCGCCAAAGGTGTCGTCTGGATCCCCGTCCTCAAAGAGGACGAAGCCGGCTTTGGTGGAGAGGCTGCCGCTGAAAAGATTCGCGCAGAAGAGGCGCGTCAGTTGCAACAAGCTATCGAATTGTCGAAGAAAGCATCCTCGGGCGAGGGCACCTCCGCGCTCAAAATTGCAGCAGCGAATGAGGACGAGGACGACGAGGGGGAAGATGGTCAACAAGGTCCGGACGGCGCCACCTCGACCTCCAAGAAGAAGAACAAGAACCAGCGCAGGCGTAGAGGCAAACGGGGAGGTGCTGCCGTCGCTGCCAAGGCGGCCAAAGCAAACGGCAAGGAGGGCAGCCCGGAAGCATCCGAGATCGGAAAGGAAAAAGCGAATGATGATGACGAGGGCGACGAGGACAACGAAGGGGCATCTGTCAATGCCGAGGACTCATCGTCCGCGCAGAAGAATGCCGACGACGTTCTCTCGTCACCGTCGAGGCATGCCAACGGCGTCAAGGAGCAAAAAGAAGTCAACAGATCTGCAGTCGCAGCGGCCAACGTTTCTGATAGCGGTTCATCCAACGAGAACGAGAACGAGCCGGAGACTCCGCGCAAAGCTAGCACTGCTGCTCAGAGCAAGTCGGGCAAGCTGGGCGGCTTGCGCACATCCAACTCGGCGCTAGGAGCAAGCGACAGCCTGCAACGTGCACAGCAGCTCATGTCACCGCAGATCCGATCGCCTTTGCTCAACACAGGCTGGGGCGGCTTCGAAGAGGAAGATGCAGCGTCGGTCGGACGAGCCGCCGCACAGATTGCAGCCAGCGGCCAAAGCCAGTTCGGTGGTTCTGCTCCCAACAATGGCGTCAGCACGTCTTCGCTCACCATCTCGGACGAGGTGCTCGGCTACGGATCGTCGGGCACCGTTGTGTTCAGAGGCACCTTCCAAGGGCGTGCTGTGGCGGTCAAGCGCCTGCTTCGTGATTTCGTCCACGTCGCTTCGAAGGAAGTTTCGCTGCTGGAATCGGCCGACAACCATCCCAACGTTATCCGCTACTTTTACAAGGAGCTCACTCCGAGTTTCCTCTTCATTGCGCTGGAATTGTGCCCTGCCAGTCTGGCAGAGGTGGTCGAGAGGCCGGCTGACTACCGGGACTTGAGCAATCTGCTCGATCCCAAGCGTGCACTGCACCAGATCACGTCTGGGTTGCGCCATCTGCACTCGCTTTCGATCGTTCATCGCGACATCAAGCCGCAGAACATCTTGGTGGCTACGTCGACCAATGGGAAGCACCTGAAGATGCTGCTCTCGGACTTTGGTTTGTCGAAGAGGCTGGATGGTATGGCGCAGACGAGTTTCTCGCAGACGGTCAACAATCCGGGAGGCACTGTGGGCTGGCGTGCGCCCGAGATCTTGCGCGGAGATGTCAACCTCGATGCCGGGTCCGAGTCTGAGTCGTCGATGGGCAACAATCCGAGGACGACTTCGAGCCGCGAAGAGAAGCAGCGGCTCACACGAGCTGTCGACGTCTTCGCGCTCGGTTGTCTTGCCTACTACGTCCTCTCAAATGGCGACCATCCGTTCGGCTCGCGGTTTGAGCGGGAGATGAACATCATCCGCAAGCGGGTCGACCTCTCGCGCCTCGACGGTCTCGGTGAGGAAGGGCACGAAGCGCAAGATCTAGTGCTCAAGATGGTCGCCCACGACCCACGACACCGTCCCTCGGCAGCCGAGGTGCTCACGCATCCGTACTTCTGGGACCCCAACAAGCGGCTCAACTTCCTCCAGGACGCATCGGACCGGTTCGAGATCATGGACAAGGACCCCCCCACCGCCGCGCTCGTTCTGCTCGAATCGCGCGCCCGCAACGTGCTCGGCACCGACTGGCACCGACGCTGCGACAAGATGTTCCTCGACAACCTCGGCAAGTTTCGCAAGTACGATCCGGCCTCGGTGCAGGATCTGCTGCGTGCGATGCGGAACAAGAAGCACCACTACCAGGACCTGCCGCCGACGCTCAAGAAGATCCTGGGGAGCTTGCCGGATGGGTATCTGAATTACTTTACGAGGAGGTTTCCGGAGCTGTTCTTGCACGTTTACAACACGATCGTAGAGCAGCCGCTGATCAGGACCGAGCCGGTGTTTAGGGAGTACTTTCATTGTGCGGAGCCTGATCATTGATGACGATGCGATAGCTATGAGTTGTGTATTTGTATTTTTATTGTGTTTTGCATGCAAGTATGTATTTTGTTTCGAATGATGGTGTGTGTGGTTGGTGTGGGCGGAGGAGGTGAGTTGTGAAATTCGGAAATCGGGGAGGGTTTGGTAGCGGGGGAATTTTTTTTGGGAGAAATGCGAAGATTTTTTGTAGGAGCAACTCAAACTTCACGGTCAACCAACACCATCTTTGCTCGGTCGACAGCTCTTACCTTTTGCCAACATCTCCCTTCTCGAGGTCATTGCTGCTTCGAACGCTCAGCATCGATCCTAAGGCCGCACAGCAAACGTATCCATCCGGCTCTCGATCTGCTCGCGAAACGAGTACCCCGCCGCCCACCATGGCCCCCTCCGCCACCTCCTCCTCCACCACCACCACCAGCGATCCCAAATCCCGACTGCTCCGCTTCACCGGCCACCGCAACTTCCGTCAGCGCCTTATCCTGTCCATCCTCTCCCAGCGTCCCGTACGCATCGACTCTATCCGCCCCGACTCGTCCAGCCCGGGCATCCGCGACTTCGAAGCCAACTTTCTACGGCTGCTCGAGAAGCTGACCAACGGGTCGCACGTCGAGATCTCGTACACGGGTACGTCGGTGCTGCTCAAACCGGGCGTCATCGCTGGTGGGAAGCTCACGCACGACTGTTCGCTCACGCGTGGGGTTGGGTATTGGTTGGAGTGGATCGTGGTTCTGGCGCCTTTTGCTAAGAAAGAGCTTTCGCTGACGCTCAAGGGAGTGACGAATGCGGATGGAGATCTCGGGGTGGACGCGGTGAGGACGGTGACGCTGCCTCACCTGTCGCTGTTCTTGCCGCTCGAACAGGTGTCGACCGTAGCGAGCAGTTTGGAGCTCCGCATCGCGAAGCGCGGAGCGGCACCGGGCGGCGGCGGCGAGGTGCATTTTCGTTGCCCGTTGGTCAAGCATCTTTCGACGCTGAACTTCACAGCGCCCGGGAGGATCAAGAAGATCCGCGGTATAGCGACGTCCACCAGGGTGAGCCCGCAGATGGCGAACCGCTTGATCGACGCCGCGAGGGGCGTGCTAGGGCGCTACGTCCCCGATCTGTACCTCTTTGCCGACGTCTACAGGGGTGAAGATTCAGGCAAGTCTCCAGGCTTCGCAATCACGCTGCTTGCAACGTCGACCACCGGCGCGATACACTCGAGCGAAGCATCATCCAAACCCACCGACCCAGGCTTGCCCGAAGACCTAGCGGTCAACGCAGCGAGGAATCTGCTCGAAGAGGTGGCGAGCAACGGATGCGTCGATCGAGCCCACCAACCGCTCGTGCTGCTGCTGATGGCGTTATCGCCGACAGACGTGAGCAGGTGCACGATGGCGAGACCCACCGCGAACAGCGTCGGGCTGATGAGGGATGTCAAGGAGGCGCTCGGGGTGACGTTCAAGATCACGCCTGTAGCGGAAGCGGCAGCGGAAGAGCAGGAGGGGGGAGAGGAGGATGGCGAAGAGGAAGTGTGGAAGAAGGTCGCCAAGCCAGAGCTGTTCACCGTCAGCTGCGTCGGTGTCAACTTTGGCGGGTTCAAGAAGGTCGGTTAGACAAGCTAGTCATCGCAAATTTTGAAAGTGCGGTCTCAGATGGGAGCTAGTCTTCGGTCTGCCGCTCATGTATACCCGCGTTCTACCATCGGTCTTGACTGAAAGTTGATTTGTGTGTGCGGGCGGCGAGCGGACGGCTTTTGAGTCGGAAACTGGTGGTCTCGGGTGAAACCCAGCTGTGCGTCTCGATCAAACGACCGTGCTATAGGATGTTGATGATGTCGACCCTTTCAGCGGGTACAACAGCTCTCCCAGAGCTACAGTACAGTACAGTCCAAGCCATATCCAGAAGCGTGCAAGGACAAAAGAATTACAATGCGATGGAAGAAAACGCAACCTCGAAAGAAAGGACCGCCAAAAAAAAGAATAAATACGCCTTCGAGAAGCAAAAAAGAATCTCCCAACGTGGGGCTCGAACCCACGACATTCAGATAAACCTCCGAGCTAAACTCGGAAACCCTTGAAGTAAGAGTCTGACGCTCTACCGACTGAGCTAGCCGGGATGGACTTGTTGTTGCGAGGTCCAGGCATTGCATATATAATCTATCACAGTAGGAAAGGTGGCATTCTCTGTCTGTCCGGTATCAGATTCAAGGGTCATTTGCACTTTTTGGGGGAATATCGATTGATCTTCCTTCCACACTCTCGCAGGGACCACCTTTCGACGTCGCTTTCCTTCACGGCTTCGTCACAGCATCTATCCAGGACGGTCTTGCGCATAGGGGCTAGGAGAAGACCATCACTACTCGAGCTGCTGGATAATACCACCCGTCGAGCGTTTGCGGAGGTGGGTTTCGGTCTTGCTTCGACTTTGACGACCGCGACTTGGACTTCGACGACGACGCTTTCGCTAGCAGCTCGCTTCACACCCGGCGTCACAGCTCAATCACTGCCGAAGCTCAGCACCTTCGTCCGCGCCTACACCGTCTTGGCTCGCACCACGGCCATGTCCGACGTGCTCGTCTACTCGGGACCGGGAGTCTCGAGCTCTGCGCTGCACCATACGCTGCGTACGCTCCGCACGCTGCTCACGACGTACGATGTCAAACCTGTCGATGCGAGGACGCTCGCCTTGGACCCGTGGCAGAAGGGTACCGCGCTCGTCGTCCTCCCTGGCGGCCGAGACTTGCCGTACGTCGCTGAGCTATCGCGCGGTTACACACGCGACGCTTCCTCGCACGGTGCAGCAAGAACCGCCTCCCGGGAGCTCCGCAGGTACGTCGAATCCGGCGGCTGCTTCCTCGGCATCTGTGCCGGCGCATACTACTCGTCGGCCCACTGCAGCTTCGAGAGTGGGACGGCGATGGAGGTGGACGGCGCAAGGCCGGAGTTGCGCTTCTTCCCCGGCGTGTGTCAGGGGACGGTGTATCCGGGATTCGTGTACGAGTCGGATAAGGGCGCGAGGATCGTAGACATCGACCGCGGGGCGGAGGGTGGGCAGTGGAGGTGTCATTACAATGGAGGTGGCGCGTTCATGGACGCCGACAGGTATGCAGGGGAGGGGGTGGAGGTGCTGGCGAGATATGCGCAGGTGCAACCGGACGAGCTGAGGTTGGACATTGATTTGAACGGCGGCGGTGAGGTGGAGAAGAGGCGAAGGCCGGACTACGGTGGACAGGCGGCGGTGGTGATTTCTTCGGTAGGGTTGGGCAAGGCGTTGCTGTTTGGGACGCATCCGGAGTTCCCGTTGCTGCCGACCTCGACGCCGGTGTTGCTGGCTGAGAACGGTCGCAAGCGGTCGCAAGAGGAGACGGATAGGGAGGAGCAAGATAGGCAGCTGAGGGTGCACGAACAGCGCAGGTTGCAGTGGTTGCATGAGCTGTTTACGAAGAGATTGGGGCTGCGGTCCGAGGTGCCGCAGTGGGCGGCGGATGCGTCTACAGCGACAGCAACGCAAGGCAAGGTCGACGGCAAGTCGACGGCGATCGAAACGGACGAGCCCAAGCTGCAACCCATCTTCCTCGCGTCCTTCGGCAAGGACTCGGACAAGGTGACCGACGAGATCCTGCAGAAGCTCGCCGCAGAAGCCAAGAGCTCTTCTTCCACAGCGCACGTCGAGGGGTACGACTCGTGCACGGCCCTCCAGAGTGCGTCGTTGGCCAGCGTCAAGGACTCGAACGATACGATGCACTTCTCCTCGGCGACGGCAGACAACATCCTTGAAGCTCAAGAGCTGTGCTCTGCAGCCGACTACGAAGCTTTCTCCAAGCCCATCGTTCCGGCTCCCTCCACGGACGGCGCTGTTGCGGAAGACAGCCAGGACAAAGAGGTCGACCTGGACTCGGTGCCCAAGTACATGCTCGTCTGCAAGCAGACCCAACCGTCTTCGGATCGCCTACCGTACTGGGATATTTCCGAATACGAACGTCACCTTTTGCACTTCCGACAACTCAACCTGCAAAAGGAACGCAGCAAGGAGCCCGGTCACTGGTCATCCTGGCGTGCGCCGTTCGACCCATTCAACCCGTTCGGCTCTTCCTCCATGGGCGAGCACTCGGCGAGGATCGAATTCGGCACGCCCATGCTCTACACGCAGATGGTGACATCGACGCAGACGATGCTCGACAAAAACGTGCGCCTCCTCTCGGCGCTGCCCGTGGGGGCGACGTTCTTCGCGACGCAGCAGATGAGCGGTCGCGGGCGCGGTGGGAACCGATGGATCTCGCCGAAGGGCTGTCTGCAGTTCTCGACCGTCTTCCGCGTGCCCGTGTCGATGGCGAGCAAGACCGTGTTCCTTCAGTACCTGTCCGGCCTCGCCGTCGTCGAGGGGATCCGTCTTGCCCTCGGTGACGCTGCAGCGGCTTCGACGGTGGCGGATAAGGTACGCATCAAGTGGCCGAACGACATCTACGCCGAGATCCCACCCGTCGACGGTGGAGCGGGCACACGAGCCAAGACGGCCACGTTCGAGCTCGGCGGGAAGCGGTACGCCAAGCTCGGCGGTATACTGGTCAACTCGCAGTTCAGCGGTGGCAGCGAGTTCGTGCTGATCTCAGGCTGTGGAGTCAACTGTTTGAACAGCCGCCCTACGACGAGCGTTTCCGATCTGATCGCGATCCACAACGAGGCGGTACACGACCCGACGGAGCGACTGCCCGATGTCACTCAGGAAAAGTTGGCGGGCGCGATCCTGTCGACGTTCGACTCGATCTGGAGAGTGTTTTGCCAGCATCAGGGCGATTTCAGACCGTTTGTGCAGAGGTATAGACAGGTTTGGTTGCACAGCGATCAGGAGACGACGCTGACGTCGGATGCGATCCGTGCGGGTAGCGGGGAAGAGGTTGGGGAGGAGAGCGTGCGGATCGTCGGCATCTCGTCGGACTACGGACTGCTGCAGGCGGTGCCGAGGACGTCGAGCGTCTACAGCGAGGATGGCGTGGCATGGGGAGATACCGAGGATGCTCAGGGTAGAGGGATCATTCAGCTTCAACCGGATGGGAATAGCTTTGATATGCTGCAGAACTTGGTCAAGCGGAAGATGTAGGCCCGGCTCGATCCATGCAATACAAGTGATGAGACGACAGAGCAATCACAATGGTATCGCTTGTGACGACAGCGACGAGGGAAGGCTGAGTGGATGGTTGGTGTCTAGTATAGCCTGGAAGGTCGCGGTATGCTGTAGAAGAATTGAAAAATCGAGGCAACACGGAAAGTGTGGAGGATTTCCTGTGCGTGCGTGAAACACTGAAACAACGCAGAGGCTGGGCAGGGCTCGTGCGCTGAAGCATCAAATCTTCTTTTTTGAACGTTGGCTCACGACATCCTTCATCTCCATCACCACTTTCCAACATTCGCATACAAGGTCGTCGACTCCCTTCTCCGCCTCCTCCTCACCTCGATACCCAACACCACCCGAGATCTTTTCGCCATGTCATCCACCGCCGTCGTCGAAGACGCGCTCGAACCGACGCTGCAAAACATTCTGGACCAAAAAACGCTCAAATGGCTCTTTGTCGGCGGCAAAGGTGGAGTGGGTAAAACCACCACCTCGTGCTCTCTCGCGATCCAACTCTCGAAAGTGCGCGAATCGGTTCTGCTCATCTCGACCGATCCTGCGCACAACCTCTCGGACGCCTTTGGCCAAAAGTTCGGCAAGGAAGCTACCAAAGTGAACGGCTTCGACAACCTCTCGGCCATGGAGATCGACCCCAACTCGAGCATCCAGGAGATGATCGAGCAGTCGGATAGCAACGGTGGAGCGATGGGATCGATGATGCAGGACCTGGCGTTTGCGATTCCGGGTGTGGACGAGGCGATGGGGTTCGCCGAGATCATGAAGCACGTCAAGTCGATGGAGTACTCGGTGATCGTGTTTGACACTGCTCCGACGGGTCATACGTTGAGGTTCCTCTCGTTCCCGAGCGTACTCGAGAAGGCTCTGGCCAAGTTCTCGACGCTGGGACGATCGTTAGGACCGATGCTGGGCCAGTTCCAGTCGATGCTCGGCGGCGGCTCGGGTGCGAATCAGGAAGACATGTTTGCTAAGCTCGAGAGCATGCGCGAGGTGATCACCGAGGTCAACACGCAGTTCAAGGACCCGGAAAAGACGACGTTCGTCTGCGTATGCATCGCCGAATTCCTCTCTCTCTACGAAACAGAACGGCTGATCCAGGAGCTCACGCAGTACGAAATCGACACGCACGCGATCGTATGCAACCAGCTGCTGTACCCGAAGAAGGACTCCAACTGCCAACACTGCCAAGTGAGGAAGCAGATGCAGGACAAGTACGTCGGGGAGATGATGGAGCTGTACGCGGACGATTTCCACATTGTCAAGATGCCGCTGTTGACGGAAGAGGTGAGGGGTACGGAAAAGTTGAAGAGTTTCAGCAGGTTTTTGGTCGAGCCTTATGTGCCGCCTTCTGAGTAGGAAGGAGGGTCGACGGTGCTGTAGAGAAGGCTAGTTGCAATACAGTGGGTCATTGGTGTGATGCTGGTGAAATGTCTCGGTGCTGGCTGTGCGTGGGATGTTGGAGAAGGGTCGTCGAGATGTGAGATTGAGCTGTGCCCGATTTGCAGCCCTTGTTAAGCCTTGGCAGACGCAAACAAGATGAAAGGGTTGCCGCACGGATCTCCGCCTTCAGACAGCGGGAAAATGAAAAAGAAAAGGCGAAAACGAGCTCAAAAAAGGAGACGACACGATCGGAGAATTTTCCGGCTGCTGAATCTGCTTTGCTTGTTTCCTCTCAGTCACGAGTGTCTGCTGCCGCCGCGGCAAACAAAGAAGAGAGAGAGAGAGGAATGCGAAAGCTTAACTTTGAACAACGTTAGCTCCTATCTCCTGCATTGTCTCTGTGTGTGAGTGTGCGCTAGTGTGGCACAAGACTGGTGCAACTGACTCGGATGCCATCGGCGTGTGCTCAAGGTGTCGGCTGTGATGTTGCATGGCAGTCAACTTGGTGCTCAATTGGCTCCTCGGTGACAAGCAAAGCAAAGCAAAGAGTCGCTGGCGTTGGAAAGGGATTTTGACCTTGAAAGATGCTGCACAGCCTTGCGTTGCCGTGCTCGAGCATGTCACACGAAAGTGTTGGTCTGAAAATATCGTGCATGATCCCCCCTTTTCTATAGTCACACACACACACACCCGCACGCCCTCGATCTCGACTACAAACTCTCTGAGCGGCAGGCGACACGAGCCAGACACTGAGAACAAAGTGGTGTTTTCTACCAGCCAGCAGCCAGCGTGTGGAGCAGTCACACTCGTTTCGCTGGTGATGATGACGATGATGATGCTGTGTCTGTCCCTTGCTCTTTGCTGCTCTAG
Organism: Sporisorium iseilematis-ciliati; assembly: GCA_001748505.1. Lineage (NCBI taxonomy): Eukaryota > Fungi > Basidiomycota > Ustilaginomycetes > Ustilaginales > Ustilaginaceae > Sporisorium > Sporisorium iseilematis-ciliati. The sequence continues at coordinate 236,209 of MJEU01000006.1, read as the reverse complement.
ACCTTTGACACGTCTCGTTGGCTTGCACGCGCCCGGCCCGTCTTTGCTATGCTGCTGACTCTCTTGTGTCTTAGTTTTCTTTTTCTGCCTGTCACACTTCACACCCTCTCGCTTTCTCAGTGACTGTGCCTGTACGCTGCCGAAATTTCTGTTTTTCTCCGTTTGACTTTTGTGGACCAATGAGGTGGAGAAGCGTGCATAAATTCCTCAGTTTTCGCTGCAAAAACGGCATACCACACAGCGTCTTGACCTGCCTCTCTCTCTCTCTCGCTCTGCTTGACAGCACAGTGAGAGCAATTTTTCTCTTTTTTTTTTTTTTTTAATTCCTTCCTAAAACCCCTTTTTCACCCTCCGATCACTGCCAACTTTCACTCACTCTGTGTGGAAGCACTTTCTTCCTCGTAGCATTCTTTCCTCCCTTCCTTCCTTTCTAACCCTCTCATCCTCTTCAACAACAGCAACAGCAGCTAAACCCACACCATACCGCTCTCTTTCTTCCTTGCTCGCTTCTAGCTTGACATCCCGTTTGTCGAGTTTCGGTGGCATTGAAGCAAGGATTTCCGGTGCATACCCAACCCATCTTCTGCTACGCTCAAACGTTTTCCTTCCCGCCTTCAGCATCTTTCTTCTTCGTACGGTCGGCCCTCTTGCTCCTTCTTTCAGCTCTTCCGACTTCTTTGCGGCTTCCGGCATTCGTCCTCGATACCTTTCTTCAACTGCGAAAATCCATTACCGCAGCAGAGCCTCTTCAGCTGCACCCTCCAGTCTCAAGCAGCTTCGCACGCCTCTAACGATTCTCATGCTCGCTCGTCGTCTCTGATCCTGCATCGACCCGCTGTATATCCCGTCCCATCAAGATACCTCTCGCCCAATCATCCTCAACCCGGACATACCCTCTTCGCACGCTTCACCGGCGCAAGCACTTGTCTCTCAAGCGCTCTCGCCTCACAGATCGAATTCAAGCAAATTCGGTCTACTTGCAATTCCCCTCCGTCAATTGACTGACAGGCCTGTAACCTCCCGACTCTTTTAACGAGTCGTACAGCTCGACGTCCCCTCGGACTTCCTGCTCAAAAAGCTCTGGAACCGCTCTCGCTGCGGTCCAGGCTACTGCACTGAGCTCTTGCGCCAAGATGGATCTCTACTCGACCTCCTTCACCATCCCTCGCTCGATCGGTGCGAATAGCTTCGTTTCTGATGCCGTCAACTCGAATGCCAATGCAGCTCCGTCTTCGTCCTCGAGCTTTGGTTTCGATGCTCTCCGCTCAACAGCCTCTCATGTAGGCTCGCGATCCGCTGCACCTGCAGCTTCGGCTGCCCCAGAGCCTCCAGCCTCGTCACTTCCAGGTCGCTTCACTTCCATGCGCTCGCGTTTCCCTCCAAGCGTCAAGGCGTTCATGCCAAGTGCCTTTGGCGGCAAGCGCACCAACGATAGGATCGTCGAAGCTGTAGGAGCCGAAAAGGCCGAAGCAGATGCTACTTCTGCTACGGGTGCGTCATCGTCTCAGCACTCATCGTCCACCCCCGAAGCTGAACACTCTGCGCCGCTAGCTCCCATCGGTGAGAGAGGCAATGCTCGACCTTCCAAGCTCGCCAACGCCAACCTGGCCAACATCGACGACAACGCGGCCAGCCCGCATCGAGACAGCCGATCCACCGTCGGCACTCGTTCCAGCTTCGACATCTCTTCGGCGGCCTCGTTCACTGCAGACAGTACCGCAGCAAGCAGCGCCATCGGCGGTCACCCTTCGAGCACAAACCACTCGGCGTCCAACTCGATCTCGGCCAACCATCCACACCTGGAACGTGGCATGTCCCAATCCCAAAGCAGCAAGGATCTCCAAGAGGCTATTCAGAAGCTCAGCTCCGATGTCATGGCCAACCACCAGTGTCTCGTCTCATTTGCACCCGTGCCGCAGCCCGACGAGTCGCGGGTGCCATCGACGCCCCTCACGCACCCCTTCCCACGTCAAAGCTCCTTCTCCTCGCTGCAGAGCCTCGATCAGCTGCCTTTCCCTTCGACCAATGGCTCTGGCGGCTCGGGCTATCCATACCAACAATATCACCCTCAACCCATCGGTACGCCTGACTCGCACTCGTCTGCCTTCTTCCCTGGACGTGCCGGAGGCGACGCTCTTGGTTCTGGCTTCCCTGGCCTCAACGCAAGCTCGCTCTCCCTCTCGTCGCTCAACCCTCAGTCTGGCAGCCATATTGCCCAAGAGGTGGGTCTGTCTTCAGCTCACCCGCTTCGATCTCCCCAGCCCAGCGCCATCGGTCAACCCCCGCGTGCCAGCCTCAGCGGCGCTTCCAAGCCGCCGCAGTACAACTTCCATCTCAGTGGTGGCTACCAACAAGTCATGAACGCACGAGGCACCATCTTGCGCGAAAACCCGTTTAAGTCGACCTCCTCCATCAAGGTCTCGCGTGCCGACGTATTTGATGTCGCTCCTGGCTCCTCGCCGCCAGGCAAGGAGAGCATCAAGGAAGACGTGCGACGCAAGCTCGACGAGGTGCAGACTGCAACCGGTGCCACCATCACGCTCAAGAACAGCGAAGTTCGTGGCGCGGATCTGGGTTACGGCCTCGAGACCGAGCGCATCGTCGAAGTGCTCGTTGCTGGTCCCTTCGAGAGTGTCGAGCTGGCGCGCGTCAAGGTGCTCGTTCTGTTCGACGAGATCGCTGGTCTTCGATCCGAGACATGCGAGATCGACTACAAGCTCCACAACATCATCGGCGGCCGTAAGCGTTGCGTCTTGCAAAAGATCGAGGAAGAGACTGGGACCAGCATCTACTTGCCAAGCTCGTTCCTCGGCACCTTTGGCTCGAACCTCGCCAGCCGCGGCACGGAGGGCAAGAACGGCGTCGCGGCTCATCAGAACCAGATTCACATCACTGGCGAGTTCTTCGGTGTCCAGCGCGCACGCGACATGCTCTTCCAAGTGTCGATGCACAAGAGCAAGGGCATCATCTCGCGAGACGCTGCCATCTTGCCCCGCAAGCTCGATTGGATGCTCACCGAGCGCCTCGAGGAGCTTCGATCTATTATGATTGACAATGGCACCTTTGTCGCCTTCCCCTTGCTCGGCAGTCAGGCCAGCGTCATCTCGGTGTTTGGCGACCATCGTGTCAACATCGAACGCACCATTCGCTCCATCATGCAGCTCGCCTGCTCCTTCTACGTTGCGTCTCTGTGGCTCTTGCCCGTCGGCTTTGATGTCTACATGCCCTCGCAGGCCAACCTCAACCCGACCCAGGTCGCGCCCGTGCTCAAGCACGTCAGCAACGCTTCCGGCGCCGAAGTGGTGTTCAAGAGCAACTGCTTCGAGATCCACGGTCTCGAGTCCGAAGTGCGCACCGCCGTATCGGCACTGCTCGAACTCGACCTGATCAAGAGCTTCAACTTTGAAGTCAGATTCCAGATCGAGCTGGCCAACGAGCATCGCGAATTCATTTCGGGCAAGAAGAACGGCAAAGTGAACAAGGTCATGAAGCAGTGCGGCGTCCGCATCAAGTTCGAGACCTTCAACGACTACAACTTCCTGATCGACGTTTCGGGCAACGATCGCAACGGTGTTTTGCAAGGTCTTGGTCTGTTGCAGGAGGAGCTGCCCGCGGAAATGTCGTTCCACGTGCCCGAGGCTTACCACAAGCGCATCATCGGTGTCGGCGGTAAGAATATCCAGCGCATCATGAAGAAGTTTGGCGTCTACGTCAAGTTCAGCAATGCCGAAGAGTTCGCTGCACTAGGTGGCTACCTGGACAACGAGGACAATGTCATTGCTCGTACACCAGCCAAGAATGCTGCCAACCTCGAGAACCTGAAGCTCTCCGTGATGGAGCTGGTCAATCCCAAGGACAAGGACTACATCAGCGAGACGGTCACCATTTCTCGTCGATACCACCGAACTTTGCTTGGTGAGAAAGCTATCTTCATTCACGACATTGAGAGCAAGACGAGCTCGAGTGTTCGCTTCCCTGCTCGCGAGTCGGCTTCGGATCTGGTCACCATCTTTGGTCCCGAATCGCAGATTCACATCGCTGCGCAGATGTTGCTGGACCATGTTCCTTTCGAGGCCGAGTTCCGTGCTCCTAACTCGACCGAGCTCGGAGAGGCCATCCAGAGCGCCGAGTTTGCTGCGCTCGCTGAGCAGCTCAAGCGGGATCTCAGCATAGCGGTCTCACCTGTGATCGAACAGCGACGACCAGGTGGCGAGGCTGTGTTCAAGCTGCGTCTCAACAGGAGCAACACCGACTTTTTGCCTACGGCCAAGGACGCCATCGAGGACTTCCTGATCAATCGCAACGCCAACATCTACGCTGCCCCATCCAGGGCTCGCTCTGACTCTTTCGCTTCGGCGTTCCCACACTTTGCCAACAAGCTGATCTCGACCGCGCCGGCCGCCGAGTCGACCGAGTCTTTCCACACTGCCGCCGCCGCCGCCGCTGCGGCTGCTGAACAGGCTCGCGTCAATGAACGTAGGCTGCGTGCTGCTGCTTCGACGCCTGACATCAAGGCGCTGTTCGACTCGCCGGCGCAGCATCTTCATGGCGGACCGGGCTTCCCTTCGAGCAACGGTGTCAGCGCAGCCACGGCAGCCAACTCGCCCATGATCACGTCTTCGCTCTACGCCTCGCCCTACGGTAACGGACGTGGATTCGGCAGCGACGTTTGGGGCGCTCCTACGCGTGCGTTCACAGCGAGCTCGGCGAGCAGCGCTACGCCCAGCTTGATCGGGTTGCCTCCTCCCGCTGTCGGCACGCCCGGTGCGGGTCTGCCGAGCCCAGCCGGACCGGGGCCCATCGGTGCTGGTGTGCCATCGCCCTCTGGTGGGATCCAGTTCCCTTCGCAGCCCGGCCTGCATCATCAGCAGAGCGGTCACCGGCTGTCGGACGAAATGCACATGAACCGCAGCCTGGAGGGCATGTCGATGGAGGACCGCGTCAAGGCGCTGCGAAAGCCGCGGTCGTTTGCCCACCGAGCTCAGAGTCTCGACATTGGCGCCATGGCAGCGCAGCAGGCTTCGCAGCATGCCGGTGGAAGCATGAGCGTGGGTCCTTCGACGCCGTACGGTCTGGGACCGATTGGCACGGGTGCTCCTGGCATGTCGGGTCATTTCCCTGGCATGGGCAGCTCACAGAGCAGTTTCAGTGGGGGCGGACCCGCGCATCATATGTACCAGCCTCCTACACCGCACCAACAGCATCAACAACACCAGCAACACCAGCAACAACAGCAACAAGGATACGGCATGCCTCAGCATCAGCCTCAACATCTGCACGCTTCGTCGGCCAGCATCTCGCGCCTGCCACCTGGACGCGGCACGCAGCAACCGGATCCCACGACGATGGACGAGGTGAGCCGCGTGCTTGCGCAGCTTGCGTTTGATCGCGCTTAGGGGGTGCTGCTGCCCTTTTTTTCGTAATGTGGTTTCTCGTCACCGTTTCTTCTCTTTCTCATTCTCATACCGGAGCAACTTGTACATGATTTTTTCCCCAGCGACTTTTCTCACATCGATACACCCGCACCAACAGATCTGCATATTCCCCTCACTTTCCCCCCTCATACCTCGGTCGTTGCATTTTCCTTCATATTACTACCCGCTGGGCTCCTTGTCTTTGGAGATTGGCATGACACGGCACGATTCTTAGCATTTTCCCCCTTTACGGTCACGCTGCGCGATGAAGGTCTTTCGTTGGGCAGTGCGGGTTCTGTTTTGCTGTTGGGGCAGAGCAGGCACAAAGCTTGTTCTACGGAAGGCGTTGGTCGTGCGCAGCGTCGACTTTGTATTCTCTTGGGTCCTCCATACTATGATTAATCTATTGGCATTTTCGATTGAAGAGAACGGAACGAGGTGTGTATGCCTGTGTGTATGGCAGGATGGTGGGGAGGAGTTTTTTCGGCGCCGAGGGCGGTGTTAGAGTGAGGTTTGGAAGGACGAGTTGAAAATTTTATGCGGTTCCGAAGAACCGAAAAAGGGTGTGTGCTTTTTTTTGCTCGTGGGCTGGGTTTTGGAGGTTTGAGAAAAATTCCAAAAGCTGCTGCGCTCTTTTGTCTAACTTACCTCCACCACCGTCCTCCTCCCTCATCACTGCTTTCCTCATACTCCTATCGTTGACAGTCGGGGCCGCACAACGATACACAGCTGCGAGCGTTCCAAGGCAGAGAAAGGCTCGGCACTGTCCTCCAGGCGTGACAGCTCGAGGGAACCGGCAACTGCAGTTCGAATCGAGTGACAACTGGTGGTTGCTAGCATCGGATCGACTCGACTTTGGCATCACCATCGGCGCTCCCATCTCCCGCTGAGCAATCGTTAGCTCTCTCGACAGAAGTTTTTTCGTGCGGACTCGGAGCTTCCTCGATTTAGCGCTTTCCACCTCATTCTTCACCCACCCCCACCGTTTCACACACACACACACATACGGCCATGGAAGACGACCGAGAAACGGTGCGACTCTGGCGCGTCAACCGGACCATCCACGAGCTCGTCCGCGATCGCGGCTACCAGGTGGCCGACGACGAGATCAACGTGGACCTCGAGACGTTCAAAGCCGAGTACGCGCCCACGGGCGGTTCGGTCGACCGGACCAAGCTCAACTTCTTCACCGAGCACGCCGAGCACGCCAACCAGCGGCTGTTCGTGTTCTACTCGATCGAGCGCAACGTCGGCGTCAAGACGATGCGCCAGTTCATCTCGATCATGGAGGAACGCGACATCCAGCGCGGCATCATCATCTGGCCCGAGAAGATGACGAGCGCCGCGCGCAAGGTGATCGACGCGATGCGCGGCACCTTCCACCTCGAAGACTTCGAAGAGGCGTTCTTGCTGGTTAATATTACGCACCACCATTTGGTGCCCAAGCACGAACCACTCTACCCGCACGAGAAGAAGGAGCTCCTCCAGAGGTACAGGTTGAAGGAGACGCAGCTGCCAAGAATCCAACAGGCGGATCCGGTGGCGAGGTACTTTGGCCTGCAGAGGGGACAGGTGGTCAAGATCATCAGGCCGAGCGAGACGAGTGGTAGGTACTGTTCGTATCGGATCTGCATGTGAGGGGCGGCGGCGGCGGCGGCGGGTCACACAAAGTGGAATGGGGGAGGGGCAGGTGTGCGAGGTTCAGTCGGCTCGCAATTCAGCTCGATTGTTGGGATGGTTTGCCGAAGCTCGGCATCAGCCAGCGCTCTGCGCCCCCTTTTGCAACTGGCTTTTTCTCCATAGCACTGCACCTCGTAGCTTGTTCCACTCGGTCAACCAAAGGGTTGTTTTCTGTGGTTCGTCTGCGCCTTGTTTCTTCGGCTCTTTTTCTCGGTTTCTTTGCACCAAAGAGCTTCTCCTTTTGTAATACTACCATGGTTCTTTTTCTCTCTCTCTCAACCGATTGCGTTGGGTTCTTGCGAACAGTGTCGGGCTGAGATGGCTCATGGATGGCCGTATGAGAGACGTGTTGAGCAAACGTCGGAGTATGGTGTGAGAGAAGAGGAGGTTGGTGGAGTGCAGTTGCGCGGCGTGAGGGCGTAAGGAGCGCGCGTTGCTTTTCTCCAAAAATTCTGTTGAGCGTGCGTTTTTGTGTTGGTGTTGGTCTCTTGACACCTTGTCGTCTCACCAACACCCCTTTTGAGCGTCCCTTTCACGTCCTACAAGCTTTACGGGTACAGCAGAAATTGCGGTTACATTGGGCAAGCATGGCGGACGTCGAGAAGTCCAGCAGAGCTGCAGCGGCGACAGCGAAAGAAGGAGCAGCAGCAGCGCCGACCAACGATACAGATAGAGAACACTTCTACCCGCCGCCGACGTCGTCGTACTACTTTGGACCGCCGGACGCCAGCCGAGCGTTCGGCGAAGCGGTGACGGGCAAGGTCGGCGTTCATCTGCCGAAGGAGGTCGTTAGGTGTGTATATGACCTTCGGCGCTAGCGCTGATGGTGAAGGTGGAAAATTGAATGGATGATGCGGGCGTGATGTTGCTGACACCACTTTGTTGCTCCACCACTTTTTGCCTCTGCCGAAAACACCCCTCGTCTCTCAATCCTTTCCTCACGATTGAAATCTTCGCTGAACGCTCGTCGTGATGGCCGGCTTCGGTTCGATTTTCTCTCTTGCTTGGCGGCGGGCACTTTTTCCTGTACGGCGGCGGCTCTGACTTGACCTGTTTTTGTCTCCTCACGAACCCGACTGTCACGGTTCTGCTTCCATCACAACGGATACAAACACCCGCGCCGTTCCTTGCCTCTCACCGCGCCGTGCTTTGGGATGGCGAACAGGATCGAAAGAGACTACTCGGCAGGCGAGCTGCCCCAATACCACTCTAGCTTCCCGCTCGAGCTCGAAGGTCGTGTAAGTTGTCGCACCCTTCCCACTCTCTGCTTTTTGTCACCACGTCTTGGCTCACACCGCCCTCTCCCTCTCTCTCTCCACACACCGGCAGATCTCACCAACCACCTTCACCGAGATCATCAACGACCTCAACACGCTGCTCATCACGGCGCACGACCCGGCACGCGTCTGGCGGGACAACGCGGTGGCGATCGCGTCGCTGTACCTCTCGACGCTGGTCTACCGGGGGCATTATCGCAAGGTGAGTTGTTTTTCCACTTCCGGTTTGTCGTCGATATTATGGAAAAGCGAAACTGACACAACTCTGCGGTCGTGGCGGTAAAGGCGATGCAAGAGCTCCAGAGCTGGATCGAACGGGTCAACCGGCAAACGCTGCATCCGGCCGGGTTGAGTCTGGTCGATCCGAGCAGGTGTGGGTTCCTGTTTGTCGAGCTCGAGTACTACTAGGTTTTGAGAATCCGTCTAGGATGCCGAATATATATACCCGACTTTTTGCTACTGCCTTTCCGGGGGTGTGGACGCATGCTGTGTGAGGGGAGAGGGGAGGAGCCGGTGTTGAGTTTGACGCTAGCGTGTGCGGGGGATGGGTGGTGGGTGCTTCGGCGAATTGTTCGGGTCCAACTCGAGCGATGAATTTTTCTGGACCCTGTAGAGATTCCTTGTGGCAGACTTTTTCTTCCAATCTTTCGTCCATCAACCGTCGAAACACCATCCTAGAGACAGCGCGCCCTCCCATCCGGATGTCAGACCAACACTCCACCAGCACACATGCAGCCGCGTCTACACCGCCACCACCCAACGTAGTCCCGGAGGAGGAGGAACAACCCTTTACGCTAGTCTCGAGCAAACGTCGACCGCGTCGTCGCCACCCCACCACCGGCAACGTTTCGAACAGCAACGGCGACCTCGCCACCTCCAGCTCCAGCTCGGCTTCGTCCGGCTTCACGTACGCTTCGTCCTCCTCCTCCACCGGCCGCCGGAGAGCAAAGTCGAAACACGACGCACAAGGTGAAAGCAACGAGCAGCGAGATGAGCAAGCGAACGAACGACTGGTGAGGCGGGCGATCGAGATCGTGGATGTGTTTGTGAGGTATCTCGGGTGCGAGTTGGGATGCGATGGAGGCAGCAGGAGGAGGGGAGGGGGGGAAAGTAGGCAGCAAGGAGGAGGAGGAGGAGGAGGAGGAGGAGGAGGAAAAGAGAGGCTGACGTATGCCGAGGAGCTGGCCGAGTGCTTACGCGATGTTTGGCCGCGTGTTCGCGGAGGTGACAGTAGCGGCTGCTGTGGGGAGGATGTGACATCGGCAGAAGAGGCGATAGCAGCGATAGCAGCAGATGCGACATCGGCGGCAACGTCGACAGCGAACACGAAAGAAAGAGCCAAAGAGCACTCCGCAAACCAAGGGTCAGAAAAGCGAAACGAGTCGAAAGGTGCGCTGATCCCAACCCAGATCATCTGCCTAGGTCTAGGCTCACCCACCACGTCTCGAAGCGCACAGGTGCAGCTGGCGTTGATGGTGGTGGTTCGAGAGTATCTGTGCCTCGTCCACGACCGGTCAAAGGCCACAACTTCCGCACATCACCCAACGACAGATGTCGCGACAACAGACGCCGACTCGTCTACCCCACCTCGTCACTCCACCTCATCCCGAACCGCACATCCATCAACATCTCCCGATCCTCCACCGGGAGAGAGCGCACTCGCACCCTTCCTACACCCCATCCCATGCCTCGCCCACGACCCCATCTTCACTCCCGCCGACCACCTCCTCCTCTCGCACTACGCCATCACACCCTGCTCCTCGTCCACCATCGCCCCCTTGTACACCTCCATCGCCCACCCTTCACTCCTCTACATGCCCCACTGCGACCGCTCACTCTACGAAACCCTGCTCACCCTCAACCCCACCTCACCCACCGTGCTGCTCGGCAACGTGCTCGCCAACTACGCCATCGACCCGAAGCTCGAGCGCGACGCCCCGACGCTGCACGCCACGCTGCCCAGATTCGAGGTCAAGCAGCTGCCCAACTGGACGGCCGACCGCACGCCGCTGGCGAGGCAAGGCATGGACGATCACGCAAGGCAGAACGTCGGCCGCATGACGAGGTGGTGGGACAAGAACGCATTGAGAGATCTCGGGTTTCATTGGATCCCTACAACCGGCGTGCCAAGAGTGAAATGATGTTCACACAAGTCTAGAAAAGGAGATGCTGCAATGCCATCAAAACTTTCGCTTCTCTTTGGCCCACCGCTCAAAACATCGAATCGACTGTGTTGCGTGAAGCAGGAAAGACAAACATCATCGCCTCGAACCACTCGGCGTCCCCCCATCACCCCCCTGAACCTTGGCAAGCGCCGCCCTACCCCCCAACCCATCCATCCTGTTCGGCCGGGTCGGAATCACACTCGCCCCAATCTTGTACATCTGTATCGCCTCCAAGTACGTCGGATAGTCGATCTCCATGATGAACTGCTTGCTCCTCAGCCCGTCTCCACCCTCGTCGCCTTCGTCGTCCTCCTCCGAGGGCGGCTGTGCTGTTGCTGTTCTCGTTTGTTCGCCACCAAAATCGACACTATATCAGTATTCGTTTCGTCTTCTCGCGGTGATGAGGTTGAGAGTGACACTTACCCAAAACAACATTCCCCTCGTCATCCGTCCTCAAGCTCGCCTTGTTCTCCTTGATCAGAAAGCTGACGTGGAAGAAGTTCTCGATCGTGTTGACGTAGCTCTCCGGATCCACGGCGAACCGGAACAGGCACACCCCGGCGTCGCCTTGCTCCTTCAACAGCTTGGCGACGGCCATGATGGCGCTGGTGCTTTCCTTGCCCGCCGTGTCCTGGAGGTCCTGCTGCTGGAGGGCGCGCGGCGCGGTGCGTTCGGCGGGCGCCTCCTCCTGCCTTCGCTGCGTGATGGTTCGTCGGGTCTTGGGGAGGATTTCGAGTGGGCCTAGCATAAAGTCCATCGTCACGGCTCGTTTGGAGACGCTGCTCGCGAGCAGGCCGAGCTTCGACCATGCCCAACCGTCGATGGCTCGCCCACCATCTCCGTCGTCGTCGTCGCTCTCTTCAGCAGCACCCCGCCGAACCGGCGCAGCAGTACCCCCCAAGAACCGCGCCACCCGACCCATGAACTCGTGCGTATCAAACGCATCCTGGTTCAGCTTCATCTTCTTCGCCATCCGCGCGCCCATCTCGGACATCGAGGTGAGCGTCTTCGTGTCCAGGATGCTCTCGCTGGGCGCGACCACGCGCTCGTGAAGCTCGTCGACTTTGGCGATAAACTCGACGAGGTCCTTCGGTTTGAGCGAGGAGTCGCGCTTCGACTCCTCGGCTTGCGCGATGAGCGAGCGATAGTCCGAGCGCACTTTACGACGGTCGTCCGCATCTTGGCGCGGGTTGTAGACGAACGTGTCGGTGGAAGGACGTTTGCGATTGGGTGAGGAGGAGGAGGAGGGGCCGGCTTGAGAGTGGTGTTCTTGCGTGCGTTGGGTTGCGCTTGGCATCGTGGGGAGAGATATAGGGCTGCTGAGCACGTCCTGTGCGTTGAAGGGATGTGTTGCCCGAACGCGACTGCTGTGATGATGGTGGTGAAGCGGTGGTGGGATGGAGTGCGGAAGAAGGAGACAAGAAGGAAGGAAGAATGTGCGGAAAAAAAGTGTTGGATTAGGCTCGTGAAGTGTTCCTTTGCATTTTTGGCGCAGCAGCGAGTCATAGATGTGGAGAGACTGCTCTGCTGCCTCCAAAAAGATCGCACCGCACGCGTCACACGCGCGCCTGCTCGAAGTGCACTTTCTCATGGCGCAAATTACAGCCATGCGAGGCGCCATCTCAACAGCAGCTCATAATCCAATCACACAGACTCAGCTCTCCAATTTCGTCACACTCCTGCCTACTATAGTTCACACAAACCTAGAGCAACAAGAATCTGTACAAGTATCGTAAAATTGCAGCGAGAATTGTCAAAGAAGCAACCTGGAAACGACAAGAGCGAATCCAACATCGACTGTTCTACACCAGCATCGAGCTCGCCACTTTGTCGCTTCTCAATGAGGAAAGCACACCAGCGCACTTTTCGCACTCAACAGCATCCACCGTTGGACTGCTGCGAAACATTCTGACCCTGACCCACTTTAAGCGTACTCTTGCCACCCGCCTGGTTGTTGACCGTGCTCGAACCCATACGGTCCTTGATCTGTTTGGCCATGGTCAAGAAAGCCTGCTCGACGTTGGTCGCCGACTTGGCCGAGGTCTCGAGGAAGGGAATCTGGAGCTGATCGGCAAACTCCTTTGCGGTGGCATATTCGACGACCTTTTTGTTGGTCAAGTCCGACTTGTTTCCGACGAGCAACTTGTTGACACCTTCGCAGGCGTATCGGTCAATCTCTTGGAGCCACTGCTTGACGTTGCTGAATGTGTCGTTGTCTGTGACGTCGTAGACGACGATGATACCGTGCGCGCCGCGGTAGTAGGACGAGGTGATGGTTCGGAAACGCTCCTGTCCGGCAGTGTCCCACTGTGAGCGAGAAGGCAAGGGAAGAGGATTGTGTCAGTATCGTCGATCATTGATGTGATCTGTGCTGGTGCTGCCCGAAGCCATCCCCGATCGCCTGAGCATCGTCCCACCTGCGCGTTGAAGTGACACGATTTGGGTGAATTCTGCCTCCAAAGATTGCCCTGTGTGCCCTGAGCTCCTCCTGCCGTGGAAACATGGCGCCCTCTCTGCCTCCAATGCCTTGCTAGCTTGCTGCTTGCTGTATCCAAGGACGAGCTGCACTGTATCCTTTGGCTGATGACTGTATCATTGCAAACACTTACGATCTGAAGCTTGACAGTCTTGCCTTCGAGCTCGATTGTGCGGATCTTGAAGTCGACACCGATGGCTGTTGGACGAGAAAGCAAAGCATTCTGTTAGCAATCCACGTGAGACTGGTGGTGCGAGATTGAGACGAGGTACTCACTGGAAATGTAAGACTCAGTGTAGGTGTCGTCGGCGAATCGGAGCAAAAGACATGACTTTCCTACACCAGAGTCACCGATAAGCAAAAGCTTGAAGAGGTAGTCGTAGTCGGCAGAGAGACCGGCCATTTTGGAAGAGTGTCAACCGGGAAGAGGTACGTGATTCGAGGCTTCAGGTGTGTAGTCCGTGAGGAGCCGATGCAAGATGCAAGTAGAGTGGATTGTAGCGCTTAGGGTATGAGTTGCAGCAAGAGATGCAGACGATCGGAAGAGGATGCAGTGCCGATGAGGATAGAGATGATGGTAGTGGAGGCGAAAAGAGTTGTTGGTTGGAGAGCGCGATACGGCACCGAGCGGCATTGAAATTTGGCGACAGCGCAGTGGGAAAAGCACAGCAATTTTGGAACAGCAGCAAGCAAGCAAGCAAGCAAGAAGCAACGGGGATCCGCTGTGTGAGTTGCGCGTGCATGTGTCTTTTGTCTATCTCTGGAGCCACACGCGCACTTTTGGAGAGAAAAAGCTGAGCTGAATTTTGGCAGTCCAAAGCCGCGTGTCAGATCCGCTGGTCTCTGCGCTGAGAATCAGGGGTCTTGCCTTACGACACCAAAATAGAACTTTGCGCAATGTATCGAAGCTTGGAGGGTCGGAGTGCAAGATTGAGACGCTTCAAGATGGTTTTGCTTGGTGGTGATGCCTGTTCAAGTCGGCAGGAGAAATTGGGATTTTCGTCGCTGCGCTGCTGTCAACGTGGCTGTGAGACAAACACGAGCAGAGAGGAATCAGACTGCCTTTCGATGTCAATCCTCAGGATGTTGCGTATGACTGTTCGGCTTGAGCCTGGACAATACGAATGAGCAGGACTGCACACCTCGAACTCTGTTGGAACTCGAGTCAAAGAGCGAATCGCGATCCGACTGCTTGGGTTGGATGCTCCACGGCGTGGCGTTGTGAATCAGGACAGGTTGCAGGTCTCGGTGATAGACTCGTGGATCGAATCGAAATCGGGGTATGGAGTCGCGATCTCACCTTGAGTTCAAGTTCGGCGGATTACCGAACCACGGCCACAGACACGTCCACGGACGGTCCGGAGAGAGCTGAAATTGCTGTGAATGATGATGAAATTCAACTCGAGAAGATCGAAATTTAATTTTCTGAATTTTTGATTAGGCCAAGCAAGGCGGCACGCACACACACACACACACACTCGACTGCGAATGGTGGCAATCTCCAAGCCAAAAGGCTGTTTCGGGAACTGCCGCTTACTTCGGACAAATATTCAACAGAGACAGTTTTCGCCCTGATTTACCGTTTACCGAACAGATACACAGCTCAGTCAATCCACGATCCTCTCTCCTTACAATCACACAATCACACACCCTCACTCACCCCTCTTTCGGCGGCGTCGGCAGCTGCGTGACAACACACACACGAGCTTCGATTCGATTCGGTCTTGGATCCGACGCTGGATTGTTGGCGATCAAACCACAATCGACCGTCGTTTGGCTCTTTCTTTGGCTCTTGCTCTTGCGCCTTTGCAATCCACGTCCATCCTCCTCCTCCTCTGCTACTCTCCCGAGGCCAACATCCGCGCACATAGCCTGACCTTATCGGGTCTTACTCTTCGACGCCCTCATTGTCGAGTCGCTTTCCTTAAAAAAGCCAATCGGTTGCTTTCAAGACGACCGACCTCCTTGCGCTGCATTCCACTCTACTCAACCTCGATCTCTTCCCGCATCCAACCGAACGTCCAAAACTATCCAAGATGACCATCCCAGCATACAACAACACTGCCAGCGCTGTTGCTGGCCCCAGCCGCCTCTCGTCATCTCCCAAAAAGACCGTCTACCCTGTCTGGCCAGACACCCACGACGAGGCAGAATACTTTGAAGTTCCTCCCGACCATTTCTTGGCACAGCAACGAGGTTCCAACAAGGCTCGTCCATCAGACAATGCTCTTGCTCGACGTACTTCCACCTCGTCTGCAGCTTCGATCCCAAACAGCGAAGCTTCCATGCCAGTCGCCGGCTTCTCCAATGTCTCGGACGCGTCTGTCACCTCACCATCACTACAGCCACTGTCAGAGCTAGCCACCGCAGTCCGATCTGGCATACCTGCGCTACCTTCATCGCTCGGCCACACCAATCAACCCCTCGATCGTCTCACAGATGCAGTCCCACGTCCAGCAGGCTTCTCCACCGTCAGCGAACAGATTCCAGATACTTCCACCCTCGCCGCTGCCGACTTCGACGTCGATGTTCGTTCTGGTTTCTTGCCGCCCGAAGCTCCTGTTCGACGTCTCGCTGGTCTGCACGCCGACCATTGGGAGCATGCGCTCGACCAAGCCAAATGCATTCCACTCATGCAAGGTGGTGGAGGTGCCACCATCACACATCACCAACGACTACTGGCTCGACGTTGGCGACGTTCTCTTCGTCAAATGCCCGTCCTGCCCCTCTCCGACGAGCTCGCCAACGACATTCGCTACGCACGTCGAGGCCATGTCGTTCTCTCCTTCCTCGCCCATTTCTACATCCACAGCCAGCCACCAAAGACCCACGACGCTCTTGCCGTCGCCCCACAACGCTCATGGCTCAACATGTTCTCCCGCAAATCGGAACAAGAGCTACAAGATGACCAGGACCTCGCCGACGAGCTTGCCGGCAAATACTTGCGACGTGTACCTGCTGCTATTGCTGTCCCGTGGGTTCAGCTCTCGCAAAAGCTCGACTTGCCTCCTGTCCTCACATACGCTACCACTGTGCTCTGGAACTGGGACTACATCGACCCCTCGCGTGGTCTCGAACAAGACAACCTTCGCATCGTCGAAACTTTCACCGCCACACCTTCAGAGCATCACTTTTTCTTCACTTCGCTTCTCATCGAGGCCAGAGGCGTTGAGGCGCTCGAGCTCATGCGTGTCAGCTTGGACGAAGCTTTCGTCGCCGATCGTGTTGCCCGTCGTCGTATCGCTGGCTATCTCAACAGGCTCGCCCTCGTCATCAAAGACCTCACCAAGCTGCTACATGACGTTCGCAACGGTTGCGACCCCAAGATCTTCTATTGGGGAATTCGTCCCTGGTTTGTGGGCAGCGATACCGTCGACAAGGGCGAGCAGCCTGGCTGGCACTTTGAAGGAGTCGATCCCGAAGGTGTCAAGCGCGTGTTTTCGGGGCCTTCTGCCGGTCAGAGCTCCATGATCCACGCCATCGATGTCTTTTTGGATGTCGATCACACGCGTAGAAAGGAGCGTCTCAACCGTCCCTCTGCTAGTGCGACGGGTGAGACCAGAGGCGCGGACGCTACCTTTATGGAGAGGATGTCGCTCTACATGCCGGGTCACCACCGAGCTTTCCTCTCGCATCTGCGCAACATTTCGTTCGACGATGCTGATGAAATGGATGAGGAGGAGGGTGCTGATCTCAACGCAAGCGGCTTTTCCAATGGTGATGCTGCTGCTGCAGACAGCGATGATGAGGAAGAAGCGCTTCCCCGCGAGCTGCCCCATCCCATCCGAAGCTTGGCACTCAAAGCCAAAACGGAAGAGCACGACGAGGGCTTGCCAGCTGCATATGACAACGCGCTCAAGGAGCTCAAGGGCTTGCGTGACGAGCACATGAAGGTTGCTTTCCTCTACATTGTTGCTCAGGCGCGCGGATCGCCTCCCGATGCCTATGCCCCGCTTCCCAAGGGCTTCACCGGCGAACCTGACGTCGATCGTCGTTTGGCTGCTAGAGCGAAAGCGCATGCTGATGCTGAAGCCGAGGCGGCTGCGATGCTCGACACCAACTCCAAGGACAATGGAGGAGGCGCAAAGGGAACCGGTGGGACCGACCTTGTCACCTTCCTCCGCGATTGCCGTGTCAACACTATTGATGCGTTCATCACGGCCAAGGATGCGGTCGTTGCTACTGCCGCCGCCGCTGCCGCCGCCAACACAGAGGATTCTTCGTCATCGTCGTCGTCAACATCCGTTCCTGCAGCTGGAACTTCATCAGGTCAGTCCACGTCCGCCACTTCCTCGTCCTCACCTGACAAGCATCCTCACGCACCGGGAGAAGCTTCCGATAGCTCTCCGACACCACAGAGCACGTTGACTGACCAACTCGCCGCCTCCGCTCACGATGACGATCTACAGATCTGGGCCGTTGATGTCTCGAATTCTTCTAACGTCATCACGGAAGAAGGGCTTCGCGACTACGTTGCCGCCTTGCTACTCGGAGAAGCAAACGCTGCAGATCGGGAAAAAGTGCTGCGCTACTATCGACAAGTAGACCGTGTGCGTTCGTTTGTTGCACGTCTGCTGCCGCGCTTGCTTCTAGCTACCAAATTCAACGTCGACTGGCAAAATATCCGATTCGGTGCAACGCGCGAAGGTCGACCGTTTCTTTCTTCGCCGGAGCTACAGCTCGACTTCAACATCTCGCACGACAGCGACTGGGTCATCATGGCTTTCAGCAAGCAAAAGGTGGGTGCGGACGTCATGGCTCTGCAGCTGCCAAAGTACGAGCAGAGCGTACAGTCGTTTGTTGAGACGATGGATATGGCGCTTACCGACAGCGAGACGAGGTGGGTGCTTGAGCCATGCTCGGATAGCCAGGCACTGGAGCGGCTGTATATGCTATGGACGCACAAAGAAGCGTACACGAAAAGGCTCGGGTTGGGATTGGGGTTCGATTTTAGGCGGATCGAGTTTGTGGATGGCAAGCAGATGTGGGTGGATGGGAGCAAGGTGGAGGGGATGGAGTTTGTGGATGTGTTGCTGGGGGAGGGTGGGGTGCTGTCGAAGGCGGTAGTGTGTAGGGAAGGGGACGGTGGGGTGAAGGAGCAAGTGGGGAGCGAGGAGGCGGCGAAGAAGGGTTTGTTGAGGGTTTGGAGCTTGGGCGAGCTGATCGAAGCTGTGCGCGAGGTTGTGTAGGATTCATTTGCTCAGCATGCTCTTCTTAGGTCGCTTCACACTCGTCAATCACGCAAATCATAGACGTCTTTTCTGTTCCCATCCGCCCGTGCCTCTATCAAAGCGTCCAGACCACACTCTCTGCGATCACCGGCACCTCCTTGAGCACCGTCATGCACCTCTTTTCTCCGTCCTGATCGCTCACCGAGAGGAGCAGCAGCCTGATCGCGCCGAACCTGACCGCTTGTCCCTGCTCTACATCGTCCGCGACTAGCCAGCGCAGCTTTACGCTTGTTCCCGCCTCCTCCGCGCCCTCCGCGAGCTGCACGTCGGGCAGGGTTACGAGCGACGAGCCGAGCGATGTGGACAGGGTGGGTAGGAAGGTTTCCGGAACGCTTGTGGAGGAGTAGGAGCGCGTGAGGGCCTGCGCGTGCGTCTCCGCATGCGCCTTGTGGAGCGATGTTATCGCGGTCCAGGGTATGGTTGGGGTGGGTAGACGTGCTTCCTTCACCACCACCAACGGAGGGTCGAGTTTTGGCGGTAGCGCAGGCGGCGGAGGCCGAGGTGTCGCGGAGCGCGAGTCTTCCGCTGCTTCGGCGCGCGAGCTGTCGACGCTCGCTCGGGAGGAGGTCGCACGCAGTGAGAGCGACCCGGCGCGCACCAGGTTCGAGAGGTTCGCCTGCAACCGCGTCTTTTGTAGCGCGCTCTGGGTGGGCGTCGACGTTCGGCTCGGGACGCGCGGTGTCGACGCTTCGTCCAGCGACGAAGATGTTGGAGCTGGTGGAGGAGGAGGCGGAGGCGGCTCGATGGAACAATGCTGCACCGCCAAACGCAGCGTTCGCTTGCCCGCCCGCCTACCCCGAGCGGTAGGCGAGGAAGCGATCTCGGACAGCGGCGTATCGTCGTCCTCCCCGTCGTCCTCACCGTCCACGCTACACACCGCAACGTCGATGCCCAGCTCGACAACCTCCCCCGGTCCGACCGTCTTCAACCGCTCCACCGAGCCCGCCTGCAGCGTCAGACGCGCAGCCAGCTGCATCCCACCCACGCTGACCGGCGGCGTCACCACCCTCCGACGAACGAGCTGACTCGTCTGCAACCTCCCCGCTTCGCCGAGCGACATCCTCCAGCTGATATCGAGATGGCCCAGCGCATCGCCTCGAACCGCATACCCTTCCGCAGAGGTCCCTAGATCGATCCCCTTGCTCGCCACTTCCTCCGCCAACCCCACCTCGTTGGGCGTCAGGACGAACAGGTACTGCCTCACATCACCATCCGCCAACACCTCGTTCGATCCCCCCCTCTTCCACATGTCGCTCCCGCCCTGCGGCCGATCCACGCTCACCCACCGCCTCCACCCTTCGGACGGCTTGAGCTCCAACCCGCCCATCACCAACGCGGCTCCGTTCCCCGCCACGTTCTGAACTTGGACCTCCAGCTCGACCCTCCGCCTCACGCTCGCGTCCGGGTGAAACATCGACGCCGCGTGGCGCGGATGGTGCACCTTCGTGCGTACGCCGATCGGCGAACGGTCGACGGCGAACTTGTAAAACTTTCGAAACGACCTCTCCACCCACACCGCCTCGTCGTCGCCCTGCGCGAGCCGAGACTTGTACCCGACGGTGCAGACCAGCACGTGCGGCCCCAGATCCTTGATATCGTACCCCAACGACGTCTCCAACGGCTCACCGGACGACAGCTCCCAGATCGGCCGCTGCTCCCCGCCCTCCTCCTCCGCCTCCTCGTACCGCGTAGGCGTCGGCAGTATCACGTGCGCTAGGTGGTGCAACCTCCCACCACCATCGGCGTCCGGCGGCCCGACCTGCATCTCGACGCGCAGGCTCGGCTCCCGGACGACGCCAGCCGACTCGTTGCGTACGCACAGATACGTGCGGAACGTCTCGCCGAGAAACAGCGTGCCGAACGAGTTGGGGAGGAGGAGCAGGGAGGAGATGGGGAAATCGTCGGCCGACGAGCCCGGTAGCGAGCTGGATAGGAGGTCGTGCGAGAGGCTGTCGGAGATGCCTTGACCGACGGCGTGGAGCAGCGGCGGGTCGGACGGAGAGGGCTCGTAGTAGGGTTTCTCGCTGACGGCTAGGGATGGGGCGGATGCGCGCATCACTTTGAGCGAGAGGAGGTGCGGGCCGGTGTTTTGGGCGGTTGAGGAGGCGGCGGCGGCGGCGGCGGATGAAGAGGACGACGGTGGCGGTGGTCGAGGTGCACCGCCAGAGGCCGGCGGAGGCGGCGCTGGGAGGGTGGACGACATTGCGAGGGTCCGAACGGGTATACGATCCCAACGTAGACTGGGGCCGGAGTATGGGTCGATGACGAGAGGAAGAAAGAAGTGGTTTGAGAGGAAGTGGAATCGAAATCAGGGTTCAAGGTTCCAGGTGGGCCGTGCAGCGACTGAACGGTCCAAATTTTGGCTCAGCTGGATCTTGTTGAAGCAGCCCTTTTCTCACAAATTTCGACATCTTCGCACCTCTCTCAGCATCATCAAACGTGACACCTTCGCAAGAACCATATCGAATGCAATGACATTGAAAACCCAGAATGATTGTACGCTATGCCAACAACGACCAGCTTCGAGTGACCCCGCCAGCTTGTGGCCCTTACAGTTCTACAAAGACCGTGCGAAACCTCACAGCTCCTCCCTACCCTCCGTCATGAACCGCTTCATATGGTGATCAGCCATCAACAGCCCAACCACCACCACCACCGCGATCAACACCACGCTCGCCACCTGTCCTCCACTCACGCCATCCCACCACAGCACCACTTCCTCCGGCACCACCCTCCCCACCTTGCCCAGCACACCCTGCGCCTTCACCAGCCTCCTCTGCTGACGCAACCTCCACCTCCTCCTCGCTTGCACGTCCTCCAGCTCGATCTTCAACTTGTGCACCACGCCCGGTCTCGTATCCGCGTGCTTCACGAACAGCGTCTGCAGCTCGGCGTTGAACGTGGTCTCGGCGTCGGTGGTGGTGATGCTGAACCGCTGCTGCTTGTAGTGGTACGCTGGGAGGAAGATTTCGGTCACCTGCGATTCGCAGCTGCTGTTCTTCCAGTGAACCTCGTAGAACAGCGTCTCGGGGTTGAACTCGCTAAACACCTGTACACCAGCCACCTTCACCGCGTACGGTCGGATGATCACATCCAACCCCCGGCCTCCCTTGTACAGCTCATCGGCTTCGTGCTCTTCGTTCCTAAAATCCTGTTTGATACCCACGGCGCCCCCCGCGCTTCCGTCCTCGTGCTGATGGTCCCCGTTCGTAATGCTGAAATCTTCAAAGTTCCACCCATCGCCGTACTCGACCCTGTTATCCGGGTTGTAGTTCCACAGCGTGAAACCCAAGCCGCACTTCTCCATCGCGTTGATCAGCGCATCTAGCAGCTCGTGGTGCTTCGTATAGTCTCCCGTCCTGTACGCGTGGCGAGCGTTGATGTCGAACGGCAACCCTACCTCCCCAATGATGATCGGCACGTTGCCCAACGAGGCATACGCGAGCTTCTTGATCGTGCTGATCTGCGAAAGGTAGTTTTTGCGCAATCCTGCTCTACCGAAATGGAGCGCTTTGAGCACAAACATGCCCCGACTCAGCCCTTGGACGTTGACGCTCATCCACGAGTGCACTTTGCCAAAGAGCACGTTGAGGTCGTAAAAGTGCGGGGCGAACACGAAGCCGGCCTCGCCGCCGGGGCGGGGAGTGTCGATGAGGGTGCGCGTGGCGTATTTCTGAGTGTAGGCTGCTTCTTTGTACTGCGCCGCGATGGAAGGATCTTCGATGACGCGTGCGGGGATCCAGGGGGGAACAAACTCGTTCGGGATCGGTTCGACAAAGGTCAGCGCCGAGGGTGACTTGCGATTGATTCGTTCGGTGAAACGTCGCAGGAAAGGCGCAAAGCAATCGCGGTACCATTCGATACGTTGACCTTCGCGACCTTGACGGTGGTCCTTTTCAAAGTAGTCGTACTGCAGCACCACCGGCACCTGCTTGGTCTCATCCCACTCCCACACGCCATGAGCACGCCAGATACACGTACCCAGTCCACCACCGATCTTGGAGCCACCTTCCGACCCGCTCGCAGACTCGAGCCAGCAGGACTCGCCGTGCGGATCGATCGTCGCGGTGTGCGATACGCGAGTCGGAACGGGCCAGGTCTTGACGTAGAACTTGACGTCCTGCTTGTAGCCGCTCCCCAACGCCAGCGCTTGGATCAACGACGGGAAGTGACCGATATGCAGATCGGTCGCGTAGTTCCACGAGTGGAAATCGTGCAGGTTGATCAAGCCTCGATGCGGCTCGTTCATCGGTTCGAATCCCAACAACGCCTCCATGCCCGCCAGTCGATCCGCCAGCACCCCGAACGCTTCGATGTACGACGACTGCAAGAACGTCTGCAGGCCCACCCTCTCGCCTCCTCCAGCCTCGACCGTCGCTTTGGGAGCCAGCGCATCGCCCGCCCAAAACAACGTCGCCATCGTACTCGCCGCCAACTTCTGATACCCCGATGGCCACAGAAACGCGCCGCTCTCCTCCTTGCTCTTCACCTTGCCTTCCGCCTCCCGCTTGCGCTTTTCGTCGACACAGTGGATGTACGCAGCCCCCGTCTGCGGAAACTTGCCAATGTCCAAGCCGGCAACCTCAAACGTCCACCCTGGCGCCCCCGATCCACCGCTGAACCTCGACCACACATCCTGATGCGCGCACACGAAGCACTTCAACCCGTACTCCGCCATCAGCCCGAACAGCTTCTCGAGGTACTCGATGTACTCCGTATCCACATCCTCCGTCGAAGGACCTCTGTGCGAGATCGACTCCCAGGTGACCAGCAGACGGATGAGCGGTAGACCCCACGCACGCAGCCGCGCAAAGTGCAGCGGAGCTTCCGAGAGCGGGAACGGCCGGCCGACGAACGATACTATCCTATGCGATTCGTAGAAGCCCTCGTAGAGGTGGGAGAGACCGTTGGGAGAGGAGGGTAGCTTGCACGACCCAGCCACGTTGACACCGTGCAGGTTGAGGGTGCGACCGTAAGAGTCGTGGAACTGCCCGTTTTGGATGTGCAGACCAGACGGGCCGAGTGCGGCATCGGAGAGGTCGGTGGCTGCGTGCTCGCCTGTCATTGCTGTCTAATCTCCTCTTCGAAATGCGAATACGACTTGGAGAGAGAGGTGATATAGTTGAAAGGGGGGAAGGAGGGAGGGTTGGGAGGAGGAGGGCTGTAAAGTGGTGCTTGGCTTGTGCGTCGAAGATGAATTCGGTGGGGACGAAAAGGTGAGCGAAAGAAGAAAAGTCGCCTTTGTTGCGGTTTTTTCAAATATTCGCCGAATTCTTCGGCCAATTTTTTGGACCTTTTTTTTAATAATTCTTTTTCTTCTTCACCTCCACATTCCCGACTTCCGCAGCCTGTCTATCCCCGCACTTTCTCGACCTTCTGCTGCTTGTGTCAGACACCCTGTCCGTCTTCCGTACCACCATCCACTAGACCATCACGAACAGACTCGGGAAAAACAAGACACTCGAAACAGCGAAGATAACAATGCTGACAGGCTCGCTGCTGTCGAAAATCCTACCGCTGGCAGAGGATCCTTTCCCACCAACCCACAAGGCGGGGTCGGAGTTCGAGGGTTTCTTCATAAGATTAGAATCGCACTCTGGGCGGGCCTCGTCTGGTGGTTTGCCAGCGGATGGCGCTCACAGAGAGTCGAAGGTGAAGGCTTCGCCGTCTCGAATCCCTCGTCTGGCGAAACCGCGAAATGGAGAACCGTCTCCGCTGCATCCACGACGCCGTAGACCGAGGTCCGCGTCTTCGGCTTCGTCTTCGTCGTCGAGCAGCCCGCCTTCGCCGACTCCACGGAGGATCTCTCGCGATTTCGCGCAGAACGATGCGAAAGTGTCACCGAAAACGATGCTCACCGACCTAGATCCCGTCTTTGCGAGTCCGGAATCGTTCCTCCCTCGCCCGACAGGTTCGAGCTCGAAACGCGTGCAAAGCGCAGCAGCGAGCTTACCGACCTCGGCACCGGGAGATCTGATACTGGTGGTGTGCGAGCTGCAGTCGGCGCCGATCGATCAGCGGATCTGCATCTACCTCCGGTGGATCGTACACGGCGAGGAAGTGGCGTTGTACCACGCTTTACATAGCGCCAAGAAGGGGGGAGGAGAAAGGCTGCCAAATAATGCGAAAGGCAAAGAAAAGCAGAGCTTCGAGATCGTCAAGTACGTTCCGAGCTGGTCGTTGAAGGTCGGGCGTATGGTGGATGGTAGGTCGATGCAGCCGTTCAGGATCGATCTGCCGGACATGGATGAGTTGGGGGAAGCAGCAGGAGCGGGGTTCTTTGAGGTGACTCCCGACGGGAACGTCGTGGTCGATCTCACGCTTAGTAACGCAGAACGGTCGGAGAGAGACAAACAAGTAGGAACACGTCTTCGTCTGCGTTCGACCAAGCACTGCCCCTGGCAACCATCACCCTCTACGCTGCTACCGTTGGGAAGCCGCGGCCCAGAAGGATGGATCCAGCACCTCGGCCCGCTTCTCCCCCTACACTGGTACGTCCACTCGTCGTCCGCTCCAGCGACGTTCTCGCTCGAGCATGTGGCCGTCTCGGACGCGTCGAGCAGCTTGGAGCTGGATAACGCGGTCGCAGCCGGTCGAGGGTTGCTGCACGCTGAGAAGAACTGGGGCCAGGCATTTCCGTCGGGTTGGATGTGGTGTCATGGAGCGTCGCCGTTGCCCGACCCGAGTTTTGTGTCATCCACGCAAGAATCGGTAAGGTTGTCGCTGGCGGGAGGCTCGATTTTGGGTCTCACTGCCTTTCTGGTGGGTGTTGGCGTCGGAGGGTACGATTGGACGTTTGCTCCGCCGACCGCGCTAGGCCCGCAAGCGTCGTTCCCTTCAAAGGGAGGTGCGAGGGTCCACTACGGGCCTGGCCTACGAATGCGCCGCGACTTTACCAACAAGATCTTCGAACTGGATGTTTGGGACCTTGCCCGCTGGGCGAGGGTTCGCATCGAGGGGGAAGAGCAAAGTTTCGCGACGCAAATTCCCGGCCCGAGAAAGGGCGGCTGGACGCCTGGGTATTGTCATCATAGCTACCGGTGCAGGGCCAGTATCACGCTGTACAGCAGGAGCCTGGGCGGGCTGGTTGGGTTGCCGGTCAAGGCTGGCATGAGTCCGTTGAAGAGTTTGAGTTCGATCAAGGCGTTCTTGGTGGACGGACAGGAGGACGAGGAAGGATGGAACCGGCTAGGCTGGCAGCGTGTCGCAAGCGCAGAGTTGCCGGACAGGGTGGCGGTCGAGTTTGGAGGTGATTTCGCAAAGTGATGGAGGAGGATTCAAAGCGAGTGTGTTGACTACCACTGTCTACAAGCAAAAAGGAACGTGTATATATACCACTGCTAAAAGAACGTATACTATCTCAGATCAGAGCCTTAGGCAGGAAAAGACTGAAACATCGGCGGCGGAACCTTCTCCCCCGTACCCGTCGCCGGTCGCATAGGCGACCTCGGTGGCCTCTTTGGCGTCTCCGAGTTCCTCCTCTTCTTCTCCTTACTGACCCACATGCGCGCCTCACTGTCCGTCGTTTTCTCCACGTTCCCTCCATCAGGAACATCCAGATGCCCCTCGTTCTCGTGATTCTCGACCACCGAGGCATCAGCGGAATTGCTCGACCACCTCGTATCCACCGACGAGTTGCGGCGGCGAACAAAGCGATTCGTCGAGTTCGCTGGGGCAGTAGCTAGACGAGCCTGTGGCTCAGCCGAACGCTTCGCTTCGGTAGGGAAGGTACCACCTGAGCTGGTGGTGGGACGACGATCGAACGGCGAGAGCGGGCGTTGGATGTCCAGTTGGGCTGCGTGGTTGCGTAGGCGTTCGACTGCAGAGGCGGTCTTGGGTCGACGAGGAGACTTGTCCGATACTTTCCTGCTCGAATTGGGCATGCGTTGCAGTTCATACCCGCCAACCAAGCCATCACCACCAAGCGGCGAGGCTTTCGCTTTCTGATACTGCAGCCGACCCACACTCGTCCTGATCTCTTTCGGTCTCTGCACAGCATCGGCACCATCCAAGCCAAGCAGCGCACTACCGATCCCATGACCCGCATCGTGCTCCTCCGCCGAAATCGGCCTCAGCGGGTACTCGGCGTTCGCCGCGAAGCTGTCGGCATGACTGGAACGAATACCGGTGTAGACGCTGGAAAACGACTCGTTGTGCGGTAGAGCGTGGACGCCGCGCGGTCTGAAGACTGTTTCGCCGACGGATGGGGTAGCGGGCGGCTGAGTCAAGTTCAACGGCATGGTAAGCGTCTCGTCGCTCATCAGTTTGCGAGTGGGTCGGTAGGTCCGATCGACTGGATCCGGCATGACCTTTGGTCGCTGCTGTCGTCGGCAATAGCGAGCGACGAGAAGCGCGGTGATGAGGCCAAAGAGGGCGGCGCCTACGCCGATGCCGATGTATTCAGAGGTTGTGTCGTCGGTCTGAGGCTGAGCCGAAGAGCCGGAAGTGGTGCCGGTGGCAGAAGGAGTAGCAGACGATGAAGCGCTGGTCGGCGTACAAGCACCCGCACTACCAGAAGAAGCATAGCTAAACCAGTCAAAGAACAACGACGGCTGATTCGAATCTCCTCTTGGCACAAACGCCAGCGTGGCCGTATGATTCGAACAATCCAACCCGGTCAGATGCACGACCTTTCTCTGCAGCGCTTCCTTATCGCCACCAGGCGCAGAAGCAGCTGCTTCCGTCGCCGAAAGTTCGACGGGAAACGACTTGCCATTTTCGAGCATCACTTTGGCACTCAGCCCCGCTGCTTTGTAGAGCAGCCCCAGGGTTAGAGAGTCACCAGGGAAAGTGAAGCTGAGCTGTGCGTTTGTGCTGTTTGTAGCCACGGCCGAGCCATTGAATGCGGAAGGGGTTTTGGTGACGGACCATGAAGACTGTTGCGGCTGCGAGGAGTAGGGAGAAGGACCGGGAGTGAAGGTGATGCCAGGGTTGGTGTCGTCGATACGCGTCCTGACTTGGGGGTCTTCGTTGGGCTCGTCGGATCGCTTTTTGATGGTCGGGACCATTTTGAGATTGTTGCTTCGGCGGAGTGTCATGGTATGTCGATACTAAGAGAACAAAAGCTGGAAGGAATGACGATGGTGAAACGAAGAAAGAAGAAGAGCAAAAACGAGGTGAGGGAAAAGGAGGAGAGTGGGAGAGGAGAAGGAAGAACGTGTTTGCCTTCACATTGTCGATCGACTCAGCCGCTCTTTCTTTCTTCTCTTGAGACTATAAGCGGCACCTACTGAGAGGCGCCATTTCCCACAACATTTGAGTGGAGGTCGATGGTGGAAGTGGGAAGGAAAGAGTATTCTGATTCAACCATTCACACTTCATATCAAACCAAATGAGCTCGCCTTTTTCCAGTCTTGATGCAATCCGGAACGTCCGATGCTGACCGGGTCCCACATTGTCCCGCTCGCATGCAGCGATCATCGCAACTGAGAAGGTTGCAGATGCGCACTTCGATCGCAAAATTACTCAGTTGAGAGCAACACTGAATCTTGTGGCTACAGATCGATCGGATCAGCCGCCATCAGTGGGATAGGATGGCGGTATCTCAGCTTCGGCACAGCTCCGACTTTCTCACGCTTCTCGACTGAGCCTTTCGGAGGGCTCCGGGCATCCAGCAAAGCTGAACCAGCAAAGCTGAAACTTTAGGTCATGAGACGGCAAGTGCTAACAAGACACCGCGAGGATCCGTATCCATCAACCAATCAATCCACCTGCATGCCTCAGTTTGGACCGCAGCAAAGTATCAAACCCACCGCCACTTCCGCTTCACACAAAGCCACCCTCAACTTGTTCACTTCATTTCTGTATGGCACCCGAGCTGCATCAAAAGTGGGCTTCTTCAGTCGACATTGCCCTTGTCTTGGCAACAAACAGCATCCTTTTGGTGGGGACTCTCCGGAAATGACAAAGGTTGATGCCGATAGCGACGCACGCCACCGTTCCAAAATTTGGAAATTGTTGCCAACGCTAAACTAACACCTTATAATTTTTCGCTGTTCGTGGTTGACGGAAGTCGGCGATGGCTTTCAGCAAAATTTTAGGAAGAAAAAGTTCAAAGACCCTTTTTTCCTAGCCGTAAAAGTACGCTTTCGGTCACGACCAACACTCTTCCTGCTACCTCTTGCACATCTCTCCCCCGCCACCACCTACCACCTTCCACTACCACCACCACATCAGCACCCGTCGACACATCGCCCAACATGAGACAGCGCCGCGCCAAACTCTACCGCAAGATGCTCCAGCAGTACTCGCTCCAATTCGGTTTTCGAGAGCCCTTCCAACTTCTCATCGATGACACCTTCGCCCTCGCCCTCACCCGGTACAAGATCGAAAACCCACTCTCTCAGTTCAGCAACGTCCTTCAAACCAAGAAGATCAAACCACTCATCACCCAATGCTGCATGCAAGCTCTCTACTCGCTCGGCAAGGAACACCAACCCACGGTGACGATCGCCAAAGAATGGGAACGTCGCCTGTGCAACCATCGAGAAGCCATCGACCCGCAGGAGTGCGTCAAGCAGTGCGTAGGCGCGGAGAACAAACATCGTTACGTCGTGGCCAGCGAAAAGGGGGAGCTAAGACGGGATCTGAGGCTCAACGTCGTGGGTGTACCGATGATGCACTTCACTCAGTCGGTGATGGTGCTAGAGCCCATGTCGGAGTTGACAAAGGGTAAGATCGAGGAGAAGGAGGATGTAAAGCTGAGCTTGCCAGCTAGCGAAGCCGGCCTGCTCAAACATCAACCAGCTGTGGAGGTGGATATTGTCGGCGCGGAGGAAAAGGAAGAGGAAGACACGAAAGAAGGCAGCTCTACAAGGAGAAGGAAACGCAAGGCACCAAACCCATTGTCAGTGCGAAAAGCCAAAAACCCAAAACTCACCATGGAGGCGAAGCTGGAAAAAGAGCAGGAGGCCAAAAAGCACAAACAAAGATTGGCCGCAAGGGCCAGGTTGGAGGCGAACAAGCTCAAAGACGGTAGCGCATCGGGTGACGGCGAGAAGAGGAGGAAGAGGAAGCGGTCGAGCGGTAACAAGGTCGATGCAGAAACCGCAGAGCGAGGAAACAAGGAGACAGAGAACATGATCAAACCCGCACCAACCTCAGCTAACGCCAAAAGCGAATCAACAACAAGACGCCGCCGCCGCTCCAGATCGTCTTCGGCCAACGCGGCTGCCGAGACCTCAGCTTGAACCGCACAATACCCCCGTTACTCTCACAGCATTCACCAGCAACACGCATTACTCCTCAATCTAAATCTTCTTCCATTACCATCACGCCTGAACAGCACGCACGAAACTCATCGCACCACCCCTCGCCCCTCCTCCCTGCGCCAACCGCTCCGAACACGCCGTCAGCTGTCTCATCAGCTTGACCCTCGTCTGGGTCTGCCTCTCCAACTGCACCTCCGGCTGCTTGTGATATGGCAACCACGGTCGACCCGCCCCTTTCCCATCCCCATCCGGTTTCCTGTTCAGCGGCGTAAGATCGACAACGCTCGACAGCGCCAACGTCGTGAGAGCGGTGTTGTACAGCTGTTTGGCCTCGCTTCTCGCCGATCCCACGCTGCCCACCTTTCGGGGTGGAACGCGCTTGACAGGCTCTCCGACCTTCTTGGTATCGCTTTCGTCGCCGTCTGCCGCCGCAGCGGCGACGGTGCGCTGCGACCGACGAACCAGAGCAGGAAGAGCTTCCACCTGCTGCAGCAAAACGCTGCCTTTGAGAACCGCGTTTTCGTGACGCAGATGCTTGAGGGCCCCTTTGAGCGCTTCCAGCTGGTCTACTAGGTACGACGTTTCGAGGCTGCTGTAGCTCGCGTTGAGATCCAGACCTTCTTGGAGGGTGCGGGCAGAGCTGCCTAGCTTGGCATCATCGCCGGCCACCTGGGCAGCTGCAAGCCCATCCGCCGGCGCAGCCGCAATCTGCGCTTTGAGCCGGTCGTGATCCTTCTGCAGCGCTTCGATCTCGCTTTGCAGCGCATCGTTTGCGTCTTGATATGCCTTGGCCTGGCGCTGCGTCTCGGTGAGCGTGGAACGCACGTCACTGTGCTCGTCCACCTGCGCTTTGGATTTCTCGAGCTGCTTTTGAAGCCGTTCGATCTTGATCGAGCCTTCCTGTAGCGCCTGGTCTCGCGCTTTCACTTGTCGAAGCAGGTCGCGCGCGTCTTCGCTCAGCTTGGCTACCTGCCTCTCGAGTTCTGGATTCTGAGCGGCTTGCGTCTTGATGTCCTCCGCTCGTGCAAGCCATGGTCCGGGACCGTCGATTCGGATGACATTCTCTTGCTCGACGATGGCCGTGAGTACCGTCTGGATGGTGGCGGAGAGGTGAGAAGTGGAAGAGAGCGGTCCAGACCACAGGCTGACGTCGGACTTGCCTAGCCCTTCTTCAGTCGCTTCTGACACAATCTCGGTCACTCGTGAGATCTCGAATATCGCCTTGGACGATCGCACCTCGGCAACGTACGTCGAGATGGATTTTGACAGCTGCGTGGCGAAAGTCACCAACTGCGATGTAAGCCTGCCCAAAGGCGGGAGGTTCATGATAGCCTCCATACGCACTGCCTCGTCGTTCTCAGCAAGACTGAGCAGCCTGCGCAACACCTTGCGCGTCAGCACCTTGGTGTTGCGAATGCGGTTGATGAGCTCTTGCAACGGATCGAAAAGGTCGACCTCGATATTCTTGCCTGCCATGTCCCACTCGACGTCGTCGTCCGCATAGAGCTGTGCAAGCTGCTGCTTGGCATACCCGAGTGCTGCAATCAGCGTGTCCAGATCGTGATCAATCAAGTTGGCCGAGCCCACTTCCTTAGCAGCGAGGTCGCTGTCGTTCTCGTCTCCACCCAACGCCACAGAGAAGTCTTCGAATTGTTTGACGAACCTGCCGAACTCGAGTCCGCACTCTTGCTCCTTGAGCTCTTCACGTCGCAGTGCTGCAATGAAGGCATCCACCTTGCGCTCGATGGCCATGTTCTCGCGGTACATGCGACCACCGCGGAGGAACACCTCGGTAGGTGCCAGACGAAGCACTGCCGCAATCTGTCGAGACAGCGCGCTAAAGTGAGCGATCGAGTGGCGCATCTGACACACACTGACCATGATCTCCGGAACGATCCCTGAAAGACTTTCCTGGATATCGTGATTCGTCTCGACAATCGACTTGATGAGGTCCGATTTGGCCGCCATGCGTCGGAAGAAGAGCAAGCAGTTGACCGCGTCTGCGTCTGCTTCGAAATAGGCGCTAGGCAAGTAAGAGCGAACCATCTCGAGATGCGAAGTGGCCTGCGACGCTTGAAGTCGTCCAAGTTCGAGATCGATCGTCTTGGCCTGACTCTTGAGCGCACTCGACTGAAGCTTGAGGTTGAGGTTGAGCATCGCCTGGTCAGCCCGATCCTTGCGTTCTGCACCGGCTCCACCACCGTACTCGGCCTGCTCGGCCTTGGCGGCTTCCAGCTCGCTCTGCAAGTTCGAGACAAGATCGCGGAACTGGCCAAACGTGTTCTGGTAGTCGACTGCGTTGTTCTCCAGCCCTTCGTTGCGCACCTGCAAATCACGGATACGTGACTCGCACAGATCAATCTCTTCCCGAAGCTCCTTCTCGTTGATGGTGTGCTGCTCCTCGAGCTCGTTGTTGATCTCGGCGATGGTCTCGAGCTCTTCAATCTCGTCGCGGAGTTTCTTGACGAGGTCGCTGAGCTGCAAGTTGCGCTCGGTGAGTTGCTCGACCAAGTCCTGCGCACCGAGAGCATCATCGAGCTGCAGCTTGAGATCCTCGATCATGGATTCTGCATTCTCCAGCTCGGGTAGTAGCGATTCGTTGGTGGAGTTAAGCTCGATCAGCTCGGCGTTCTCTCGTTCGAGCTCGATGATTTTGCGCCTTTGATCTCCTTCGATCCCGTTAGAGCGGTCGCGCAGATCGCGGAGGACACGACGAAGCTGGTCGTTCTCGCGTTGTAACAGGTCAGATGCGGCCGAATATGCCGCGCCCTCACCATCACCTTCCGCGTCTTCTCCCCCGTCCGTGGCACTCTGCCTCAGAAGATGCGGTTTCATGTCCTTCTCCAGGGCCCTGATCTTGGCGTTGGCCGCTTCAAGCGACATGAGATGCTCTTCAGATTCGAGCAAAGCCGTTTCGGCCTTTTCTTCAGCCATCTCGCGATCCAAGGTCAAAGACTCGAGCTCGTCGTTCAGCCTGGAAAGTTGACGCTCGAAATCATCCTTCTGCATAGCCCAGTCCTTTTCGAGCTTCTTCTGATCCTTGAGCTCGGCCTGCAATTCTTGCACCTTGGCAGTGAGCTTGGGTGCTGCGGCGATCGCGGTCTCGGCTTCTTCCTTGATCTTCTCGAGTTCTGCGATGCGGCTTCGTTCGTCATCGCGCTTCTTTTCGAGGACACGAACTTTGGCGCGTAGCTCCTCGACTTCCTTCTGCACGGCGCCAAACTCGGCAGAAGAGCGCAGCGCAGCTTGGGAAGCGCTTGGTTCGACGAGGCTCATGAAGTCGCGCGTTGATTTGTTGAGTCCTTTGGTCGAGCGTAGCGTCGAGTCGGCGATCGTATCATTGGATATGGTCAGATCCGCTTCGTCGATCACATCATCATCTTCTGCGAGCCCTCGTCGAGCCGTTCCCGATGCGGTGCTGATAAGGTCTTGATCATCGCCTTCTTCGTCCTCAAGATCGTAGTCTCCTCCATCTTCCGGATCTAGTAGACGCTGCGATGCGCTTGTGCGACCCGAGCTGACTGCGCTGCCAGCTGAGCTTCTGGGACCAAGACGCGAGGGCCCGAGAGAGCTGCCTGTTCTGGAAGCGGCACCCGCTGAGCTGGCTGCTGAGCTTGCAGCGCGAGAGATGGGAGCAGAAGCAGCAACGGTACGCGCTGCGCCAACACGCGATGCTGAGGCGACGCTAGGGCTGGATGTTGCGGTGCGAGAAGCGCCAGCTACCATGGAAGGTCGACTGGTGGGGACAGGGCGGAGACCTGCTCTGGCGGCTGCCGGAGTTTGTGCTTTTGCTGATGATGTTGTCGATGGAGTGGGTCTTGTGGCTGTTCTTGTGACGCCAGTGCCGGCTGCTGGCGTCCTTGTGCTTGGCGTGGCACCGGAAGCAGTGGTTGCACCGGTTCTCATGGTACGCGTTGCCGCGACTGGTGTGCTTGGCGAAGCGTTTCTACTGGCAAGGGAGCTCGCTGCCGCTGAACGCGCTGCGCTCGAGGTCACGGAGGCGCGACCCGCAGTAGTGGCTTTGACGGGCGAGAGAGCCCCTGCGACTGGCTTTGTTGGCGAGGAAGTCCGTGATGTGATGCTGGCCGACGTTGGCGGTCTTGACGCTGACGCGGATGAGACGCTACTGCCAGTGCTGACAGCGCTGGATCTCCTTACCGCGGAAGGAGGTGCTGAGGGAGCCAAACTGGTTCTAGGGGCTGCTGTCCTAGCTGGTGTGGCTGCTACGCCTTTGCGTGGACTGAGTCGCGCAGCGGCAGCAGAAGCAGTAGCAGAAGGTGTAGACGTGGCAGCGGGACGCGTTGATCTTGCAGAAGCTGGTGTTGGCGGAGGCATAGGCTCGTCGTCTACGCTGTGCATCTCTTCCTCCGGCGACAAGACATGCACTTGACTCGAGCGGACGAAGACGCCATAGCCATCTTCGCACTCGAAGTAGCGTTTTCCCTGAACGGAGCCATTGTTTTTGCCGTTTTGATTGTCGAGCTCGATACCGACCCACACTCCTGGTGCAAAGGAGGTCTGACCGACGAAGAGCACTTCACCGTGACCGAGATTGGATACTTTGACACGTGAGTGCAGATGAAGCGGCTGGGCCGCCGTTCCGGATCCTCTGGCGTCCGCCATTGTGACGTTGCTTGCCTCTTACGCTCAGTCCTCGTGGGGCTAAGCTAAGCTAGAAGAGCGTGAATGCAATCGCGCATGCCGACCGTATGCAGTCTTGATCGGTCAGAGGATGCGGCTGTTGAGCAAATGAACACCAGCGCTGCTCGGCAGGAGTTCTGCGGTGTTGATTGTTGATCTTGAAGATGTGGTTGATGAAGTGGTGGTTGGTCGGTCAAAGTGTTGGTTGGAATTGAGTTCTGATCAGGGTTCAGCTACAGTTCGCTGTGCACTGTGCGCTGTAACCTTCCGCGTGCGTGCGTGCGTGAAATCAGCCCGAAATTTGACGCCGAAAGTGTTGTTCTGCGTGACAAAATTCAGGGCGGCAGAGCAGTTCAAAACGCAGAGCCATCTGATACGCGTTCTGCGTGTCTTTCCTCTCAAAGCACAAGCATGTCTTCGACGCACGAAGAGCTCACTCTCCATCTTGCTGCAGACGAGGCTGGTCATGGAGGCGACTCGGCGCTGTTCTCGGGTCCGATCTCAAGAATGTCAAGCTTGAAGGCTTGTCTGGCGGGATCTGCTCAGTCTGTGCTCTACGACTCCGCAGCTTCAAATGTCGTTCGCACATTTGAAGCCTCTCACTCACTCGCCTCAGCTGAGGATGTCATCTATAGTCAAAAGATTCGATTTTATGTGTCGGATACAGAGACAGAGACTGTGTTAAAAGCGGAAATTAACCGATGATGAGCTTGTTCTCGCCGTCGTTGAAGTCGTACTCGGGCACCTCGAGGTTGAGAGGAGCAGGACCCTTACGGGCACGTCCCGAGATATCGTAGTGCGAACCGTGGCAAGGGCAGTACCAGCCGCCAAAGTCACCAGCCTCACCGATGGGCACACAACCAAGGTGGGTGCACACACCAAGCATGACGAGCCACTCTGGTCGCTTGGCACGGTCCGAGTCCTTCTGGGGGTCGCGAAGCTTGGAGATGTCGACGGCGTTGGCCTCGTCGATCTCCTCCTTGGTACGGTGACGGACGAAAACGGGCTTACCACGCCACTTGATGATGGCGTTCTTGCCCTCAGGGATCGAGTTCATGTCAACCTCGACCTTGGCGAGCGCAAGAACATCTGACGAGGCACCCATCGAGGCAAGGAAATCGGAAACGGTGGCCTTGGCACCCGAGGCGGCAATCAGACCCATCGAGCCGACCATGAAGTAGGAGAAGGCCTTGTTGCTGTCGGCGCTCTTGGTGCGGTAGCCGGAGAAGTCGGGGACCTGGTCAGGCTGCGAGGCCTGGAGGCTTCGCGAAGACGACGACATGTAGCGGGGCTGGCCAATGGTGGGGAGGGCTGGTGGTGGTTGCAAGAGAGGAAAATGGATCAAAAGGAAAGTCAGGAATTGCTTGGATAATGAAATCAGGAAGTGAGCCGAAGCAGTCGAGTCCGAATGAGGAAGACGGCAGATCCATTCAAGGGTCAACCCGTTCGAGAGCACCTTCCATAACCTGATATTGAGTCGGCAGCGGAAGATCCAAAGTTCGAGCGTCGATTGTGCTGCGTGCTGGGGACGAAGTTCTGTGCCATCTTGATCCGAGATTCAATTGAACTCGACTGCTTCGTTCTGAAATGACTGCGGTGACTTACCATTGACGCCAGATCGTGCGCTGAGGACGCCATTCGAGTTGCGAAGTTGAGATGCCCATTTGGGAACCTGGTGAGGATCAGATCGGAGGGAAGGGCCATGTCCGTGAGCGTGAGGGTCGGCGGGAGCGCGGGCGGCGAAGTTGATGCCAGCAGCGACGGGGGTGCCGTTGTAGGCAGTGGCCGCGGTAGGACTGCAAGAGCGCCAAGTGACGGGTACGCACAATTTGAATGAAAGTGGACAGATGTTATGGTGGAAGGTGCAGGAGGAAACAGATGCGTGTTTGGTGAGTGCACGATGCAAGAAGGGTTATCGAGGTTGGCGATACAGATTGCGGTGGTCGGTCGGAGCAATTCGATATGAGCATGCGTGCGTCGCGTAGGTCGTAGGAGGAGAATGCGTGAAGTGGATTGAAGGTTGGTAGATACGGAAGGGCAAAGGCAGAAAGGTGTTCAGTGGTCAGTTTCAAGTTCATGGCGACATGCGTAAGAAGCAGAGGCGATGCAATGTGTGGAAAAACGGCAGATCCAAAGTGTGAAGCCCTAGACTGCGAGGGTCGAGCATCTGCACCCTAAGCATCCTAGCTATTCTCCAGCTACACTCCAAGCATCTGATTCGCCTCTTATAGGACATCACTCGACGTGCTGCCTGCGTATGTTCTGCCGTGTATGTCGATAGAGCTGCCAAAAGAAAGCAGCGTGGCGAGGTGCAAGTCGAAATGGTGGTCGGATGCAATGAATGACTACGTACGGAAGGTTGATGGCCTTGCGGAAGGCGCCACGAGCGACGGGAGCAGCCATGATGAAGGATGAAAGAGGTGTTGACGGTCCCAGAGGTATACGGTGAGGAGGTGGTGAAGAAGATCAAAATCAAAGTGTTTGAGACGATCAAGCCCACGGTTCGATAGCGACGAGCTTGCTTTGCTTGGTTGCTCTCTCACTCTCACTCGCGATGAATTTCGGATCAGCACAGTACAGCGCACAATTTCAACGAGAAGAAATCTCAGAGCTCGAGTTCCGTGCCAATTCAGAGCGAGCGGATTGGACAGGGTGATCAACCAGCCAGCCCGCCCGCCAGTCTCTCTCCGGCTCGAGGAGGCAATTTTCTGACAAATGTCGAGGTTTTGGGTTGATCTCACTTTTCTCGCGCGATACCATACATTTTGCAGAGACCGGCCAAGAACGGAAGCGGGTCGAGCTCTCGACACGTGATTTGAAGGTCTCGTAATGCTGACAAGGGCTTGCCCGGTAGATCTGATAGATCTGACATCTTCAAAATTTTGGTGGCCTGCAGGTCGAGCTTACACCGGAAGGCAGCCACGAGACAGAGGTTTTGCCTTCGAGAGTCTCTGCCGTTCTAGATGCCGTAATGGCCTGACGAGCTTTCGATAATTGTGTCAAAAGGTTTATGCTGATACAAGAGTCACAGCGATACGTAAAGATGCTCTGGCGTTACCACCGCGACTTCACTGTGTCTCCCTGATGGCGACATGGACAATGTACAGCATATGAAGTGGGCGTCCGGAAGGTCTTGGAGAGGCAAGATTGAAGAGCGAGCTGCAGTATCATGTCAGAAGCTATTTGTTCTCGAGTCATTTCCGCTACCGTCTCTTTGCCCAGCTTGCGTAACAATACAGCCGCCAAAGACACCTCCTTGTCGCTGCTGTCAGCAAGCAACGGCGAGTTACAACAATCGTCGTCACCCTTGCTGCTACAGACCTCATGAGAACAGAGTCGAGCCTGAATGTTGAGTACTGTATGAGCTTTATTTTCAGGAAGGATCCGAATCCATCTTTTCTCGCCTCGCTTCTGAAGTCGTGATTCTATCATGCGAGCAGAGCGAAGGGCAGCGAGATTTCTTGAGAGGTGGGCCAGCTCCGACGCATTGAATGTTTTTCTTGGCTCTGCAACTGCTGAAAAGCGCGGTCGAGCGGCTGTGGCGGTTCACCGAAAGCCAAGCCAAGCCAGGAAAGTGCATTTCTTGCCTTTCAGAAGAAGAAGAGCAAGAAGAAGGCAATTTTCGGCAACTGAACCAGACGAGAAATCTGATTCGACGCTTTGCTTAGACAGCCGGCCTTCCGACCAGACCCCAGCAGCAGTTCCAGCAGCAATGTTCTTTGAGAGCGGGGTTGAGCTGCAGCTGTCTCCTTCGCTCTCTCTCCGGTGCATTTCGGTGCGTTTCTGCGGAAGGGACCCTCCTCTTCTCTCCGGCTTACGTTACATCTGCTCAGGCCACGTTCGAAGAACCAGAAGAAAATTAGCTTCCGACTCTCGACTGACTTTTTTCAGACTTCAGCCTCGGCAATGCTCAGGCAGCTAAGCAGAGGGAGAGAGGGAGAGAGAGCAGCCGAGCGCAGCTTTCTTCTTGAAATGAACAAGCGCTAGGGTGGCGCAGCTTTGACTGACACTTTTCACTGTCAACGAAGTCTGACTCGGCAACTCGCTCACACTCAGGCCACTTTAAAGCTCTGTGTCTCCCACCTTCCTTCTCGCTCAACCAGTATCGTCAGCTTCCTTCCCTCTTGACTCTATACCACATCATACCCCCTCCAGTCAAGTCGAAAATGTCCGCCGAGAACCCAACCATCCTGCCCGCCACCAACGGCGCTGCCGGCGCCTCTTCGAGCGTCGCCGCTCCCGCTCGCACCAACGGTGCCCTTCCCAAGAGCGATGCCAACCTCGGTACCTTCGGTGTCAAGTCCGGTCTCGCCCAGATGCTCAAGGGCGGTGTCATCATGGACGTCGTCAACGCTGAGCAGGCTCGTATCGCCGAAGACGCCGGTGCCTGTGCCGTCATGGCCCTCGAGAAGATCCCTGCCGACATCCGTGTCGAGGGTGGCGTCGCCCGTATGTCCGACCCTGCCATGATCAAGGAGATCCAGGAGACCACCACCGTCCCCTGCATGGCCAAGGTGCGAATTGGCCACATTGTCGAGGCCCAGATCCTCCAGGCCATTGGTGTCGATTACATCGACGAGTCCGAGGTGCTCACTCCTGCCGACGACCAGCACCACATCAACAAGCACAACTTCAAGATCCCCTTCGTCTGCGGTGCCAAGAACCTCGGTGAGGCGCTCCGCCGTATCTCTGAGGGTGCTGCCATGATCCGAACTAAGGGTGAGGCCGGTACCGGTAACGTCGTCGAGGCTGTCCGTCACCAGCGCACCATCCAGGGCGAGATCAAGCGTGTCTCGTCCATGAGCGACGAGGAGCTCTACGCTTACGCCAAGGACATCCAGGCTCCCTTCCACCTGCTCAAGGAGACTGCCCGCTTGAAGCGTCTGCCAGTTGTCAACTTTGCCGCTGGTGGTATTGCTACCCCTGCTGACGCTGCGCTCATGATGCAGCTCGGCAGTGACGGTGTTTTCGTCGGTTCGGGTATCTTCAAGGGCAACAACCCTGAGCAGCGTGCACGAGCTATCGTCGAGGCTGTCACCCACTACAACGACCCCGCCAAGCTCGCCGCTGTCTCGGAGAACCTCGGTGAGGCCATGGTCGGTCTCAACATCACCAAGGACATCAAGGGTGGCCGTCTCGCTGACCGCGGCTGGTAAATGCATTAGCAAAGGGCACACCAGAGCGTAGTGCTTTCGCACAAGCCAAAGATCTTGCTCCTCCTGGCCCACAAGACCTCCTTTTGTCATAGATTGTTACTCTCTTTCCCCGGGCTTACGAGCCTTTTTAGCGTTCACCACGCATCAGTCATGCCGACGTCCTCCCCATTTCAAAATATCCAGATTTTGGCTCTCCCCCTTCAACGGTCTCTCCTTGTAGTATTAGCAAGTGTCACGCACACATAATCTTTGATCCTTTCTTGCATGCATCTTCCATTCGTCCGTTCTATGGCAACGCGAGATCAATGAGAATCGTAGCTGCTGAGACTAGTACGCAGATCCCTTGTGTGGAGACCAGCGCCTTCGTGTCCTTCAGATCCGTCCAGGGTTGTCGTTCGGAACTGCCGAAAGACATGAGCGTGTTGCGTCTCGAAGAAGAACCATATCGGGCCCGATACGATGACCAAGGCAATGCCTATCGGGAATCATACGTCGGAGTTGTAAGGAGCCTTGATCCGAACAAAGTTCGCTGCTTACTCTGCAGGTAGCGGAGAACGGCATGTCGACCCTGCAGAGATCAGCGTCGGCCGCTTCAGCCAGACCATCAGGCGAGCCGTAGGTTGACCTCGTGTGTGTGCCCTTTTTCCTGGTTGCCGGCCCTCTGCGCCGTTTGGTGTTGGAAACAAACTTTTGCTGACAGTCTGATCATCACAGACCAGCGATCTCCTATCACCTTTGCACCGGGTGAACTCGTCCAATGCATTTGCATACTCGTTGCCTAGCTAGAGCCGCGCTGTCCATTGGCACAGACATGTTGACCAGAATGGATGGATTGATCTGCGAGCCATGTTTTTGGATCGAAGCTAGCCTCACCCGTCTGAAGATCGTCGCTGTGATACAGGCACAACAGCGCGCATGCGCTTCTCGAAGTTCTGCAAGTCGAAACAAGCTGATGATGATTGCATTTGGCATCGGAAGCTGCGTTCCTCTGTGTCTCTTGCTTCTCTTTCTTTTGTTCTTTTTGTTCTGCTCCGCATCCGCTGCTCTTTCGACGTGCCTTTTTTATTGGAGACGGCGGGCGAGAAGCCAAACAAAACAACAAATTGAAAAAATGCAGCAAACATGCAGCCGCGCGCGCGCTTTGACTCTTTTTCCGCTTGATCGCCCTTCATTTTCCCATCCAGTCGATGCCTGCAGGGATCTGCCGCTGTGTTTTCTGCAGCAGCGCGGCATCTGCAGCAAATTCTGCTCCCTCTTTGGCTGCCGCTTTATCGAACGCTTGCTCGCTTGTTTGTCTGTCCGTGCCCTTTCGCCGTTTTCTCTCTCTCTCTTCGCAGAGCCCAAGCATCTTGGGGCTTGGGGAATTTGGACATGTATCTGAGCGTCACAGTGCCTTGTGCCTTTGCCGCCGCGCAAATCAGTAAGCTGCAGCAGCTGCCGTTGCCCTGTCTCCTCTCTCTCTGCCTCTCTCTTCTATGTTTTTAGCCGGCCAAAACATCGAATCCGTCAAATCGCATCACATCGAATACTGCCTGCCTGTGTGCCGTTGGAAGCTGTAGACTTTGATCTGGCTTGTCTGCTTGTCTGTCTGTTTGCTCGCTCGTTCGTTCGCTCTCTCCGCCTTTTGATCCGGTCTGAGTTTTCCGTCAGCCTCTACCGCCGCTTTTCTGGACTCGACCCTCCGCAACGCCTATCTCTGCTCTTCCCTTCCTCTTCCTTTCCTTCCGCTTCACACCATCCCTCCCGCTCTCTTCATCTCTTGTCGCCGTCACCGATATCGTTGGTCCTCCGATACAACCCTCAAGATGAAGTTCAGCATCATCCCTGTCGCCCTTCTCGCCGCCTTCGCCGCTAGCGGCGCTGTTGCCCAGGACAGCTCGTCGGCTTCCTCGACGAGCATGGCCAGCAGCTCCATGTCGTCGAGCAGCGCTATGCCTACCTCGATGTCGTCGTCCAGCTCCGGATCGAGCGGTGACGCTGCCGCCAGCGTCTGCACCCCTCTTGGCGGTGACAACCGTGACCGCCCTGCTGGATGCCCTTACAGCTCCACCTCGACTCCTCCCTACAACCGTAAGTATTGATCAAGGCACCAAGGCAATCGCCGTTCGGCGGCGAATTAATTTCGTACTGGGTCATTGCCGCCGCTCAACGGCATTGTCAGACTGAATCGGTAGACATGTGTTTTTACTGACCCAATTCCTTTTGTCATTGCCATCGCGTTCGACTCTGAATCTACCAATTGCCCACCTCCATCACTACATCATCTCTTGTCATCGCTTGCATTCAAACCTCTTGCAACATACAGTTAGCTCGCTGGTCTCCTATCTCGTTGGTGGCTTGACTCGCGGACCAGAGGCCAAGTCTCCAAATGAGGTTGCCAGCGAGCTGGCCGGCACTGTTCTGCAGTACTACCCTACGCTCACCACCCCCAAGGCGGTACTGGCATCTGAGTTTGCCTCGGCCATCTCGGCCACTATCCAGGCTGTTGCTGATGGCAAGCTCAGGCCTTCGGATCTCCACTCGCCCAACGCTGCCGTCCCCGAAAACCTGATCCAGTGGGGTGTTGCTGCTGCTGCCATCGTTGCTGCCGGTGCCATCGCTCTCTAAACGATTCTCCTCTTTGAAGCGCTCTCCTGTCACTCAAGCTCGGTTCGGATGCGATTCGTAGGCTTCTTGTTCACATCCGTCTCGTCCGGAAAAACAAGCTCCTATCACCGACTGGCGGATCCGAGAAAGATAGGGTTTGAGTTCGCTCTCTGGCAACACTTGTCGACCTAGTTCAACCATACAGTCAACGCTCTTTGTTCTTGCAGTATTTGCGATGCTTGCCTTCGGCTCAACGCATCTTTTCTTGTTCTTTCCCACGATATCACCTCGCAATTCTTAACTCAGTTTAGATTCGTTTGACTCATCGTGCATGTGGGCGGATCAACCGAAGAATCTGCTTCGGACTTGGACCCGAATGTGCAGATCATTTCAGCGTGTGGCCCACTTCTCAGTCAAATCGTCGAGTGCCACCTGTCGGATGTCTCTCTCGGTCACAGGAGGATGACTTCAATGGAGAAAAAGAACGATAAACGGGAAGAGGCCACTGGTTTTGTCGACTTGGCGACGCCACGAACTCGTCGTTGCCGTCCTTCCAAACAGGCGCTCGGATCGTTTGGCTTCGGTGCTGAGCGAAGCCTGAGCTTAAATTTCCCGCACAGTAACTCATCACATCTCTGATCATGAAAACCACGCTGAAATCACGCACACTTTGGTCGGGCCTGCTTGTATGCTGTCCGCAGCAAAACACTTGCCCTCCTCGCATGCTCCGCACTTCAGGTGTCAACCCTCACCTCGAACGCTTCAGCACAGGACACACAAGTCGCAGCTGTCTTGCAAATGGCGCAACTACCTGATCTGATACAGAATCAGTCAACTATTCGAGGATCACCCGGCACCATGCTGTAATCGACAAATGAAATCAAACCCGCCACAGCGTCAACAAGGAATTCGCCGCTGCGCTGCACCCGCCCGCCTTTGTTCATTCGAATCGGATCGACCGAAGAGCAGCTGCAAGCTTGTTGTCAAAGTGAATGCGGACGTACCCAATGAAGCGCACGGTCCCTCTGCGCGTTGCTTTCCGCACATGAATGTGGGGCTGAGTTTTTGTCAAAGCGGATCGCGGATGCTCTCTCTCCCTCCCTCTGACTCTCACTTTCTCCGCTTCATAAGTCGAACACCATCTTGCCTCTCTTCTTCTTCCTTCCAACGACATCTTTGTCTATCGCATCACTTCTATTTGTCAACACTCTCTCACCATCCTAGCAATACAACTTGGCGCAAAGTCATCGTGGCGGCCGCTGGGCCTGCATGCAACATGGCATCGTCGCAGTCTACTCCAGCATCGGCAGCAGAGGCGGCGACGAGCTGCTTCCCGACTTCGTCCCGCAGCGCACCTCCAAGCACTGCGCGGAATGCTTCCGAACCTCTCCCTCCCATCGACCATTTCCTCAGCTACATGAGCGGGTCTCCTCCCAAACAGGAAGATGCCACCCTCGACGCTCCCTTGATGCTGGCTCAGATGCTTTGGGCCAACGATCACGACCAACAGGAACGCCTTCGCAGATCCTTGGAGAGGTACCACGACATTCCCATTCAATATGGATGTCGCGACGATCCTACGTCCTGCTCCTTTTCGGCTTCGCGCAAAACTGGCAAGAAAACACCAACCAAGATCGGGACCGCATTCGCCAAGTGTTCGTGGGAGATGCGCTTCTACGTCAAATGGGACCCCTGTCAAGCTCGCCTCACCACCCGCGAAGAGTATGAGAAGGTTGTCGAAACGAAACTTCGCGACTTTGGCTATCACGAGGACGCCAACGGCACGTACCATGACCCTAAACACTCGGGCTGCACCACTTGCCAGCATGGTCATAAGAGTTCAACTCCGTTGTCTTCAGCTTCAAAGCATACCAATGCATCCTCCAGCGCCAAGACATCTCAATCGGGCACGAAGAAGGTCGCTACCCCCGCCAATGGCAACACTTCCACGACGTTTGCCAGCAAGCCTGGAGCAAGCCCATCGAGCAAAGAAAGTGCTTCGACGACAACGACAATTCCCGGAGCAAAAACAGTCGCCTCTAATGGCAAGCCTGCTGTCAAACCCGCACCTTTTTCAGCTCGGGCACGCCAGAAACAGCAACTCCAGACATACTCCCCGTCGCTTCTCTCGGATTGCCAACGCTTCTCAAACTTTGCCGATTCCAGCGCTGCTGAGCGTACCCACATGTCGCCTGACGCCAAACTCAAAGACGTGATCCGAGCGCTCAACCGTGCCGTCCTTCGCTACGGTATCAACACTCGCATCCACATAATCTGGGCCGAAGTCGCAAGTCTGGTTGCTTTACTCAACTACGCAGCCATCTTCTACGAAGAGTTTGCCAGCAACATCGAGTGGCTCATGACCGACAGGCTAGGTCCCACGTTTGTCAACGACTCCTTTGCCGCCATCTACGAGAATCGTTCAGCCTATATCGAGATGGAAGAATTTCGCAGTGAAGGATGTCCAGAAGGAGAAAGGGCCGATCCCCAGGAACGCCAGAAGAGAAGGCGAGACATCTATAACCTGTACCTCAAGATGAATCCCGACGTGACGGATCTCAGGGACGGCATCCAGACGGTGCTCTTCACCTTCATTTGGATCAACGAAACCGCCTTCGTGGGCCATGATCAGGCTGCGTCAGCCATGCTGCACGTCCTGATCCCTCTACTCGAGACCGTCATCGTCCGATGTGCTCGTCAAACGTATCTGTTGCAGAACCTCTCGATGTACGTGCATTCTACCGAGGCGCTCCTCATCTCTTCGAGGCACAAATCGCACGATTTGCAACTGGATCTTCTTGCCCTCAGCTCATCGCTTCAGAATCTTTCTGGTGGCTATCTAGCTCTCTTCACTTCCGACACATCTGTCGGACATCGCAACAAGTCCAGCAAGAAGCACGGAAAGGTGGCTGAAGAGTGGAAGGAAAGCGT
Source organism: Sporisorium iseilematis-ciliati (assembly GCA_001748505.1). Lineage (NCBI taxonomy): Eukaryota > Fungi > Basidiomycota > Ustilaginomycetes > Ustilaginales > Ustilaginaceae > Sporisorium > Sporisorium iseilematis-ciliati. The sequence continues at coordinate 191,442 of MJEU01000006.1, read as the reverse complement.
TGTCAGGTGCAACTATGGTCTGCACCTCTACACGCTAGCTGCAGCAGACCTGGCTCTCGAGATCCTGCAAAGATTGGCTGAGGCCATCAAGGGAGGACTCTTTTGGAAAGAGCCTCAGAAGCCAGCTGAGAAGCAGAAGCGCTGTCAATGCTCCATGACTGATGAAGAGAGGACCATGCTCATCGTTCAAGAGTTCGATATGTACATGTCGCTGGCCGAGCGCAAGCAGTACAACTGGATCCCTCGCATGCGCAAATCGAAGAAGAGCAAGAAGGCCCAAAGCAAGGGCAGCAGCAACAAGCGTCTAACGCTGAAAGACCTGCTCGACAAACGAACTGCCGAATTCAAGAAGATGGCCGCAGCGCCTGTAGAGGCTACAAAGCCTGCGGTCTCGAAGGCTGCCGAAGATGTGGCTACGAATGGCGACAAGCCTGCATCGTCCACGAACAGCAGCCCCAACCCAGCAGTCGACACAGACACCGCCGCATCCAGCCCTGCTCCAAGCACGCCAAAGGACCTCGCTACGGCCCCGTCAAAAGATCTCAACACTTCGGCAGAGACCACCAGCACCGTCAAAATCAAGCAAACCACCATCCCTCCGTCACTCGCTGCAACCTTCCTGTCGCGATTCGACCCCAATGCCGAAAGCTCGGAAACAATGCGACGCCTCATCAAGATGGCTCAGGAGCGTAACGAGCAAGTCTTCGCGGAGTGGTTAGCCGAGGGCAAAGCCGATGAAACGCAGCCTCAGGCTCAATCGGCCCAGACAAGAATCGACGATCCTGAACGGGCGGCAAGGACACAGGAGGAACTCGAGTTCAGCATTTCTGGTGGCATCGCGAACTTGACGAAGGAAGACGCTGAAACGGTGGGGATGCTTCTCGAGGCGTTGGATGTCGAGCACAAGATTGAGGCTCGGATTGATTGAATCAGAAAATGGCGCGGAGCAGAAGGAGAAATCGGACAAGAGAGAGGGAGGCTCGTGTGGGGTCAAGAGGGTATCAGATTGACGAGCTGAGAGATACAAGAGTGGACAGCATGCGATAAACGAGAAGGAAGAGACGACACACGAAACGCTGGAGTACATGCAAGAGCGGGACAGAAAGCTGCGCAAGCTCCCAAGAAACAAGAGAGATTGTGCTGCACGAGAAGCAAAGGCTAGAGTTACTATGCGGCGGCACATTATGCGAGTGACGAGAAACAGAACCCTGAAAACCGATCACCAAGGCGAACAACGGACGACAAACGGCGGCAAAGAGACATTATGCAAATGAGTAAAACCAAACAATGACCCAAAAACCCGAACATTACTTCAAACCCAATGCGAAGGGCACTCCAATTCGGCCTCCTCCAACCAATCATGCCAGTCCCACATGACCTGGGTAAACCACATCAGCCAACCCTCTTCGCCCTCCTTGACCCTTCCCACCCTCTCACACCCTTTGCTCGTCGATCTCCCGGAGTTGAAGTGCAGCGCGAGCGCCACCGCCAACGGCAGCTGTACGAGCACCAGCAGCAAGCCCAAGACGTTGAGGCAGCCCAGCCACGCCGAATCGACGAGCGTCGCGCCGAAGATGGCGATTAGCGATGCCGCGATGTGCGTCGAAATCGAAGTGGTTGTGGGTGTGGTGGTAGTGGGGTTGAGCTTGAACAGCGTCGAAGCGAGCGGTGGGGTGGTGGGCCGGAGGACGGGCGACGAGGTATACGAGGGAAGCGGCGTCGCGATGGGCTTTGAAGAGGATGCTTCGGTGTAAGGTGGCGGTGGGGTAGTGGTTCCCGGGCTGATGGGTGGAGACATTTCTGTATGCCTAGCCGTGTGGCCAGCGAAGAATCGAAAGCGTTGAGAACAGTGCGTGTTGTCGTGTGCTCGACTTGATGAGAAACAGCGACTGAGCGATTTTGGCCGTGACGTTTGAAAGGGTAAGGTGATACGGGCGCGCTTAGCCGCGGCGATAGTGGTTGTGTGCGTTTAGCAGCGGTTGGAGGTGCGATGGTTGTCGTAAGTGACGATGGTGATGATGGAAGTTCGAAGCCAAGGCAGCTTCAGACAGTCAAAAGGTTCCCCTAGCAACCCTCACTCAGCCACATACCCCCAACACACAGACGCGGTACGGGGCTGGCCAAGAGATAAGATAAGAAACACCCTTCTCCGCCCTTCCTGGGCCGCACATTCCTCCCACCCGTTTCACCTTCTCTTCGCCCACTGCCTCTCTTCCCTCTCGCTGTGCCCTTTCGCCACCTGCCCACTCTATGCTTTCACCAGTTCCCCACTTTCGCTCATCACACAGACTGCCAACAACGATGAAAGGGCGTCTTCATGTGGCTGAAAAAAAATTTCTGGCTAAATTTGCGCAGTTACCGACGTGCAGTTTTTGACAACCCTGCATCAAGGGTCCCTTTTGCCTCGGCTCAACTCCGCCGCTTCTTCAAATCCTGCCTGCGATCGTGTGACGGCTGCTTCACGGCGTTACTTGTCGTACAACGCCGTCAACTGTCCTCATGTCATACTTGAATTCTCGGGTGTCATACTCGAGCCCCTTCGTTCTCTGAGCTGCTCTGACGTGACTCGAGCACGGCTGCCTCACAGGTGCTGTGCTTGTCGCAGAACTCCTCCGTCGTGTCACGCTTGAAACCCCTCGTGTCATACTCGAATCGCCTCGTGTCACATGCAAACGCCACTTGCAACCTCTCACGTCGTGCTCCAAGTTCATCATGTCACAGTCGAACGGCCGCGTGTCACAGTCGAGACCCCTCGTATCACACTCGAAAAGCCTTTCGTCACATGCAAATCCACTTCAATCCCCCTAACGTCACACTCAAGATCCCTCGTATCACACTAATTTTTTTGTCACGTTTGAAAGGCCTCATGTCACACTTGCACGGCTCCTTGTCACACTCGAAACGACTCATGTCACATCCGAACTCTCTCATGTCACACTCAGTGCAATCACCCAGCCGTCACACGATCACCTCAAACACAACAACACGAACACTCGCAGTCAAAGTCAAACCAACTGTCATTCTCCAACCTATCACATCTCGGCCGCCCTCGCCGCGCCCATGATCGGCAACGCAAACATCCCCGCCAGAATATCGAACTTCTCCCCCTCCTTCCCCTCCGCCATCCTTCCCCCCACCTCCATCCCCTCCATCACCTCCCTCGCCTCCCCCCGCAACCTCCTCCTTCCATCCCTAACACCCCTCCAATGCCCGCCGCAGACCCCACATTCTGCCTCCTCCTCGCCCAGGCATCGCTGGTGGTAGCTGTGCTTGCACATAAAGTGAACACTGGGCAGATCGAGTTGCCCACCACACGCCGAACAGCGCGTCATCTGGAACACCCTTGGAACGGAGGCGGAAGTGAGCGCTGAGATTTCCTCCATCGTTTCGTCCGTGCTTCGCTTGTAGTCTGCGATCGCACGGACGTCTGCCGAGGTGGAAGCGGTGGTGGAAGAGATGGAGGAGACGATAAAGTCTCGCACCATCCCAACGTTGGTGTGCGGGGTGGAGGACAACATCTGAACGATCTCCAGTGTCGACATCAGAGCGCGATCCCGGATGGTGGTGAGGAGATCCAACAAGTCCGACTCGTGTCGTTCTAGCACCTTCGCATCAGAGACGAGGTATCTAACAACCAAGTCGTACAACTCCGGCCTCCTCAAACCATACCTCTTCGCCGCAGCAACCACCTCATCGCTGCTCGACGAGTCAATAAACACCCGTATGATCTCTTCGTACATCGATAGACGTTCGTACAAGAAAATCAGGCCGGGCTGGAACTGCGAGATGGAACACAGCATCAGCGCGTGAGACGTGTCGTAGGGTAGGGTGGCGTGCTGTTGGAGAAGTCGAAGCGCTCGGTCGGAGGAGGTGCTGGTGGAGGAGGCAAGGTAGAGCTCGAGCAAAGTGTTCCAGATGGATTTTTGGTCAAGAAGGTCTTGCGATTCGTAGTCGTCATCGGACGAAGCAGGATTGAGCCCGAGCTCGCGAAGTGCACGGGTGACGTCGTCCTCGGCATCTTCGTCTTCGGTGTAGGCTGATGCGGGGGTTTCTGGTGTTGGTGAGAGGAGCGGGTCGACGGGTGGGGGAGCGTCCATGTCTACGACTTGACCCCATCGTGCGAGAGCGACAGTCTCGAGGAAGCGCACAAAGTGGCGGGGATGCTGGATGAAGTGTGCGAAATAGGTTCGGGGAGACGGTACTGAGTAGGTCTCCATCTTGTCGGTCTCGTCTCCAACGGCACCGCTAGCATCGGCATCGACGAGTGAAGCATCCGCATCCGCTTCACCTGCCTTGACAGTGCTCGATGGCCGTGTTCCACTCTTGTTGCCACCATCGCCTCCAATCGAGTAAGGTTCGGCAGTCGAGTTTCGCTGCGCAGGAGTGTTCGTCCCCGTACCCGCACGCGAGCTTGCCGCACCACTGTCACCAGCAGCACCAGCATTACCTGACTGCGGACCTTTCCCGAACCCTCCGACCTGAAGATAACTTAGATAAGCTGCAGCTGCCGACTTTGTCGCTGGCTTCTTCTCGCCACCCTCGCCCTGTTGCACGCCCAACGCCTTCTGCGCGGCATCCGGATCCGGCCTAAATGCACCGGAACATAGCTCGATCAGCAACTCGGTCGTCTCATCCGGCAACTCCGCTAACAGAGTCTTTGCATACTGCGCCATGCTGGCGATCGCATCTTCCGCCGCTAAGCCTCGCACGTACAGCAAAGCGTCGCTGTAGTCTTTGGCATCCTCGATCTGAATGCGCAAGTACTCTCGATGCTCGCCATACCGTTTTGCCAGATAAGCAGCGTGTCCGAAATATCCTGCCTGCCGACACACCCGCATCGCGGTTTCCAAATCGAACGGCAACTCGTCCCTGTCCTCTGCTGCACCTTCTGGGTCAGCACCATCTTCGTCCGACGACGCAGACGCCTTTGCATGCGGCCGCTTAATAAACTTATCCAGCGACGCAACATCCTTGAGCTTGGTATAACAGTTGAGAAGCAGCGTGGTGTGGTCCGAACTGGCCAGATTCTGCGCGTGCAGCTCTTGCAAGTACGTCGTCAGATTCGTAATACGCTGAGCGTCCAAGAACCTACGAATGACGAAGGACGGCTGAGTATGACCGATCGTCTTGACGTATTGCGCCATGGCTCCATCGTAATCTCCCTTGTTATAGAGATGGTCTCCGTAGCGCTGATAGATGTCTCCCATCAACGCTTCGGTTCGAGCTAGAACATCCGGATTCGCCGCACGCTGCATATGCGATCGCGCCAGATTCACCGCTAACAGGAACAGACTCTTGCGGTACAAGACATCCAGTTTAGCTCGCAGCGGCTTCTCGTCCAACCTCGTGAGCTCGCCGATATCGCTCAGAACGAGCACTTCACCAGCCGGCCCCACCCACGCCTCGCGGATCCCAGAGTCAAACGTTCCGCTGAACGCCACCAGCTTGTTGTCCAAGTCGAAGATTGTAACTTTGGCGATCTCGGTGGGAATCATCGAGCTTTTGCGCGACGTAGGTGTGGCAAGAGGCGAATCGCGGTTGCCGATCAGGTTTCGAGCCGACGTGGACGTAGACGAAGACGGAGTGTAAGGTGGAGAAACAATTATCACCTGAGATGTCGAGAGATGGATGGAAGACTTCGGACCTTCATACGCGAAACATGCTTCTCTGCCCTCTTGACCGATCACGTAAATAGCTTCGTCGCGGGCGATGACCATCTTGCCTGCTGATCCAGAGCCGATTTGCGTTGTTGATGATAGCGAGCCTGCTCCCTGGGCACCTACTGCCGCAGTCGACGATAGTGCAGGCCTCGCCGGGATGACAGCTGCACACCCAAGCGCACCTCCAACGTCGTCGAGCACAGCAGGACTGCCGCCAGCACCCTTACCGACGACGACATACCGCAACACGCGCGAAAGCGTGACGATGAACAGATGCACCGCTGAAGGTGGCGCTGTGGCGTCCGATTGCGCTCCACCGGTAGCGTTCGTGTTGGCGACCGCACGAGGATCTCTCGGTCGACCAGCTGCACCTTTGCGCCCTTTCGACCCGTGCAGCGCCCTGGGCTCATATGCTGGTGCAGCGGCTGGTGTTGCGCTGTTGGCTTTGTTGCTAGCCGGATTTGCTGCAACGGGCGCCGCCTCCGAGAAGCCTAGTGCAGTCACTGGCTCGTGCGCACCCGTATCTGAGTTATTGGGCTGGAAGACGACCTTGAACTTGGGCAGCGCAGTTGCAGGCGCCGGTCTCGCATTCGACGTACTCGAGGCGATGCCCGCATTACCAGCCGCCGCCATCAACGCAGACTCGAGTCCACGGATCAACAGCACCGTACCATCAGCCAGCGCCACCGATAGATAGGACAGCGAAGGAGTATGCGAGATCGCTGCGATGGGATGAGGCCGGCTTCCGTGCTGCACTTTGCCCTCAGCTAGAAGACGCGGCATCCAAGGGACGCTTTCAGCACCGCTAGATTCGCCCGAAGCATCCTGCCGCGAAGGGTTGCGTCCATTCCGCAAGTCCCAGATCCTCAAAATAGGGAAGCGAGAACTATCTTCCTCTCCTAGCGATACCACCCTCCCACGAGTATCGCAAGACAGGTGCGTCACTCGCCCAGCAACGCCCGCTGACGAAAACGCATCCCATGACGCCACTTCCTGATACGTCTCCGGATCGAGCACTTTGATCTTTCCCTGAATCGTTCCTACGAGAGTGCATGGCTTGCGAGTAGCTTTCGAGGCTTTGGCAGGCTTTGAAGACGACGGATCGGTGTCGAAGTTGAATGAGGCGGATGCGACTGCGGAGGTAGAAGATGTCGGGTCCGAATTGCTAGCAAGAGCAGAGCTTGGAGGGCGAATAGGACACTGACACACGGCGGCTACCTCATTCGGGTTCCTGAGCGCAGCAGGAGCTTTAGCGAAATCATCCATGTCTCGCACCGGAGACGATTCGAAGAAGGAGAACTGTCGCCATGCTGGACCGGCCGCAGCTGTTGCTGCTGCTGCTGCGGCGGCTGTGCCGATCTCGACTGTGGGTTGCGCCGCTTGGGGCATGGTGGACAGTACCTGTATCCAGCAGCTGGATGATGCGGCCGGTGAGATGTGTGTGAGAAAGCGATGTTGTTGAAGTGGATGTCGTGAGGTGAAACGTGAGGATGCGGTTGGTCGGTGATCTGTGCATCTCGTCCGCATGAGCGGGGAGCGGAACACGAATTTTTTGTGGAGCAATCGACGACTCGATGTAACATTTTAAAATTGGCGGTCGACCTCCTCCAGCCCATCTCTTCGACTCTTCTTCTTCACGATCGTTCTTCAAACACACAAGTGGACGCCCACGGGGATGAATGAACGTATTTGTACGTGTGCTAGCGATTCCAATCTACATGACTTCTAATTCAAATCACCTCCCAGCCAGGCGAACACCAAAAACGCCACGCCATACGGCGTAGCTAACCTCTTCAACGCCCACATCGCCCTGCCGCTCGCCCACGCTCTCGTTCCTCTCTTTTGCAATGTCCCTACACCACCGCCCATCGCCCCTACCTGACCCTTGCTGGAAGCCAAACTAAAGTTGACCGGATTGTTCTTGATCCAGTTCCTCTTCAGCTTGGCTTCTGGTGAGTCGGCTGATCTTCTGCGCGAAGCCAGCGAGAGCAGCAACGTACGCTGTGCGACGGTAGTCACTTTATCCGCTATGTTGGCCGGAGAGGAGGTGGTAGAGGAGGAAGAAGGTCGAAGATGCTTGTCCACACCGGCGGCGGTTCGGACGATTTGGTTGTCTAGGACGGGTTTGGGGATCTCGGGTAGGAAGGGTGCGATGAAGTAGGTGTGCAGCAGAAGCAGTGGGATGGACGCTTTGGACGGGTCGAGGCCGCCAGAATGGAGACGGTCGAGTTTGGCTGTTGACTGTGCGTGCTCGATGAGCAGGGTGAGGAAGCTCGGTCGTGTCGCGAGGGATGGCGTTGGATTACTGCATGTCCTTTTCGCACGCCTTGGCGGAACTGCTCGGTGAGTAGTTTCTGTCGACGTTGAGGGAGTTGCGTGGGATGAAGACGACGTTGAGCGATTCGCTTTCCTTTCCATCGACGTACGAGAGCTGGTGAGCATAGGCGTCGCTGAGCCGTTCGCTCCCAATGATTGCTCCGTTCTCGATCTGCAGCTACGCAACGGATGCGGCGAACGAGGAATCATCGCCCTCTCAAAGATCCTCGACATCTTTGTACCCGAAGTATTCTCCGCTCGCAGAACAAGAAAGTCAGGTCGACGTCGAAAGGCTCTCGGACCCAGCTCCTGCGCTCTAGCAGCTGCGTTTGCTCTTGCGCCTTTGACAGCGGACCTGCCTGCAGTGCTGAATCCAGACGCCGAATCAGCTTGCTTGTTATGTGTCGTTGCAGATGCAGTGCGTGCGCGCTTTGAAGGAGGACGGTAGCCAGGTTCACGCTTGCCTTGCTCCCACTGCTTTCTTCCTTCCCAGATGACGACGCGCATCAGCTCGAAAGGTCGACCGACGAGCTCGTATGAGAATGCTCCGACAGCGCCTCCGACTAGCAAGATGATGACGGCGACGACACGCCCTTGCACGGTGCGAGATTGGTTGTAACTAACGTCGGCGTCCGTAACAGATTTCTGTCCTTGACGTATCCAGCGACCAACCTGTCCTGCGTCCTCGATATGCATCTGCCCTCCATCTTGAAGCCCGTCGTCGACCTTGCGCCTTCCAACCACATTCGTGCCATCCTTCTCCTGCTGCTGCGATCGATCTTCTCCCTGACCACTTGGCCTAACAATTTCCAATCCGCGTGCATTAAACCACGCACTCACACGATCCACCGAAGTCGAGGCAAAGAACGCACACCTCCTCGACACCTCAAAGATGAAGAAAAAGCTTCCAAACCCAACACTATCGCGAATCAACGACAGCATCAGTCCAGATCCGTGAACACCACCACGCCACCTCTTGAGCCGCTTTTCCCACTCCTGCCTCTTTTCTGGCGAAATGGTGAACCTATCTCCCACACCCGAGCTGCCACTCGATGCATTCTTGAGCGACGTTGTTGCAGGTTCCACCAATGCAACGATGCGAGAGTAGAGCGTGGGCTTTGGTGCTCTTTTGGATCGTTCGATGGTTTCGTTCTGCACGTCTTGGACGAGCCTATCGCGCGCAATGGCGGGTGCAAAGGGCAAGATGGCCGCTCGTAGGATGGCGCGCCATGAGATAGTGGTGATGTGGTGCGATGCTGCACCGCGATGATGTCGATCAGGACCGCTGACATTGCGCTGAATGATGTAGCGGACATTGTCGAGCGGTGCCGAGAGGAAGCACTGAGCAGCCCCAGCTACCGCACCTGACGCAGTCACGATCCACAGCGGCGTCCACTTTGGTTTCCTTTCGTTGTCATCATCTTCATCTTCCATCGGCACGTCATCTCCTCTGCTCGCTGCTTGATCACGTCGCTTCTGCTTCGACTTTGCCAGCAATCGACTCTCGGTAATGCTATACGCTTCGAACAGCGTAAAGCCGATAGCGGTGTTGAACAGGAGCGGAGGAAGCAACAGATGCGGTAAGAAGTTGGAGTTTTCTCGCCGCAACAGTGTGCGTAGATATCGAAAGCTGAGAGGACGGCCTTCTCGCTTGGCCATTGCCTCCAAGATGGTCCATGATGACAGTTTGACGGGTCGAAAGAGTCGGACTGGTCGTTTGAAGAGGAATGCTAGCGTGCCAAAGAGTGCTCGAATGACCGCTCCACCGAAAGATTCTTGACGTGAGGGCTCGCGGGATTTGGAGGATTTGCTGGTCGAGTTGCGTCGTTTGGCTACCTTCTTGGAAGATTCCGCATCGCTGGTCGTGGAAGGGCCTGCAGCTGTCGAGGCGGGTGACGAGGTTGTCGACATGTCGGACGGAAGTGTGCTGCCTCGACTCAGCACTTGCGGATCAGCGAGGTGAGAGGTTTCATCAAAAGGCCATGGCGATGAAGATACTGGTCTGACTTTGACCGGAGCTGAGTGAATGAGGTTGGTCGTCAGGAAGGATGAGCAAGTGATGGTCTCGCGTACATGACGCACCACGCACGAGCCTCATGCATGCTTTTTCGCGCTCCGCTGCTGCGATTTCCGAATTCTCAAAACGTTATGGATCGTCAACTGCTGGACCCTTGTCGACTTCTTTCATCAGCACTATCACCATCAACATCATCTCACCGCGACAATCATGCGGCGCACTACACGTCGCAGACCATCCAAGCTGGCTCTCACTCTATCTCTTTTCTTTCTCAGCTCGCTGGCTGCCGTCGCGGCGTCTTCGTCACACCCCGACCGCCGGTCATGGAGACCAGACACCGAGCTGCCCGGTGCCAAGTTCGTGATTGGCGACGGCAAGACAGAGGGAACCAAAGTCAAAGGCTACGAGGGAGAGTGGCCTCTGTGGTCGTCCTTTCGGAAAAGCAAGTCCACTCAGGACCCGACAAGCGCGGTCGATTCAGGCTCGACACCGCCGTCATCGTCGTCTGCCACTTCGGCAGGAAACTCGACCACGTACGTCTGCGCACCGATTGGCGAGTGCGAGGCGTGTCCTGAAGATGTCGTAAGTGTTGCTTCTTCCTTTTGAAAACTTGAGATAGAGACTGACGTTGCTTCGGAATCACGCTTGCAGATCCACCTCCCCTACTGTCGGCCATACAACAACCGCCGTCGAGTCGCCTGCTCGCCCGTCGCTAATCGCGACAACCCTACCTCGATCCAATCCGCACTCGACTCGGCCAAATCTGCCGCTTCCTCCTCGATACTCGGCTACGAAGCCTGCGGGAAGTCCGCCAGACAAGAAGCAAGAGACTACTTTGAGATGATTGTAAGCCCTTCCTCCTTCCTCTTCCAGTTTCCGCCTTAGCAGCTGTTTGTGCTGACCATTTGTGCTGGTGTCGGTGGGATCCACAGGCGGTGATAGCGAGCATCGCCATTTTCTCAGTTTGGGCGTTCATCCAGCGGCAGAAGTTGCTGTTTCAGCGGCAGAGCGCGCAGTTGCAGTCGCGGGTGAGTGGGCAGAGGAGGGCATCTGGTCCGTCCTGGGGGAGTAGCGGTTTGCAAGGGAACAACGCGAGGAAGAAAAAGCGCGCTGCGAGGCTTGTTAATGGTCGATGATCACTCCAAGGGGACGTTCTGTGTCACATACACAACGACAAAAGGAAGTCAATTTCGAGCTTTTGATTTCATCGCAACGTCATTCGTGTTACAGTTCAAGCAGTGTTGGCGGTAGACGCATCTCTGCCGATCTCGACCTCCCCAACTCTCGCCGCTCCGGTCCCGCTCTCGGTGCCCGTACTAGCCCCCACGGTGTTCAGCAGCTCGTCCGGGTTCCTCGAACCCGAGCTTCTCTCCTCCCCTCCCGTGTTGGTGTGGCTAGCGCTACCAGCCGAGTTTGCGGCTAGCTTTCGCAGGTCCGGCTGAGCCTTGTGGAACTCGGCGTTGCGTTCGGACTGCATCTGATCGCGCTTCTCCTGGCCTGGAGTCGAAATGCCCTGGTCGGCACCGTTGAGCTGGCCGAACCCAAGGGCGGCTGCCGAGGTGGTCGAAGGGTTGGCGTCGGCGGGGCCAGGAATGTCCTCGCCTTCACGACGTGCTTCGGCGAGCTCCCGACGAGCATCGCGTTCGGCGCCGATCTCGGTTCCGAGCGCAGAGGGGCCGTCGGGGGCGCGCGCGCCGGCTTTGTTGGGCCCAGCGGAGGAGCCTGGGAGCGAGTGGGATGAGCGGTCGTGTTGCAGCTCGGCCTGTAGAGAAGGAGGAGCGAAGGGTTAGTATGAGGGGACAAAGGAGGGGGAGATGGGGACGAGAAGAGGTAGGGTAAGAAACGTACAACAGAGTGAGGTGCAGCTTCGGCGCGAGTCATTTTTTTGACAGTGAGTTGCTGTGTGGGTGCTCGGTTCAGTGGCGAAGTTGAATGTCGACTTTGGTGTTGTCGACGGAGAAATGGGTGTTATGATGATGAGGAGAAGGAAGGATGGAACACGAGCCGTGCTTATATCTCCTTCGCCTCACCCAGCAACTGTTCCGATCCGAACGCCTCTTCTTAGCAGCAACAACATAGCCTGACAGCTCGTGTGCGACTGTCACACCACAAGCTTCACGAGCAGCGGTACAATTGCGCAACCGTAGAACGCCTTCGAAGCTACATCTCAGCTCTGCAAGGCTGACTCTCCAACAAAGTCTTATGCAACATTGAGCAACGACAACTCGCAGTGACTTCATCCTTTGACCACGCCTCCACCCTCGCGAACGCCTAGCAGGGCTGATTCATCATAATCCAAAGCTTTATATTTTTCTTAAAACCGCACGTCAAGGGTCCATGTGCGGTGACTGATGTTCTTCCGTTCCGTGAGAAGAAAATCTCCCGAGGCAGTTGTTGACGTCAAAGATCTTCTCGGCCAGCACACTTCTTGCACAAGCATAACAAACCACACTCGGATCAATCCAGGGTGGGAAAGAGAGGAGCGTTTTCTATACATCGCTACAGTAGCTCTACTCAACATTCTTCGCCAACCTCGCCTTGATCCCAGTATTCTGCGCATCGAGCTTCGAAATCTTGGTCTGCAACTCTGCCATCTTGAACATCAGAAACTCGGTCCTTGCCTTTGCGGCTTCGCTCGTGCTGATCGGCTGCCCCTGGCCCCCTCCGTTTCCGCCAAAGATGGCCAGCAGTCCTCCGCTGTCCTTCTTTTCCGGGTCGATCACTGCGCCTGCCGTCGACGATCCACCGGAAGAAACCTTGAACGGCGATCCTTGGATCATCTTGCTGATATCCGCGATCTCGCTTTCGATCACCCGCATCGATTTCTCGGCGGATTCGATCGCGCCCGTGTTGGCCAGCAACGTCTGCGTGTCGTTGAACACTTTGTCGCCCACCAACCTCTTGATCGCCTCCTGCATGACCGGTCGACCCGCACGGATCGCCGAAGGTCGACCATCATGATGCCGCACCGAGATGATCTCGGCCTGCTCCAGCGCCTTGATCGCGCCTTCGTTGCCCTTGAACTCGTTGTACAGCAAGCCGTAGTACGACACCTCGCCCGTCTTGGCGAGCTTGTTGACGATCGTCCACGCTTGCGATCGCGTCCAGGGTAAGGAAGAGGCTTCGGAAGAGTCGTCGCCGAACGCGTTCTTGCGGAGCTCGACGACGGAACGCGAGATGATGTCGTGTACGGCGGATTCGACGGACTGACCGAGCGAGACTTTTTGGACGAGCGTTTCGAGGTCGGTGAGGCGGCCGCCGAGCTTGTCTACGTAGGAAGCGGTGGTTTCGTCGAGGGTGGAGGCGTATTGGGGGTCGGAGGCTTTCGTTGTATCTTCGGTGGGAGTGTAGTCTGCGTTGGAGGATGCAAACTCTGCAGGAGCTGCCTGGGTCGGAGCAGCTGTCGAACCGTAGACAGGAGGCGAGCCTGGAGCCACCGCTGCTGCCGCACCGTTCGCACCCGTCGCAAGCGCAGGCAACCGACCCATCTCCTTCAACTTGTTGTACACGTAGCTGCGAGCCTTGTCCTCCTCAGCATCGGCCAGCGCGATACCCTGGAATGGAACATTGGGCAGCGCCTTTGCCAGCTCCTTACCCATACCCACCGGGTTATCCGACACAAACACGACATGCGCGATACCGTTCGTCACCAGCTCGGCCGCCCATTCCGCTAGCACCTGATGCAAGATCGCCTGCTTGATACCCTTGTGATGGAACTGCTTGATGACGACCACGGGCGAGTCGAACGTCTTCTTTTTGTCCTTCTTACCCGACTCGCACTCTCCCTCTACGCCAGAGACGAGGTTCTGAATCGACTCGATAGTGTTGTGAGCCAACGCCGAAGCTTTCTCTTCGATCGACTCCTTTTCGCCCGTAGCACTACTCTGCACACCAGAGATCGCCGGAGTAGGAGTGGGCGCAGCAGGCTTGCTCTGCTTCTTCTCGGCTGCAAGACGCGCTTTCTCGGCTTTGGCGATCCGTTTCTGCGTCTGCTCGTTGATGTGGTTCAGCGCATTTGTCGCCACACCCAACATCTGCTTGAGCTGAGCATCCGTCGGCGTAGCAAATCCAGCTTTGGAACCGATCAGACCGACCGCGGCCAGATCGATCATGTTGTTGATGCTGCTCAGCCAGCTGAAAACGGGCCAATAGCCAGTCTCGTTGGCCAACGCATCGATGAGCAGCGAGTCGTTCTTGGCTGTCTTTGCGATGGCATCGCAGTCGATCACCAGATGCTGCACGTCGCGCGTGATCGCCTTGTTGACGAGAGCCGTCTTACCGGAGCCACGCGGGCCCGAGATGGTGACAAACGTAGAAGGCTTCTCACGAATCCACTCCTGGATCGTCTCTGCCGACTGCCTGCGCTCCCACCAGTCGTCTCCGTCGCCGCTCGCGTTGCCATCAGTATCCTTGAAAAGGCCTACAGTGTTCTGCTTGAGCCATGTGTAGACGCGGTATTCATCCAACGAGAAGGTATTGTGCACCTTGCTCTCTACCATGAACTCACGCACAGGGTCAAACACCATGTACGAGATGCCACCGATGAGGAAGGCAACCAGCGGGAAAACGAGCCTCGGGTGGTTCGAGATCCAATCCCACGCCTGCTTGCTGCGAAGCTTGCTGCGGAAGGTGATGACGAAACGGGCGCCGTTGGGCAACTCCAGCCCGTGTGCGCAGTTGCGCGCGCTTGTAGCTCCTCGAATGCGCGAGAACGTGACAAGAGCTTCGGACGGCTTTTCCTTGACGATCGAAACGATACGTCCGTACGGACGCAACGTCTGCCACAGCTGCTCCTCGCTAGCATCACCGCCTTCGAGCTTGACAAAGATACGCGTGGCGGGGAAGATGTTCATATCCTCGCGGAATGGCTTTCCGCGCACGACATGGATCCCAGGAGTACCGAGGAAGAACAGGAGCGGATTGAAGACACGTCGCACGCCGGATTTGAGATGCTTTTCGATATTGTTGAGCGACTCTTCGCTTGTTTCGTTGGGATCTTCGCGGTAAGAAAAGGTGATGAAAGCGCCACCATCCTTCATGCGCTCCTCGGCGCCGATGACCTTGAAGCCGTAGCCTACACTCGGGTCAGGTGGCAAGCTGGCCTTGACCCGATCGAGGACAGATCGCTTTTCGAGCGAGGCGAGCATGTATCGAATGTCCCAAAACCCGAGTCGGATGGGGAAGACCGTGTCAAAGTACAGATAGCCGATCTTGCGGAATGGATCATTTTCGGTTTCGGTCTCGGCATCCTCTGCTACTTTGGCTGCTTCCGGTGATGTGGATGCTAGTGCGGCTGAGGACGACCATCTGAGATTTGTGTGTGTGCTGGTTGCTGCGAGCGCCGGGTAGGTCCTGCTTGCCAAAGACAGAGTGGAAGCGAGAGGTGCTGATGATCGAGCTGAAACAAGAGCCGACGCGTTTGCTCTTGTGACCAGAGTCGAAGATGAATAGTACGAGGTGCGAGAAGCCGCGGGAGCCAGTCGTCCAGCAAAGCTCGCCCGAGCTGATGCTCGAGAAAGGTACATGTTGCCGTTGGACGATCCTCGTGCTGCGTGAATGAAGCACGGCACTGCTGAAGAGGGAAAAGCGTGGAACGTGGCTGGATTGCAACCAGCTCCACCGATGATGCGCCTCTACAAACGGATGGTGGTGGTCGCAACGATAAGGAGTGCCAAGCAGCTCAGGGTCCATTTGGCCTCTTGTGTGTCTGGCTGTCTCACGTCGAGCTGTCAACTCAAAACTGCGCTGCATAACGTCACTCGGCGTCGGTCGTGGGTGCTCGATCTGGCCCGTGCCGGATTTTTCACTACTTGTGGATGTAAAGGACGTAACACCTTGGAATTTTTCGCCGAGACCCTGACTTTTCGCCTTCTTCGACACTTTTTCTTCTTGCGAAGCTTCCAACACCATCAACCCTCTTGTCCTCCAGAGACACCGACGAGCTCGACGTCTGGTCACTAGGCTCCAGCATGAGCCGGCACGGCATCGAGACCCTCTCTCGCAGCGTGCTGCGCAGCAGCGTCGCAGCACCATTACGAACTGCTACTCGCCTTCAACGACTCGCACCGGCAGCATCAACGACATGGAGAGCCTCTTCCTCTTCCTCCTCCACCTCTCCCGGCCCATCCTCATCCGCTCCCTCGACCTCATCACCATCAACACCAGAATCGCCGAACGACCATCGATTCATCGGCAAATCGCAATCGCTCTTTCTCACCCACGACTCGTCTCCCGGTACCCCCTTCATCCTCCCGCACGGCATGCGGTTGGCGCGCAAAGTCGAACGAGTCGTACGCGATCTCTACGACGTCTACGGCTACGACGAAGTTCAGTCGCCACAGCTCTACAAGACTTCGCTGTGGAAGCGCAGCGGACACTGGGACAACTATCGCGATGACATGTTTGCTACAGAGGGCTACAAAGAGCGCTCCGCTGGAAAGAGCAGCATCGACGATCGCACAGCTTGTTGCTCGATAGAGTCGTCCGCGGGGGAAGACGAGACGTTCGGGCTGAAACCGATGAACTGTCCAGGGCACTGTCTGATCTTCGCCTCGCAGGAGAGGAGCTATCGAGATCTGCCGATACGCTACGCCGAGTTCTCGCCGTTGCACAGGAACGAGGCGTCGGGAGCGCTGACGGGTTTGACGAGGGTGAGGAGGTTTCATCAAGACGACGCACACGTGTTCTGCACGCCCGACCAGGTGGCGGACGAGATCGATTCGATGCTGGCTATGCTGACATCGGCGTACGATACTTTTGGATTCACCTCGTTCGAGCTCGTCCTCTCCACCCGTCCGGTCGAATCGTTCATCGGCACGTTGGAAGAGTGGGATCGTGCCGAGACGTCACTCAAGACTGCTTTGGACGGCAGTGGACGGAAGTGGGAACTCAACGAAGGCGACGGTGCGTTTTACGGTCCCAAAATCGACATCCGCTTGGTCGACGGTCAAGGAAGACGACACCAAACAGCAACCATCCAGTTGGATTTCCAGCTACCGCGACGCTTCGAGCTCAGCTACGCCGACCCAGCAGCGAAGGAGACCAACGAACGAAGCGTACCGGTGATGATCCACCGCGCCATCTTGGGCAGCGTGGAGCGGTTCATGGCGATTCTGATCGAACAAACGGCTGGTTGGTGGCCGTTCTGGCTCTCCCCGCGTCAAGCGGTGATCATTCCTGCTCAAACGAACAACCCTGCGCTTCTCGAATACGCCGAATCGCTCTCGAAATACCTCTCGCTAGGCATCCACCCCGACCTGTCCCCAGCCATCTCGTCGCAACGCCACCTCCAACGCTTCTTTGTCGACGTCGAGTCCAACCCGCAGAACGAAAAACTCGGCAAGCTCGTGCGAAAAGCTCAGCTAGCAAGATACAACTACATCCTCGTCGTAGGAGAAAAAGAGATGCAAAGCAAGACCGTCAACGTGCGCAAGAGAGACGATAAAAACGCACCCGCAAGGCTGCAGCAGCTGGCAAAGGCCAACGAGGAAGAGGGCGGAAAGAGCGGCCAGTTGACGCTCCAACAACTCAGGGAGCTGTTTTGTAGGTTAGACTCTCATCACACTTGGTAGTCTTACCAATTCAATACCACTCGAACACACAAGCACACTGCACCTGATCTTTAAACGGTAGAGATTGATTATGACGAGCGCTCTAAACAGTCTTCCGATGCTCAAACGCATGTTCCACCTCATGATCCACATGAATGAAAGCCCTCTCGACCATCGGCAGCGACTCCAAATTGTCCTGCAACGCCTGACTCAGATCATGGCTCTTCCACAACGGCGTCTCCGGGTGCATCACAATGTCAATCTCGACGATGTACCTCGGACCAGAGCTGTAAGCCCTCACGCTCTCGATCGCCTGAATTTCGTCGCTGAACAGCGCGGCGTTGTAGGTGACGAGCTGCAAAAAGTCGGTAGGCGCCGCTGCACCAGCGAGCGTCTTGAACTCGCCAAATGCAGTCCTGGTCCATGAAGTGATGATGGCGAGTGAGATGAGCAGAGCACCGGCGGGATCGATCCATCCTGCAATCGTGGCACCAGCAGCTGAGGTGAAGATACCGAATCCGTTGATGAAGAGGTCGTTGCGGTGGTCCTGGTACAGAACCTCGACCTGGGAGCTGTACTTGCGCAGACCAAAGCAGTAGATGGCAAGCAATGCCTTTGTGACGAACGCTACACCGACAGCGATGAGCGAAGCGATGTGCAACTCTCTATCGCCCTCGTGGGTGGCCAACTCTTTGATAGACTCTACTACCAGGATAGCAGAGACCATGCCCATGAGAGCGGCGTAGACAATGTTGCCGATAGGCTCGAATCGCGAACCGCCGATCGGCCACTTGCGCTCGTCTACCTTCTCACTCTTGCGGTGGAGCCAGTTGAGCACGAGGTTGGCAAAAGGGTCAAAGACTGAGTCGGCAGCGGTGGCGAAGAGCGAGAGCGAGAGCGAACTGACGGCGGCATAGAGCTGAAGGGCAGCCAGCGCAAAGTTGGCACCGATGGAAGCGTAGACGGCAATCTTGACCTTGAGCGCCGACGACTCGCGGTCCTGCTTGTCCTCATCGGCATGCGCAGAAATAGGTTTGAGGAGACGCTCGATGTGTTCGTTTTGAGCCTCGTAAAAATCACGAATCTGGCGTTCGCTGCGCTTGTTCTTGCCCTTGCCAGAGTGTCGACGACGAATCTCGGAATCCTCGACCAGACGTGAACGGAGCAAAAGCGGATCGGTGTCTTCTGTGCCGGGCGTGGTGGGACCGAGACCGGCGTAGCCTAGGGAACTGGCACGTGAACGAGTGGGTGCGGCGGCCTTGTCGGCATCTTCGGCGGGTGCAGCCAGATGGTTATCGGCGTCACTCTGTGCGGGGAGAGACGCAGGTGGCGGTGCGGGAGAAGAGGAGGAAGAGTGGCTGTTGTGCTTGTGAGCATGGTGGAACGCGGTGCTGCCCTGTGCACGAGCATAGGCAGACGAGGTACTGGGGCCGATGTTGACGTCGATGGTGATGTCGTTGCCGAGGTTGTTTTGGTATGACTTGAGGTGAGGAGGCAGAGGCGAAGACGATGCGCTGACAGGACGGCGCGTGGAAGCACGAGCTGCGGCTGGGGTAGGAGCGGTGAGCTCGATATCCTGGTCGTCCACAGGTGAGAGTGGGGGAGAGAGTCCTGGCTGGTGGTGGGATGCGTCGTTGGCAGAAGAGGTGGTGCCTAACTTCTGCTGAGCCACGGACATGGCGGATGAGATGATGTGCGACATGATGATGCTTCCCGATGATGGAGGAGAGGAAGGGACGGTGGTTGAAGAGGGAGCAAAGAGCAAAGAGCCAAAAGGCGAGGCGCGCTTTTTGAAGGATCTTTTCTTGGCTTTGCGGGGCTCAGCCTTGAAAAGAAGGTGCTGAGTCGGTCGGTGCGTGTTCGGTCGGTGCGCTATCTCGCCTGCCTTGCTTGGCACAGCCTCTCGCAAAGTGCATCACCCAAGTGGGCTGCAGGGTGGAAAAAAACTCGTGTCGTGCGTCAAAAAGATTTTATTTTTGATTTTTATCAGATTTTTCTTATCGGCGTCCCAACACAGCGACGACCCTCAGCTCGGTGAATTCATGGTCTCAATCCTCCGATTGCACAGTGTCTCTCAAGATCATCTCAACGGCTCGTCCTAGACTGCAACAATGCGTTGCTTAATGGCACAAATCAATGCGCCACAGAAGCTTTCTGCAGCGACAAGGTGGGAGAGATTCTGCATCTCAACTTTGTTGATCAAAGCGAGCAAACGGAGCATCTCGATCCGCCTTTTTTCTTCTCGGATTTCTTCTCTTTTTGTCTTGGCATGCAGTAGTTCGCACGCGAACGTGATCAAATCACAATGAATGGTTGACCGACGACGTTGCACACGTCCCACCCTTCACACAGAGTCCAGAGCCGTCATTGCTGGATTCGCAGTACATCAAGTGGTACAGATTAAAAGTTGGTGTTGTCTTCTTCGACTGCGACTGTGTCGATACAAAATTGGCAGCTTCGTTTGTTCTAGTGAATAAACACATCAAGTCGCGTGAGCTGACTGTACGTCTCGCTGCTCATCCTGAACCTCAACATGCCCGCCCACATCATCAACGCTCTCGCCTGCGCCCTGTATTCGTCCATAGCGCTAGTACCGCTCCTATGAATACTCTCCTTGAGCTCCTGATGCAAGTTGTACAGAATCGTCATGGTCATGAGCACAATCTCGGAAAAGTTGCGTGCAATGTTCTCGTCCACCTCCTTGAACTCTTCGGCCTTGCGCGTGATGGCAACGACGTCCTTCCTCGACTCGGCGTCCAGAGGCAAGATGCGTAGCGCTTCGATCGTCTGCAGCGCCTGCACGTTTTGGCCTTCGCTGTGCAGACCGACCGCCTTCTTGAGCTCCAACAGACGACGGCACGTGTCGCGGTTCTTGCCAGAATAGCCGAATTGCTTCTCGTATGTGTCCAGGATGGCCGTAGCCAGCGTGACCAAGTTGCTCGCCGCTGAGAAGGATGCGCCGGACGAGAGACCTGTCGCCTTCCACTCGGATGCGCTGCTGGGTTCCGTCAATCGAGCGCCGAGCTCCTTGTTGAGCACAGCAACCACGGTATCGTGCTGCCCAGCCAAGTTGTACAGCAAGATGGCCGACTCGGTGCGGTGTGCCATGTCGCACTGCGTCGCAGCGACCTGCACAATCGTCGATAGAAACTCGCGCTCGTTCTTGATCTTGATCAGTGGCAGGTTCCTCTCGATCAGGCCGGGCGTCTTGGCGCCGTTGGTGCGCACATCGCCCAGCAGCTCTTGGAATTCGGTTGGGTGCGCCTCGAGCACCAGAGCGCGGATCAAGTCGTGACATCTTCGCACCTGTTCCGATCCCACGGGTTCAGCCACGTCGGCATTCAAGCAGATGAGGTACAGATACTGCAGAGCATCCCGACGCGACGACTGCGAGAACATGCGCACGTATCGTTGCACCAGCTTGGCAAAGTCGATCGAGGCCACAGAGCCGCCCTGTCCATCCGATTCGACGACCAGATACTCGACCTGCGAAGACGCCGCCTGCGAAGGTACACGCAGCAAGCCGTAGTAAGCAAGCACCACCGCAAAGTGGATCGCATCCACTTGATGAGCCGAGCGCGAGAACAGGAAGCCGACCGCCTTTTCGAATTGACCGCACAGCAGCAGCAGTCGGAAGTAGAACAAAGGACGATTGCCCTTGGGATCAAAGTACGCTTCTCCGAACTTTTCCACCTTGTGTCCCAAATCGGCGAGCGTGAATCGATCGCGCACCGAGTCCTGTGCATCCGCATCCTCGTCGTACGTCTCTCGCACCATGCTGAGCTGAAGCCAGAGCCAGTTCTGGATGCTCGAGGTGAGCAGCGTGGGAAACTTTTTCGAAACGTCGATCCTGCCAATCAACTTGTACAGACCCAGCTTGTACGGGTCGTGCACTTCGGGAAGTGTGCGGAAGCGAGAATTGTACTCTGCGATGAAGCGATCCTTGAGCAGACGCGGAAGGCGGCGATCGGGCGAGTCGACCCACGCCTTGAGATAGGCCAGAAAAGATGGGTCTGTGGAACGGATGCGGTTTTCGTTCTCGGAAGCGCACTCGAGAGCTTGTTTCGCTTTCCCGATTCGCAAGAGGAAGTAGAGCTCAGCCCAGATGGGCACGTTGGTCGATGCATCCATTTCCTTGGCCAAATCGGATCTCCACTCGCCTTGTCCGCTGAGATGCTGGACACGGAGGAAAGCGCTGACGGTGGATCGAACCGTGGGTGCACCGCCGCGCTGCGCAAGCACGGGGTTGGCAGCGATGACCTGCTCCATGTGCTCTTCGAACTCGTTTTCGAGGAATGCCTTTGAGCCTTCGATGAGCTCCTTTCGTAGCTGAATGCCGTCGAGACCGCTCCAGGCTTTGAGATCAATGTAAGCAGGTGCGTACTGTCGCTCTTTGACGGGCTTGGCACTGAACTCGCCGTTGCGGACGTTTTGCTCTCGTACCATGGAAGCGAGCGCTTTCCAGCTCTCGTGCAGCTCCTTGTTCTTTGCATCCTCACCAAGACCCGAGATGGCATCGATGAAAGCATGCGCGGGTGCTAGACTGTATCCTTCGAGACGCGACGAGTTGAGTCGGGAGACGACCATCTGGTAGCGAGCCATCTTTCCGTGCATCTGCGAGGTAGCGGTGGAGCCAAGCATGGAGCTAGATCCGGCAGGCAAAGTGTGTGCGGAAGTGGAAGCGCCAAAGCCAGAACGGGTCGTGCCGATGTCGCCATCGTGTGCTGTGGTGGAAGCATTGGACGGCTGGTGCTGGCCGAGCTCTTCTAGGATCTTGCGCTTTTGCCTCTCCCAGTCGCGGTGCATGGTACGGTCGAGGTTGCGGTGGAAATCTTGAAGCGTCTCGCGCCTTCCCTGTTCGATGGCGCTGATGATGACCTGCTGGTGTTCATGAGTGAGGTAGCTTTCTACATCGGTGTCGTAGATGGGTTGGAGCGGTTCAAACGTGCTGGCGATGTTGGCAGAGTGGATGGTGTCAGCCAGCTGTGCGGCATCGATACCGCCATTGGCGAGAAAGTAGTGAGCACGAGCATCTCCAGGTTGTGCGGAACCTGAGCGAAGGCTCTTGGACACGAGCTTGCGACTCTGGTTTTCGATCTGGTCGAGACCAAGCTGAATCTGAGGAAGGTCTGAGCGTCCGAGGTGGTTGGTGAGCTTCCTCGACTGTTGCAGCAGTTCGGACAGCGACTGTGGCGCCGCATCCATGGGATAGTCGTTCATGATGACTGTACGACTGTGTGTGTGTGCTTCGCGTCTTTGCGCGCGCGAGATGTGGTGTTTGTATGTCGATGAGAGAAGAGGAAGAAGAAGAACGACAAAGCTGTGAGCGTCGTCGAACAACATCGACACGCACAAAACGCACAAAACGCACATTTTTCGCAGCGCGCAATTTTTTGCAAAGTGTCAGATTCACTGCCTCAACACGCTCAGAGAAATGGCCAAGATGGCCCAAGGCTCAAAATCTCGACGCACGGATCGCGCTCGGTGTTGGCGGAGTCTAAGCTGAACTACCATAGAGTTCACCTTTGCCTCTGCCTTTGCCTTTGCAACGTCAAGGGTCTTCTCGCAGTTTCTTCTCTGCTCAGCATCCACCATCGACTCAGGTTGCCACCATCACACCCTCAGACACTTCTCCATATCGGACCTGAGGCTTGTCGCAATTTCTATCCATGGCCCTCAATCACGGTCGATAAACTCCTGCTGTCCGTCAGCCACCGCCAAGCTCGATACCACGCTCTTGTACGCTAGGGGCACGAGAAGCAACACGAGATGGCGGTCAGGATGCTAGCGAGGTGCACAATGCTGCTGGCGGCTTGCGCTGCTACCGTTGCGGCAGCATCCACGGCGAGTGCAAGTGCTTCGTCGACATCAGCATCGGCTACATCCACCGCCGCAGCCACGCCCACGGCAACAGCGCCCGCGGTGCCCGTGCCAGATGCAGAGCAGCAGGAACGCTTCTCGTCACTTGCCCTCTTCCTCGTGCTGTCCCTCCTCATCATGTCTTTCTGGACATCCTACTACCTAAGGGTGAAACGCATCACTGCCGTCCATGAGACGATTGTCGGTCTGTTCGCCGGCATGTTTGTCGGCGTCTGTCTTCGTATCGGCCCTGGCGAGCAGGTTCAGAACATGCTCAGCTTCAGCAACAACATCATGCTCAACGTTCTCCTTCCACCCATCATCCTCGCTTCTGGCTACGATCTGCGTCAAGAAAATTTCTTCCGCAACTTTGGCACCATCCTCATCTTTGCCTTTGCAGGCACGTTCATTAGTGCCATCGTGGTCGGTGTGATCGTCTACCTCTGGTCGCTTCTGCATCTCGAGTCCATCTCGCTCACGCTTCTCGAGTGTCTCATCTTTGGTTCGACGCTCAGTGCCACCGATCCAGTCACCATTCTCGCCATCTTCAACACCTATAAAGTCGACCCCAAACTCTACTCGGTCATTTTCGGTGAGAGCATCCTCAACGACGCTGTTTCGATTGTCATGTTCGACACGCTTTCCACTTTTCGTGGCAAGGAGATCTACATTTCGTCCATCTTCCACGGTATCGGCCTCTTCTTGGTGGTCTTCACCCTTTCGATGCTTCTCGGTGTCTGTTTTGGACTTGGATGCTCGCTGCTGCTCAAGCACTCGCGGCTCAGCTCGTACCCTCAACTCGAAAGCTGTCTCGTTGCGCTCATCGCTTACACGAGCTACTTTTTCAGCAACGGCGTCACCATGAGCGGTATCGTCTCGCTCTTGTTCTGCGGTATCACTCTCAAGCACTATGCCTACCACAACATGTCGCGGCGCACACAACGGACCACGCGATACACGTTCCAGACGCTAGCCAGCCTGTCGGAGAACTTCATCTTTATCTACCTCGGCCTCAGTCTGTTTACGCAGGAGATCTTGGTGTACAAGCCTCTGTTCATCATCGTCACCGTCTTTGCGGTGGTGGCATCTCGATACTGTGCGGTGTTCCCCATCGCCAGCGTGGTCAACGCGTTCAAGCGTGCGCGCAACAATCGTCGTGCACGAGCTACGGGTGGAGGCGGCGTGCCTCGTGGCAGCAACGAAGAAGAGCTGCCGCGTCAGTATCAGATCATGCTGTTTTGGGCTGGTCTGCGTGGTGCCGTCGGCTTTGCGCTCTCGGCAGGTATCGAAGGACAGAACGCGATCGCACTGCAGACGACGGTGTTGGTCACGGTGGTGCTGACGGTGATCGTGTTTGGTGGTACGACAGCGCAGATGCTCGAGATCCTTGGGATCCGTACAGGTGTGCAGGACGACGAGGGCGAGTCGGATGAAGAGGAGGACGAAGAGGACGTGATGCGGTTGAGAGGCATGCAGAGGCGATCGTACTACGATTCGGCCAACTACCGCGATGCATCGGAGCGCGCAGGATTGACACGATCAGGCAACCGATATGCTTCGAGTGGCAAAAGTGGCTATCGAGATGCTAGCGAAACTTCGAGTCCTCGAGCATCGATCAGCCACAGCAGCTCCGTCTACGCCCGAGGGAATGGCAGTGGACCTGGTGGCGCAAAAGCAGGAGCTCAGCGAGGAGGATTCGCAGACGATCTGGACGAAGACGACGAGGTGTCCAACTTTTCCTCAGAGGCTCTTCCTTCGAGGTCGTCGACGCCAGGACTTGCATCTGGCCTGGGCCCACTCAGCGCGGGTCGATCGAACCCTCAAGGACCTTCCGGTCGCTCTCCAAGTTCCGGCACTCTGCCCAGCTTGAGCGAAATCCGACGAGCCGTGATCGAAGCATCATCAGCCGACGGCTCCACATCATCACCTGCCAAACAGCTGCTCGACCGCGCCGGCCTGGTCATGAAGGACGGACAATGGTTCCAGGCCATCGACCAGAAATACTTGCTACCGCTCTTCAGCAATTCGGTCGCCTCGCGCAAGCACGAAGAGAAGAAGATTGCGCGTCTTGCTGCGCGCGACGCGAACCGGAGCGAGCTGGATCTGTCCGCTGCCGGCGATGTCAGTGCAGGATCGTTGGGGGGAAGGAAGAATTTCTTCTCGGTGGAAGAAGATGGGGAAGCCGATCTGTATCCGGCGGAACGGGATGCGGTGGTGGTGGACGATGAGGATGACGATGAGGGTGGGACGACGGTTTTTGATGCTACGTCGTTTGCGAGTGGGAGGAGGTCGGGTGCGAATACGCCGACGAGGAGGACGTTTAGTGGTGATGGTGATGGGGTGTAGGTGTGTGCTGTAATGTTTATTGCTTTCGGTGAAGGGTTGCTTGTCTGTGTCTGTGGAACGTTAGGTGGTGGTGGCGGGGGGATTTTTTGCGCCGAACTGAGGATGTGAGATCGAAGCGAGATACAGAGTTGATGAATTTTCGAAGAGGTGTCGCGTTGACGTCACACCCGCCCAGCTCTGCTGCTGCGCTTTTCTTCGCCTGTGCTCTCGCTTCGTTGGCCGACAGGGCTTCACACCACTCCGCCTTGCCCGAAGACAGGCCGTACGAAGGAGTTGGTCCAGGAGCATTCTTTCCTGGTCTCGTGTCTGCGAGGAAGTGTGAGTCAGGCAAGACCGAAGAAGAGGGAGCGGAGAGTTTAGATCGGGCAGAAATGACTTGCACGGAAGAGAGAGAGCACAGGCCAACCGAGGCGACACACACGCTCACACGTTTCTAGAGCGGTGGAATTCGTCGATATTCGATCACGGTGCGATAAAACTCACACACACTTCACACCCATCCACTCTAGCGATGATCCACACAGCTCCCTTGATTCCGCTGTATCGCGGTCAGCATCGCTCGTCTTGCAATGAGCCGCCTCCTAAAGCAGACGTTGGAGGGGGGTTGACAGAGCGAAAGGGATTGTGGCTGCCAAAAAGTCAAGTCTGGGGTGTGAGAGAGAGATAGATAGAGCTCTGTGTGGGTTGCCAAAAAAAAAATGCGAGATCGTTATCTTCTCGGCTTAATGCGTCTGTGTGTCGCATTTGGACAGGAAAAAAAGGGATTTAAGACGCAATTTCGCAGCGACGACTCTGCGCTGAGTGAGGCCGTGCGCTGCGCTGTGTTGCCGCTCAGTCGAAAACGAGACACACCCGACATCCGCCCTTTGCGCAGGTGAGCAATCTTCTTTCTCGTCCATCACTACTCACTCTCTCTCTCCCTCTTTTCCCTCCCATCGTCTCTTCCCTTCTCACCTGCAACCTTTGCACTTAATCAAACCCGAGCAACATCTTGCTGTGCGCAACACACACACAAACACACAACAACACCTCAAAGGAAAACTCGATTTCGAACGCCTCCACGCCGCCCCCGCCCAACATGCCGCCAATGGACGCCCAAGCACCATCGCAAAAGCCGGCCGATCCGATCCTGTTCTCGTTCCCGGACTCGGACGCTCTGTCGCGCAACCTCGCCGACTTTGTCATCAAGGCGCAGAACGATGCGATCTCGCGTCGGAACAAGTTTACGCTCGCCACTTCGGGCGGGTCGCTGCCCAAGATGCTGGCCAAGTACCTGGTGGATCGCGACGATGGCGCGCTGCGGTGGGACAAGTGGGAGGTGTTTTTCTGCGATGAGCGGTTGGTGCCGCTGGATCACGAGGACAGCAACTACGCGCTGTGCGATAAGGAGTTTTTCTCCAAAGTGCCGGAACTGAAGCGGAGCCAGATCCACACGATCGATGAGAGCCTGCTGGACGATCCCGAGGAGCTGTCGGACGCGTACGAGAAGCAGCTGGTGCAGGCGTTCGCGGGCAAGGAGGCGGTGAGGAACCCGGTGTTCGATCTCATCCTGCTCGGTATGGGCCCCGACGGTCACACCTGCAGCCTGTTCCCCGGCCACGAGCTGCTGACGGAGCAGGACCGTTGGGTCGCACCCATCGAAGATAGCCCCAAACCGCCCGCGAAGCGCATCACGTTCACCTACCCCGTGCTCAACCACGCGCACAGGCTGGCGTTCGTGCTCGCGGGAGAGGGCAAGCAGGAGATGCTGAGCAAGGTGCTCGACGAGCCCGAGCTGGGCCTGCCGGCGAGCAGGGTCAGGCCGAGCCCGCCGGGGGATATCTACTTTTTCACGGACGACGCGGCGAGTAAGACCACGCGGTATGGGAGGAGTGAGTTCAAGTTGTAGGAGGTGTGAGGCGGGGTCGATTGTAAGTTAATCAAGCTTGTTCACAGTCTGCGAGGATGTGTGGCATTGTGCAAGAGTGAATGTGACAGCAAATCGAGTGTGTGGTTTTACATTTTTCAGCAGCAACCAAACCACTTGTCGTTGGTCTTGCCGCTAGCCAGCCGGATGGTGCGCTTCATCAGCTCTTGCTCCCTCCTTTGTCTCTCCTCCCTTTCCTCTGTCGTTTCGCGTGCGGCGAGCTGCGCCTCTTGGTACGCGGTGTTTGCGACGACTCTGTGCAGGATGTGGTGGAACATGCGGTCGATGTTGAGCGAGGTTTTGGCGGATGTGTAGAAGAGGGTGAAGCCGTGTTCGACGGTTAGGGTGGTGGGAGGTGGAGGAGGGGGTGTGAGCGGGAGGGATATCGTCGAAGGTGTGCCTGGCGGTGAGGGTGAGGCTGGTGGAGGAGGAGGCGAGGAGGGTTGGAAGAGGTCGTTGATCGATTTGGGGGTCTTCAACCCTGCATGTTGGTTGGACGGTTTGACAGTGGCGACGGAGAGGTTGGACGAAACGGTCGACGGTTTGTGTTTCAACGACGTCGCTTGCTCTCGATCCAGGTGGAGACCGGCAGCGCTGAGGTCGCCGTTGGATCTCGTCGAAGCGGACGGAAGGCCGAGCGTGGTGCGTGGTGTAGGCGAGGCGCTGAAAAAGGTACTGCTCCTAGGCGTGTGATATATCGAAGGAGCGTTCAAGCTGAGCGTAGAGTCGACGCGCTGGCGATCCTTGCCAAAGGTGCTGCGGGGTGGTGTGAGCGTATGCACCTCGCTGGTCTTTCTTGCCTTGCCTGCTGCTGCCGAAGACGACGATGGAAATGCGATCCGCTCGGAGGAGTCCGACTCCTGATCGCTGATCTGGAACACTTCGATGCTCTTGATCGATTGTCGTTTCTGATGCGTAGGTGGTTTGGACTTGGACCGTCGACCCCAGGTGGATAGAAAGCTTCCGGATTGCTTCGGAGAGCGGCTGAGCTGCGCCGGCTTGGTCAAAGTGTTTGACGGTGTGGTGTAGAGGGTCTTGACCGTGCCGCCAAGGTTGGCTTCGGGTTCATCAGCATCGCTCTCGTTCGACTGAGCAGACTTGGCGGCAGCAGCCGCAATCGACGACAAAGATTTCCTCGACAACCGATAATCTCTCGACTTTCTGTCGGCTGGCGTTGGCGATGCGTTTCCGTTGAGATCTTTGAGCGATACCGGCGTTGCTCCTCCACCCACTGTTGGACTGTCAACACCGTTTGGATCAGGCCGACTCAACACCTCCCTCGGATCCACCGGTTCCTCGTCCACCTCTACCGTCCCACCTTCCCCGTAATCAACCTGCCCCACCCTCCTGTCCACTAACCCATCCAACACCTCCCACACCTTCCCCCTATCCAGCGCCCCTTCTTCCAGGAGATCCGCCTTATTCGCCGCACAAACCCAGCAGAACCTCCTCCGCTCCTCCTCGCCCTTGGGACCCGGTGCCTTGTCCATAAACGCCTCGTACCACCTCCTCACCCTCTCCGCCTCCTGCTCACCCTTGCTCGCATCGAAGGCGATGATCACCGCGTCGGCACCGCGGTAGAACGCCGAACCGAGGCTCTGAAAGCGTTCCTGACCCGCCGTGTCCCAGATCTGCAGCGTCGCTTTGGTGCCGTCGGCGAGGGGGAGGGTCTTGGTGATGAAGTCGGCGCCGATGGTGGCTCGGTAGGAGGGGTAGAAGTGCGAGGTGAGGAAGCGGTTGCGGATCGAGGTCTTGCCGGAGCCGCCGTCGCCGATGAGGACGATCTTGAGCGTGCGTTTCGGGGTGAGCGCGTGCAAAGAGGTGGGAGTCGAGGTGGAGGGAGAGGAGGGGAGCGAGGTGAGAGAACCAATGGCGGCGACGGCCGAGGATTGGAGCGTGCTGGCTGCTTCGCCGCCGGTGCGGAGGCGTTGGAGGGTGCTGGTGTGAGACGAGGTGGTGGGAAGGGGAGGACGTTTGTTGGGTGTGGTGGTGCGCGAGGTGGATGGTCCCCTGTTGCTATGAGTGGCAGGCTTTGTCGACATCTCTGATGGTTCCTCGATGTGAGACGTTCCTACCGTAAGCCTTGCTGTTGGTCGACCTTTCCTCCACGCCGGTCTTGATGCAGTAGCCTACCCCACCCCTGATGCTCGTTATGGTCTATGTCGCAGCCGTACGAGTCCGTGTGTGTGTCTCTCGTCGCCTCCTAAGCATACCGTGTTTTATCCCTTTCCACGTCGTCGATGATGGCAGTGTGAGTACAAAGTCAACACTTGCTCGCACAGAGAGAGCACAGAGTGGAGGCAAAATCCCGTCGTTTGATTCTCCCCGTGTGTGCTGCTGCGTCCGTGCATAAAAAAACAAAGCTTTAAGACTCGCCTAACGCAAAGCAGCTGCACGCGACCCTTGCCTGCCCTCTCAACTCACCATCAGCTCAAGTCGAGCTGATCACGCCAGACGATGTCAACACAATCATCGTCTCATCAACCCCGATGATGACATCAAACAAAAGTGACATTCCAAAATATAATGACCCATGATCAAAAAGTATGCCAGGTAAAAAGACAAGTGCAAACGAGTGTGTGTGAGGTAAAGAATGTGTGCGTCCGACCCTAACGAGGCCGATGATAAAGAGTGTGTGAGCCATCATCGTCGTGCAACGATGGCTAGATCCATAGTTTATACGACAGCCTACTGCTGCTCCTCTCCAGCCCTGTCCTTCTCGGCGTGAGCCGCTTCAGCGAAAGCAGCCTTGCCCTTCGACTTTGCCGCCAGATCCTTCTCGGTGAAACCCCACATCTTGGGTCGACGACTCTTGTCACCTCCCGTGACGACGCTACACAGGAAATCAAAGAATCGCTGACCGTACTCCTTGGGTGGGACCGAGCTGATCATGTGTCGGTTCTGAGTCAAGCCCTTCCAGATCGTCTCGCCGCGCTTGACTGATGTGTACGGTGTGAAGAGGTCGATGACGCCGAGGTAGTAGATCATGTCTCCGGGTTGATTGTGTTCGTCGGTCGATCGGAAGCCGCCTTCGTCCTGGTAGAAGAGGAAGTGTCGGCGTTCGCTCACGTCCCGGTCAGGTAGCTTGGTCACCTGCTGTGCGTTCAGCGCCTTGGGATCAGAGCGTCGCACGGCTTGTCGCAGTGCCGAAGCATCCTGCTCGCTGCCGGATCCTGCACCGGGCCTCTTCACCTGAGTAGGCTGTCGCTTGAGCTCCTTTGTTTCAGGCTGGAAGACACGCAGGTTGTCCTGACGCAGGTTGTCCTTGTTGCCCCTTCGAATGTCATGCAACCCAATCAGCAACGAATAGTCCATGATGTTGAGCCGTTGCAGCAGCGCAACATCGCTACGCAGCTGTGCTTCAAACAGCGCTCGCTTCTCGGGACCCAACTCGATCTCGCGCCCGCGCTTGAGCCAGTTGAGATCCTTGAGCACTGCGCCGGACTTGGCCGCCGCCTTCTCCTCGGGGTACTCGCGTCCAATCGACGAGCCTTTGAGATCGTACGTCTCGTGAATGTCACGATGCGGTGGGAAGAGGTTGTTCATGATCACAAAGTGAATCTTGCGGCCGTGCGGCAGTTTGACACGGTGCAATCCATAGAAGCGGCTGAGCAAGGTATGAGGATTGGCTTTGACATGCTCATGGTAGTCCTTGAGGATGCGCAGCAAGAACTTGTGCTCCGAGTGTCGAATCGTCTTGATGATGAATCGATAGTCGCGAGAGAAGTAGAAGAAGGAGCCACTCTTTCCTGGCGAGCCCAGCTCGCTGAGAATGTATTTTGATGTGAGCGACAATAGGTAGTCGGCGGCATCGAGGTGAAAGTGCTCACGCAGCTCTCGGAAGACCCATGGCGCATAGTCCTTGAACTTGAAGTCGTACTTGGCCGTGGGTGTCAGCTCTCTTCCAATAATATCGAAGGTGAACTTGTGCTTGGCGGTAAAGTCGGCATCGCACAAAGGACGCTTCATCTTGGCCTGGCATCTAGACACACCGATGCGGATACCGGTGAGCATGTTGTACATGAGCACGTAGTTGGCGTGACCTTCTCCAATGAGGTTACCGACGAGTACCTTGGGCTCGGCATCTTCGTCGCGCTCGCGCTCGCGGTCGGTGCGCTCCTTGTCTTTGGGGTTGACGTTGAGCCAATCACGACCGGTTTTTGAGCGTGTGAGCACACCCACGACACCACCGGCACCAGCAGCGGCGCCATTGGGTGCACCTTCTCTATCGCCAGAGGAACCTTCGACAGCTGCATCGCGCGCCTTCTGCTCCTTATAGCGCCGATCTCTACGCAGCTGCTCGGCGTGTTTGGCTGCTTCCTCGTCGAAAGCGGCATCACCGGTGCGAAGAGCGTGAGACGAGCCTTCTGCTGTGGTTGGCGAGTTAGGCGCATCGTTCAGCCAAGGCTGCGCTGGGAACGGTGAAGTTGAATCACGGTCACGGCTGGATTTGCGAGCCGACTGGATCGAGCTACTACCGGACTGAGAGCGTCGGGCTTGGAAGGCAGAGCCAGTGGTGTTGCGACGAGCCATCTGCTGTCGTGGGAGGGCGCCGTTCGAGAGCGAGTCAGGAGCCAGTTGCGACGGACCTGCTTCACCACTCTGCTGGGGATCGTGGAAGTATGGAGAAGCGTCGTGAGTGAGTCGAATTGCGGGCGCGGGTGCCATTCCATTGATTCCGTTGGCCAAATGAGACGATACCGAACCAGACGAAGCGAAGCGTCGCCGTGTCACAGGTGCATCGTCCTCTTCTTCGTCCGAGGCACCGCCATTAGATGAAGCAGTGCGATAGGCGGTGCTGGCGGTGGAAGCGTTGGAAACATTACGACGGTCCTGAGGCTTGGGACGAGCCGGCTGCTCGCTGGTGCTTGGTCGCTGTTGCTGCTGCGAGAACTGATGTTGCGAAGAGACCATGTCGGCGTCACCCATGGAAGCAGGCTCGTCAACGAGAGTTGATGTGATGCCTTGATTGCTGAAAGTACCGGAAGAAGCTCCCAAGATTTGGCTGGGATCAGCAGAGTAAGCACGGCGTGCAACAGGGGCTTTCTTCTGTAGTGGTGCTGCTGGAGACGTGGACCCATCTCGACTCTCTTCGGTTGTTGAAGATGAAGCTATAGCGCCGTTGCCAGGGTACATTGGGATATGCGATGCACCATTGGTAACAGTGCTCATAAGGCCATTGCGAGAGTCGTGACCAGCGATGTAATCGGCTTCGAGAGGCGGCGACGGTGGAAGCTCGCTGAGGAAGGGATGATGGCGTGTAGGTGCGGTGAAGCTGGACTGCGACTTGAGTGCTGCATCCTGACGAGCGATGGGCTCGTTTGTGGGAGAGGAAGAGCCGTTCAGAGTGCCAGTGCCAGCAACGGCATTCTGTTGACGCGTGTGGCCCTGACCGAGCTCTTGAATATCTGGCAGCGGTCTGTCGATCTGTGTGGGAGATTCGACGGTGGCTGGCTGCTGGATGGTATGATGATTGCCGTGAGCACGCTTGCTTACGAGCTGCGGTAACCTGAGGATGCGATGACCCGCGGATGTGGTGGATGAGGTGAGACCGTTGGCACCCGAGAAGGCTGGATCGTTGGCATTGCTGGGAGTGACAGAGCGTGAGACGACGGGTGATGCATATGGAGCGGATCGGGAGATGGTGATATCGTAGACCTCGCCTGTGCTGTCGTTGACACGGATCTGTTGCTCGTCGCGCTCGAGGGCCAAGCGGATCGAGTTGAGCGTTTCTGCTTCAGATGCGTGTATCAACATGTTCGATCATGTCCCGTATGTCGATGTGTGATGAGAGGATCGATGTCGTGGTGCCTTGAATGCGAGTATATGGAGGCAGACGGCTGAAGCCAAAAGAGTCGAAAGCGATTCGGTCTAGGTTGCGCTGCTGCTGATTGTTGTTGCGACCCGCGGTTCCTGGTCGTAAGGAAAGACGGTGGGCAGCGATCGAAAACAGTACAATAGAGGGTGACAATGGTGAGAATCGATTCAAGCTGCTTTGAAAGAGATCGATGCGTGAAGGAGCAGTTGGCCCAACCAAACCCACACTCAATGCTGAGTCCCAGTCGGTGAAATGAGGTTGGTTGCAACACGAAGCAGTCAGAGAAAGTGTCGTTGTCGGAAGTGCGTGAGAGCCGACGTTGCTGCAAAGGCGTTGATCGTTGGTGGTGCTAGCTAGAGTGATGGCAGTGGATGGTGTTGGATGATGGCTGCTGGCTGCTGGCAAAAGGTGTTGTTGGTTGGATGCCAAGAGCTGAGAGCTGAGCGTGGCATGAAAGGAAACAGTTGAAAATGCAAATGGCAAACTGTGACTCTGTGACTGTGTTGTGCTGTGCTGTTCTGTTTGTGATTTTGCTGTGCTTTCCATTCAAAGCCAAGGCCGAAACTGCTCAGCTTTGAGATTAACAAAATTCGGGGCAGCAGCCGACGGACGGGCAGGCGGTGCATCTCTGCCACTCTCTCTCTCTCACTTGACACTGCACTGCTCTCGCGCTCCCTCTCGCTCTCACCCCGACTTGAGAAAAAGGAAATTTACAATCTAAATAAAGCGAGTTGCGTGTGGAGATCTCGACCACAAGGCACTGCAAGAGCCGTCTCGAAGCTCGAAATTTCACAGGATATTCCTCGAATTTATCCACGGATCCCAGTCAGGCTGCAGAGCGGGCAAAAGTGCCGCCGCCATTACAAAAGCAGTTGCAGTGTTGAGGATTTTGCTTGGCTTTGTTTTCAAAGGGAAGCGGCCGGGTCAAGCCCAAGACTCAGCTTTACATTGGCTCAATCGGAGCATTTCCGAAGATGCCATGAGTCGCAAAGGCTTCCGATCGCAAGATCAAGAGTTGTGAAAGCGAAGGTGTGAGGTGGGCGCAAAACAAAGTCAAGAGATTGGCGGATCGACAAAGCACTCGGTGTGACCGAAAAAAATAAAGCTCGTTGGCTGCCGCCTCGCTCACTAAGCTCAGCAGATCCGAAGTTGCAATTTTCAGGGGTAAAAAAGGTCACTCTCTGCATGTGTGTGGTAGTTAATGGGATGGTGTTGAGTGGAAAATGTGACATTGTGATTGCAAAGGAAACCCACATTTGTGACTTTGTTGTCGCATGTCGCCGTTGTGTGGGCGGAGGTGCAAGAGAGAACTCAAGTCAAACGCGGTTGTCAGTGAGTTGGCGATTCGGCACGGCTTTGCCGAGTTCTTGGAGCCGCTATTGTAACATCGCTTGGCCCGGCACGCGCCCTTTTGCGTTCCTCCCGGCCAAAGCCTCAAGGTAAAGGGTGTGTTCTCAAGCCGCTTGTTTCAGCGTAGACCATTTCGGGCTGGGGATAGTGTCGCTTGTCCGTTGTCGATGACTTCCGATGTTCGGGGTCCTGCCTTGCTGCAGCAGGCGCGATCGCGCGTGGACCTCCCTCAGCCTTGCTAGCGTGATACTAGCTCCGAAGCTTTTTGTGTGCCATTGCGGTGGATCAAAAGACCGCTGTTCGTAGGACTGAGCCTGCGTTGGTGTGATGAGCTGTGATTCAAGTCGTGGGAAATCATGCAGCTTCGAGATGCTCAATAGCCTCTTCGTCATCTTCTTCATCGTACATCTCTTCCTCGTCCTCGTCAACCTC
The DNA here is from genome assembly GCA_001748505.1 of Sporisorium iseilematis-ciliati. NCBI lineage: Eukaryota > Fungi > Basidiomycota > Ustilaginomycetes > Ustilaginales > Ustilaginaceae > Sporisorium > Sporisorium iseilematis-ciliati. The sequence goes on along the minus strand of MJEU01000006.1, from coordinate 156,188 downwards.
TTCGTCGTCCCTGTCATCGTCTTCGTCTTCGCTGAACGCATCATCTGATGCATCGTCCTCGTCGTCGAGCGACAGCATTAAAGCTCTTGTTGACTGACTCTTTGTCCAGTCCCGGCCCGATTCCAAGATGAGTCCTCGTAGAATACCCTTGACGAGCTCCTTCTTCGACCGCGCTTCGTTGATCTCGCGCTGGATCTGCTGCACCTTTTGCACCACTGCTAGGTCTTGGGATGCGTCCGGGTCTTGTCTCGCCGATCCAGCAGGATGTAGTTGGCGGCTACGAATGTCGGCTTTGATGGATTTGATGTTGTCGAGCAGCTTCATCGTCTCCAGCCGTTGTTCTCTGATCTGAGCCTTGATCGCCACCCTCTGCTGCTTCACCGATCTCGCCTCGTTGAAGAGCCTCAAAAACTCCAACGCTTGATCGTCTCTCTCTTGGAGCAACTTCCGTGTCGATGCGTACTGCTTTTGCTTCCCCTCCTCCTCTCCCCCACTTTTCTTTGCTGGAGGCGAAGTCGTCGAAAGCACCTTTTGAATCACCGCGCTCGCCTCTAACGCCTTTGCCGTCTCCTCCTTCAGCCTGTTCTCTCCTTCCAGCTGTCTCAGCTTTTGCTTCTTATCCGCAATCTGCCTTTCCAGCGCCGCCGTGCTGGTGGGCATCTTTATCGGTTGATCTGCAAGTTCGGTTTCGTATGCTTCCCAAAAGTCGAGCTCTTTCGCCTTCCGCTGCAGATTGGACCGCCGGTTCTCAACTTCGTAGTAGATGGCGCGTTCGAGGGGTGAGAGCGGAGGTGGTTTCGACGAGGAAGAGCCCGAGTCGTCAGAGGTGGAAGTGGGCGCAATGAGGTTGCGAAGTTCATTGCGGCGTAGGTTCAGAAAGGATGGACCGGCGACAGGCTGTGCTGGTGCTGTGCGGGAGTCAATGTGCTTGTCGAACGTCGCTAGGAGCGCGTCGAGTGGTGAGACCGTCATGATGATGCTGTTCGTTTAGGGCCGAGCAGAGGAGGACCTGTGTGGCAGCTTGAGTTGGCGTCAATGACTTTGAAGGCTCTTTGAACAGAATGTGTACGCGCGTCGTTGAAAGTGCCCTGGGCTGGAATCGTACGCGGCGGAGAGATGGGTTGGTGATGTGCGACCTGATCCGCGACGAGGTGATGATGGTGTTGCTCGAGATCAACACAGACAGCCACCATGGAAACAATTTCTGACAGCCAAGCATCGACGACGCAAAAGCCACCTCTTCGGACCCTGTCCAATTTTCCGACGCGTCCCACGTCCGGCGCGTATAGGCGTGTCGCCTGCAAACGTAACATTGACCAAGTCGCAAAAAGGGCTTGGCCTTCAGAACCATCAACGAAACGGCCTTGGTATCCAACGGTCAGCATAGCCTCTCGGACTTAAGAGGATTGTCCAGTGCCTTTTGATTGATGCACACAAGATGGAACCACCACGTCGTCTTCAGTTGCAGCTTCCGAAGAAACTGACCATCGATCGACCAACAGCATCGCGTGTTACCATTTGCAACCTTCTTTCGTACTTCTTCTCGGTCGCGCTGACCTCGAGCAACGGGTCGATGACCGGCAATCCAACTCGGACCCACCGTTCGGCACGTACACCCGAGCCAATTCGACGTACGAGACATGCTACGATCGTCCGAAGGCCCCGAGGGGGGGACAGGCTCAAGCTGGGCCATCTACTCGTCACGACCAACGCGAAATTTACGCGAGGTGCAGTTACATACGTCTGCAGGTCGACGGATTGAGAGACGCTGAAATTAATTTTCTTTTCAAGCAGCGCTCCTTTGTGACCTTTGTTGACGTGAGAAAGCGTCGTTGTTGGTGTGCATGGATTTTCGCTCTTTCGCCTCGCTTAGCGCTGCTGTTGCCCTTTTGCGGTACCTTTTTCTGTCTTTCCTTTTACGTCGAGCTTCTCGGCGTCGAGACCGAACAGCGTCCACTATACTTGTCGAGCTTTCGTCTGGTGAAGGTTGAGCCAGATCTCTTCATGTCGTAAAGGAATGAAGAACTCTCGGCGTAAGCAGAGGCGGAAGAGCGGAATACGATGAAGCGAGTGCGCGAGTGGGAAGCGAAACACGACTTTTCTTTTTTTCATGCGAGAGATCGTCAACGTGTTTCACTTGGAAGCGCCTAGATGCGAATGGGCGAGTGGTTTTGACCCACGCCACTGCAATCGTTCCGAATGAGGCTGGACCAAAGGAAGGCCGCCTTCCGTCGCGACACCGATGTCAAGACCGAGACATCCAAGCCTTGGCGTTTTGCCTTCGAAACCGCTGGGATCCGCTTTACCGCCGACGGTGTTCAGCCATAGGAACTACACAACCACAGGAACCTCGTACTGTATGGATCACCGCAAACAAAAACCTGGCGTCTCGTGTTTCGCTGCCAGCGCTTCGGTCGAGGTTCGAAGCAATCGCATCAACGACGTGGATGAGCTTAGAGCTTGAGCCTGTTTGTGTTGGCTGCGACCGTCGACGTCAGATTGGAACCTCGCTTGGATCACCCACGTTGGAACTTGCCAACCGAACCTTGATTGAGATGCAGGAGGTGGGGCCAATGAGATCAGACGAGGTTCCGCTTCTGGCGTCGCATGTGCTTCATTGCTGATTCGGCGATCTTACCGAAGATGAAAAGCTTAACTCGAGCCGTCTTTGTTCCATAAGAAAAGCGAAACCACCACGGCCCTTTGTTCGTATGGGTATGGGTATGGCAAGCGGAGTTCTAATCTTAACCGCCCTCCTCTCTCTTTGCGTCTGCGTCAAGTCAAGAGAGCATCGTTTGTCGGCGTTCGCCAGTCAAGCCAAGTTTTGACCGGGCACGGAGCGCTTCGTTCTGTTGCCTTGATGCGCCTGACTCCGTTTGCCTATGCTCTGTTTTGAGGCTGCAATTCGCCGTGTGCAGAAGGTGCAGGTTCGCCGAGGTGGATGCAAGAAAGGTATATATGCGCTTTAAAGCCCGCTCTCTCCCTCTCCCTTGGCTGTCAGAAAGAATCTTGCAACTGCCCCCTTCGTCAGCTTCCATCCGCTCCATCCACCTCTTCTACACCTCACTTGGGAATCCTTCATACTTGACCCACAACCATCAACACTTGTCGCATCACAAAATGGTCGCCATCGTTCGCACCCTTCTCGCATTGGCAACGCTTGCCGCTACCGCAACCGCCGCATCGTTGGCCGGACGCAGCTCCAAGATCACCTTCACCGTCACCAACAAATGCAAGCACGAGTTTGCACCCATCTTCCTTCCCGCACTGCCTGGCAAGTCGCAGTGGTCGGTCCTCAAGTCGGGCAAGTCCGAAAGCTACTCATTCTACTCGGACGACTACCGCGGCACCGTATTCTCGCCTCTTCGCAACGCCAACGTGGCCACCGGTCAAGGTGCAACACAGGGCGAGTTCGATCTGGCCACGGGTCAGTACGACATCTCGGTCGCAGAGGGCTTCAACGTTGGCATGTATCTGCAGCTACTAGGCAGGCAAAGCCAGGGATACTGCCAGGCGGCCATTTGCAGCTCAAAAGACTGCGCAGACGCATACAAGAAAGACAGCGGACTCATGACGGCAAGCCGAGCGGGCGAGCAGACGGTCAAGCCCAACCACAGCTGCCCTCCCACTTTCACCACTTGGAACGTCCAGTTCTGCTAGACGGCCACGCAATGTGGTGATTCGTATCATATCTCGCGCTGTTTTGCTTCATCGCTCGCTCCTCGTTCAGCCTCTCTGCTTCGTTCAGTAATTGCATGTTCGAACTCGTATCCCATTTCTTTCGTATTGACCCATTTGTAGAATATGCGTGATGTCTGGAAAGGTTGTTGGTGGTAAAAGGGGGATCTGACTCAAGAAGCCTTTGATTTGCCTTTGTCTGAGCTGGTGGACGGATCGCGAAAGTCTTCTTCTTCAACGTCCCATGCTAATGTCGACTTGTCGGCGCCCAGCATGTCGAGCATGCTGCCAATGTTCCACTTGCGCTCGATACCCTTCGCGCTGCTCGTCAAGGGTGATGACGTGGACGGAGCGGCCTCCTGCGTTCCAAGCAGACTCTGGCGTTGTCTCGGCGTCGAAGAGGCACCGACGATGGATTGTGAGCGGCGCAACAGTTCGGAAAGATCTGGAAGGGAGACCTCGGAGAGCGCGCCTTGGCTGTCCTCGCCCTTGTGGTGCTGTATGGCATCATCGATTGAAACGAGTGCGGCGGCTTGCTCCTCGGCGCCAGGAGAATGCATGCGAGACCTGCGTTGGAGCAAAGGTGGAAGCGAAGGCTCTGGTGATTCTGTGGCTGCGCGTTTGCGGGATCCCGATGCTTCGACGTAGGTAGAGGGAGGTGATTCGAGACCGTAGTCACCACGAGTTGGAATGCTGCTGAGGCCAGACCAGTCTCCGCCGTCTGCGCCTGTCATCTTCCAAAGGTCTTGAGCTGCCAATTGCCCGGCCTCACGCCATCGTGCGATCTCTTTTGGAAGCGCCGTGAGCGCGTTGTCTCTCAAGCACTGGTTGGCCTGCTGTAGGAGTAGCAGCCTTGCTTCGAGGGTCTGACGCTGCTTTCTGATGCTGGCAGACGAAGAAGAAGATGAAGTCTTGGCAGCAGGTCCTGCTGACGATGTAGATGCTTCTTTGGGATCCATGCTCTGCTGCGAGCGAATTTGCTTGAGTGGGGATCGAAAGGGCTTTGAGAGCCTTGGGCGAGAAGGGATTGGTCGCTTGCGATTTGGAGCTGGTGGTTCGTCTACCGTAGTCGTGGGAGTGTCGGAAGCGCTGCTGGGAGTATGGTTGGTTGGGGTAGAAGCATCTTCGGGCCACGGTGAGGATGACGAGGTTGATCTGGAAGGAGAGGATGTCGAGTCCATCTTGCTCTCAAGAATCTATGTGCCTGTAATGAAATGAACCGGAGGCTGAGTCATTCGAGTGCTGCAGTGGTCGAGAGCGTAGCTTGATTGACGAGGCTCGGCAAAGATGAGACCGAAGCTGAATGATTTTGCTCGAAGTGACAGTTTCTGATAGCGTTGTAGAGGGAGTATCCGATCAAAGCGTGACGGCGACGATGTGATCTAGTGTGATGGAGTTGGAGAGCAAGAAGCCGGCGCTCTTGCTGTGACTTTGTGTGATAGCATCGTTGCTCCCTTCTCTGGCCACCTTCGGATGTCCCTTCAGTTTGAACTGAGCCACGCAGTCAAAGCGTTGAGCTGCTATCGGACCAGCCGAAGAGCAATGCTGCAGAGTGCGGCTCGACAGTGTCGGCAACTCCGTCTGTGCTGAGTAGTGAGCCACTTCGCTTGACTTTGACCTTGACCGTCGAGCTCAGCACCGCTCTTGCTCCGTGCTTGTCTGGATCGTGCGCCTGTTGCAGTGGTCAACCAGACCGTGAGAACGGATTGAGTCGAAGCCCGAGTCGACACCTGTGCGGTCAAGATCAAGTCACATTGTGATTGTGAGTTCTCGAGCAACGTTCGAGGTGGAGGCGAACCGCCCACTTTTTTTTTGACTCCGCTGCCGTCTGAGCATTCACGATTTCTGCAGATCCTCGCTTCCCAGCGTCTGCCGTGCCTAGACCGAGAGAACCCTTGCAAACACGACTCGACGTTTCATTTAGCGTGCATGACAAGCAACACGCACGCAACGTGCTCTCCTCATCATTCAACCCTCTTTCTTCTCACCCGCCATATTCTGCGTCGAGACACTCTCTCAGGACTAGAACATCTTCACTGCGCATCGCAAGGACCACGTCTCAAGGTCTGTATCGGCAACACGCACAAAAGTGGACACTTGGACTGAAAAGATCTACTCAAGTCAGCCCTTTGCAAAGGCTCCACCAACCATCCTGCTCAGGATGAGCTCCGAACACGAGGCACTTCAGCCATCGACAGCAGCAGGTGAGTCGGCCTCACCTGTCCTGCCTCAAAGCGGTGGTGACAATGATATCACAAAAGCGACGCCGGCGACTCCCGAAGTGAAGAGCTCTGCGGACGAAGCAGACGAGTCTGTCAAGCCACAAGTGTCGGCCGCCTCCGAAACGATATCGAATGCGCATGAGCACTCACAAGACGCCAAGGAGACAACGAAATCGCAGAGCAATGCTGCTCAAGATGACCCTGAAAGCGTAACAGCTTCGACGGAGAAAGAGCCCCTCAGCCCGACCTCGCCTTCATCAATACCACCCTCCATGTCGATCCCCGAGATCAAGGCAGCGCTTGCTTCCGAACGCGATCAAGCAAAGGCAGCAGCAGCAGCGGAAGGAACTCAGGACCCCACCACCGACACAGACGCGGAGCCCGTCATCCTTGGTATTGCAGTCGTCGACTTCAACCACCTCGTCGGACCACAGGTCGAATACACATATCCAAAGGAGCTTCAAGAGGATGAAGATCTCGTCAAGTCGCTGCCCTTCCTCGCCCTTCCCGATGGCAGTCATCTCTCCGACGAAGACTTTTGCTACTTCCACCTGCACTGCCCCAAGCTGTCCAAGTCGACCATCTTTGGCATCTCATGCAACCGCCAAATTGCTGCCGATGCGCTCCTCAAGAAGGGCGCCGAAGTCACAAGGAGCACAGTCCAGAAAGCCATCGTCGTCTTGGCAAAAGAGCCCGTCTTCGGGCCCATCAGAGAGAAACTCGGCATCGTCACACGTGCCTTCTTCGCTCAGGGCGATCTTGCCGATGTCGATATTCTCGTCGACTTTCACTCTACGCTCGAGATTGGTCTGCGAAGCGGTGGCATGTCGGATGATCGCGAAACTGTCATGTACATGGGCACTTCGTTGCGCGAGCTTGTGCACAAGTGGCGCTTCAAGACGCTGATGCTCGTCAAGCTTCTTCTCCTCCAGCGTCGCGTCATGTTCTTCGGGTATCCTGTCGAGCAGCTCTGCAACTATCAATACTCTCTCGTCTCGCTCATACCCGGCCTGCTTCTCAGCTTGCAAGATGCTGGTGACCCGAAGCTGCATACACGAGCAGGTCGAGTCGAGAAGGCGGACAGTCTACGCTCGTCGGACCGCAAAAGCCTGCTCAAATTCTTGGGCATGCCTCTCGACATCTTTGGCCAAGACGCTTTCTTCCAGCCTTACTGTCCATTGCAACAGATTGATCTGCTCAAATCGCGCACCTGGCTCGTCGGCACCAGCAACAGCATCTTCAAGCAGCAGCGCGAATGCAAGATCGACGTCATCGTTGACCTCGAGAATGCACATTTAGAGTTCCAGGATCCCAAGCTGCATCAGATTGTCAACTTGACCCCAGAGGATCGCAAGTGGATGGATGAGGTCATCTCCTCGGTGGTGGAAACTTGGAACCCTTCCGATCCCACACGGCCTACCTCGATGGGCTTCCACGGCAGCGACGACTACCTACGCACCCGCTTCGAGGACTACATCTGTGCCATGCTTTCCTCGACAAAGTATGCCGACTTCTTGGCTAAGAGCGATCCGGAACAAGTGGCCATTCAGGCACCTGACGCTTCCACCACGAGCAGCTTCGGCGCCGAGTTCCTCACAGCGCTCCGAACCACCGAGGCCTTCACTCTGTGGAAGTCGGTCACAGATCCGATGCTCTTTGACATTGTGGATCACAAGCACCCGTGCGAGGGCAAGACGTCAGCAATCGAGGATGTCGGGTTGCGGCTGTCTGCAGGACTGCATGACCTGCGACTCGAAGAGAATCTAGCCCCGACACGCGAAGCTATCGGCAGCGCACTCCAAGCTGGCAGCGCCAACTTCTACCGCCTTGCAAGCAATCTCGGCAAAGACATTGCCAAATTTCGGGCGAACCACATTGCTGCCACTCAGTCTGTAGGCGGTGGAGACAGCGCCGGCACACCAAGCAGCGCAGGCGGCATGGGCGGTCTCACGTCTGGCTTCGGCTTCTTCGGGTCCAATGCTGCATCAGCATCATCGACAGCGCAGACGAGTGCAACAGCATCCGGAGCAGCGCGCGCATCGGGATCTATCACAGGCGAAGCGATCGACGCAGATGGAACACACTCTGGACGGTCCGGTCGAGTCGGACCCAGCGATGCCCACGGCAACCCTGCTGCTTTCAACGCCAACGAGGCTCTCAACGCAGCAGGACAAGCAGCTGCTCAAGCTGGAACTCAAGTTCGTGCTGCACTCGGCAACTTCGGATCCTTCCTATCAGCACGGCAAAAGTCGTGGGCCGCAAGTCGAGGCAACACTAGCCAGCAATAGCAATCACACGTGATCCCGGTCATACGGTTTAGGGACACAGTAATGGAACCTCTTACCACACTGCACGAACAACACCACTGACCCACGAGGGAATGCAAGATATGAGAGCGTGTTGGAAAGAAAGCGAGGAGCTAGATATACTACAGAAACCAGAACCGAAAGTGAAAGAAAGAAAGAAACGAACGACTTGAGCAACAAACAACGACAAGCCTCGCTGTTTATGCCTTGTGACGCTGGTATTGAGCGACGAGCATGGCGTGATCACGCTCGTATGGCTCCAACGTGAGCTGCTCTCTGGGCTTGAACTTCATGCCTTTCAACTTGTTGACCTCGGCGGCGAACACGGCCTCGGCTGGTGCTGTCGAGTCGATACAGCTGGCCTTGATCGAGATGAGCGCGTGTCCTTCGTTCTTGAGGAACGATTCGGCGTTGTGTGCGACGATACGCGCCTGGTCTGGCTGCGCAACATCCGCAAAGATGACGTCGACGGTGCCAACGAGCATGCGGTACTTGTGAGGGTGTCGGGCGTCCTCGACGATGGGGATAACGTTGGTACGCTTCTTGGCCATGTTGATCAGATCACGTCCCGAACGGTGCGAGAACTCGACGGCGTAGACGATACCTTCGGGACCTACCAAGTCGGCAACGTGCGAAACCGAGGTACCGCTGGCAGCACCGAGGTAGAGGACCTTCTTGCCAGGTGCAATGTGAATGTTGTCCAGACCACCGAGGACACCGGCAGCGAGCTTCGAACGGAAAGGGTTCCAGACACGGTATTCGGTCTTGGCAGTGGTACCGTCAGCACCGGCACCGGGGGTCTCGACCGAGATGCGCTTCTCGCCGTAGACCGACTCGCCGGGTGCGATGTTCTTGGTGACGAGGAGCATCTCCTTGCCCTCAGCGACAAAGATACCGGGGTGTCGGTGGGGCTTGACAATGACGTTGGAACCACCCTTGCCACCAGCCTTGGCACCACCACGTCCTCCACCGCGACCGCCTCGGCCACCGGGAGCTCCACGGCCACGACCGCCGGGGGCACCTCGTCCACCACCACGTCCGCCACCACGACCACCAGGAGCGCCACGACCGCCACCGAAGCCACCACGACCACCAGCTGCACCGCCGCGACCACCACCGAAACCACCACGTCCACCACCGGCACCACCACGTCCGCCGCCGAATCCACCACGTCCACCACCACGGGCACCGCCGCCACGACCTCCGCGATCACCTATTGTAAGTTGGTACGAGTAAGTCAATAGAAGGAGGAGCAAAGAATGAAAGTCAGCAAGGGTGTTCCGGAGCATATGGCAATATCGCAGCAGCACTGAAGCTCGTCTACGAGCAGCGACTGTATTCAACACCTACCGAAAGCCATATTGAAGGATGTGAGTTGTCGTTAGTCTATTGCAGACTGTTATGAAGGAAGGATAGAAGCAGACGAGTTGGTCTAGTCTGCTGTATCGAAAGAGGGTGAAGCTGCCTTCCGAGTCCGAAGCTGTCGTAAATCCTGCTGTTGTTGGAGGTGACGACCAAAAGGGAAGGTGAAGCCGAAAGATGACCAGATGGTTTGAAGAAAGAGAGATGGTGAAGACGAAGCTTGGACGCACAAGTCACACAGCAGAAGCAGCAGCAACGACGACTTTTTTTTTCTAGCGCTGCAAGCCTCCTCTTTTGCTTTTCCACTTTTTTTTCTCTTCTTCTTCTTCTCAGCCTCGATCCGCCTAAAGTTAAGGCTCAGTCTCGAGAAGGAGAAAAAATTCTCGGATTTCGAAACTTTTTTCTCGTGCGTCTGTGAGCGGCCAATTTTCATCAGAGAGCCGTCTGCTGCCACGATCACAATTTCAAAGCGTCAGAGCAGTCTCGACCCTCGACCCTGGTTTTTGGGTGCATTTCGGCTCCGTTTCATTCAAATCGGCACCTCAATAAAAAGCAAGATCGGCGATGAGCATTTAGCTCTGGCTGCGCGCGACGCGTGAAGCGGAGCTCACACTCTGCTCGGCTGGACGGCTGCTTGTTGCACGCTCCAGCCCAAAAAAAGTGTCGGAACCAACACCAACTCAAAGCAGAATCAGACTGCGCGTTGTGACACTTCGTCATCACCACCATCTGCGGCCACCGATTACTCTCCACCTATCTCGGAAACCTACGCGCCCCTCACTCAAGATACATCGCTGCACTGCATTTGCACTCGAGCTTAGTCGGTAACGCTCCTCGCTCGGCAGCTCTCATCACGGACAGGCCTGTACACCGACTGAATTTGTACGGAGGCATCCTGAAAAGTGCGAGCCTGCACTAGCATAACACAAGATGCCAAGGGAACTCATAACGCTTCAAGCCGGACAGTGCGGGTAAGTCAATCATCAAAGTCGACCCTTGTGCAGCGAGTTGATCTACAGATCTGCGGAGAGCTGACCAAGTCCACTTTCTTCAACAGTAACCAAATCGGATCGCACTTCTGGGAGCATCTGTGTCGCGAGCATGGTATCGCAAAGGATGGCACTCTAGAGGAATACGCTGCCGAGGAGCAGGGCGGCGATCGCAAAGATGTCTTCTTCTACCAGGCAGACGACGAGCATTACATCCCAAGGGCCATCCTGGTCGATCTCGAACCAAGAGTCATCAACAATATCCTCTCAGGGCCATACAAGAACCTGTACAACCCAGAAAACATCTACAGCAGCAAAACAGGAGGCGGTGCCGGTAACAATTGGGCGCAAGGCTACGCGGCAGGTGAAAAGATTGCAGATGAATTGATCGAGATGGTGGACCGAGAGGCGGACGGCAGTGACAGTCTCGAGGGTTTCATGCTCATGCACTCGATCGCAGGTGGTACAGGATCTGGTCTCGGCTCGTTCCTGCTCGAAAGACTCAACGATGCATACCCGAAGAAGCTCATCCAGACCTACAGTGTGTTCCCCAACTCGGAAGAAACATCGGATGTCGTCGTGCAGCCATACAACTCGCTTCTCTCGATGAAGCGTCTCACCAACAATGCCGACAGCGTCATTGTGCTCGACAACGCAGCTCTCAGCAGGATCGCAGCAGACCGACTCCACCTCCAGAACCCCAGCTACAGTCAGACCAACCAGCTCGTAGCCACCGTCATGGGCGCATCCACCACCACACTGCGCTTCCCAGGATACATGAACAACGACCTCGTCGGCATGATCGCCTCTCTCATCCCGACACCGCGAGCGCACTTCCTCATGACCTCGTACACACCCTTCACATCCGACAATGTCGAACGAGGCAAAGCTACGATGAAGACCACCGTACTCGATGTCATGCGTCGTCTGCTCCAACCCAAGAACCGCATGGTCAGCACGCTCGGCGCCTCCAAGTCCAGCTGCTACATTTCCATCCTCAACATCATCCAAGGCGAAGTCGATCCACGAGACGTGCACAAGTCGTTGTTGCGTATTCGCGAACGTCACCTCGCCAGCTTCATCCCCTGGGGCCCCGCCTCGATCCAGGTCGCGCTTTCGAAGCGAAGCCCGTACGTACCCAGCTCGCATCGTGTTAGCGGTCTCATGCTGGCCAATCACACGGGTATCGCGAGCCTGTTCAGGAGGATGGTGGATCAGTACGACAGGTTGAGGAAGAGGAGCGCTTTCTTGGAGATGTACAAGCGCGAACCTATGTTTGCCAATGACCTGTCGGAGTTCGACGAGGCTAGGGAAACGGTGGCTGAGCTGATGGCGGAGTATAAGGCGGCGGAGAGCCCGGACTATATCACTGGCCAGCCGGATGATCTTTGATGTGGGCGACGATGCTCGAGGCCGACTTACATACCCGGATCCTGCGCGCGAGTGTCGCATCGTGGCGCGTGTGTGCATAGGATCTCGTTGGCCTGCACGAAGCTGTTTGAAAGCTCTAGTTAGCGGTTGCTTGCGAGACTCCTCTCCTGTCACCATTCTTCTCTCTTTTGTATTTGTATCATGCTTCGTTAAAAGACTTCAAGATCCAAAAAATTCTGCTGCTCTCGGCATCTAGCTGGCCGTGAGGTTGACCCATGAGCGTTGAGGAACGCGGGATTGCAACAGTGGCTGCTGTCATTACGCGACACAGCTGCACAAAGTCAGTCTGCCCTTCTTCTGAAACGAAATTGACCGAATTCCGAAGCCATCCGCGCGTTTCGTCTTTACCAACACCTCTTCCTCATCGTCCTTCAGAGCGTCCATCTCAGAGTCAGCTCGCTTTCGTCTCATCGCCCGACCTTTCGCACGCACACGGCATCTCCGCAGCTAGTCCAAGAACCTGCACTTCTTTCTTGGTCTTATCGAATAACCATCGTCAGCACAGGGATAGGGGCGCTCGCTCGTCGCATATCGAAACCGACAACACTTCACAATGGCTCCTTCGGCCAAAAGCGGCTCCAACGCTGCAGGCGGCAGCAGCTCAAATGCCAACAATGCAGCATCACTTGGTATCGGTATCTCATCATCGTCGTCTGGAGGTGCTGGTGGTGGTATCGGTCTCGGCTCCCTCGCAGGCGTTCCGGCCTCAGTCTATCCGACAGACACCATCCGAGACGTGGCCGAGTCCGTCGGTATCAACGGAATGAAGGAGAGCGTCGCTGCTGCGCTCGCTGCCGACGTCGAATATCGTATCCGCGAGATCGTTCAAGATGCGACCAAGTACATGCGACATTCGAAACGCGACCAGCTCAAGACGACCGACATCGATGCCGCGCTTAGAGCACGCAACATCGAACCCATTTACGGCTTCTTGCCTTCCTCATCAGGGCGCACAGGTGCGAACAATCCGTCCAGGTACACAGCCGGACCTACGTTCCGTCGCGTCCAGACGGCGTCTGGAGTGCCATTGCACTACGTCGAGGATGAGGAGATCGACTTTGACAAGATCTTGGAGGCAGGACCAAAGATCGGTATCGGACGTGGAGTGGGATGGGGTGCTCACTGGTTGGCGATTGAAGGTGTGCAGCCTGCTGTGCCGCAGAACCCTTCTCCGATTGCGATTGCGGAGGCGAAAGGTGGAAGCGGGTTCATGGGCCCTACTTCGACACAGCCTGCTGCGGCCGCGCCTGCAGCAAAAGCAGTCACCGTCGCTGGCGGCGATGGACAGGCAATCGCCAAGCCGCTCGTCAAGCATATCCTGTCGCGGGAACTTCAGCTGTACTACGAGAGGCTCACAAAGTCGATCGTCAGTCCACCGCCGGAAGCGGATGAAGATCTGGATGACGACTTTGAAGAGCCGCCTCCTGCGACGACTGCACCTCCTGCAATCAACACCACGGCACAAGATCAGGATGACCCCATGGGCTCGCCAAAGGATCAGATTGTCACACCACCGAGGCCGACTGTCAGCCTCGCGAAACCGCTCAAGACTTTCGCTCAGAAAGGATCAGGCAATCATGTCCGCGACGCCGCTCTCGCCAGTCTTCGCGGAGACCCTGGTCTGCACCAGCTCGTTCCGTACCTCATCCAGTTTGTCGGTAGTAAAGTCATCGAGATCCTGCGCTCGCCTTCGCAGGACGACGCAACCACAGACGAGGCGTCGACAGCGACAGCCGTGCGCGAGGGTCGACAGATCAGCGCAGCAGACAACCACACGCTCAGCGTCCTTCTCAGCACCATCCACGCCATCCTGGTCAACCCGCACATCTTCATCGAGCCGTACCTGCACCAGATGATGCCGTCGATCCTCTCGATCTTGCTTACGTCCTCACTGGCCGAACCGGAACTGCTTCGACAGCTGCAGGGGTCGGACGAGGTTCACACGCCGTTGGTTACTGCGGGACCTTCGTCGTACGCTTTGCGCGCGCATGCGTCGGCATTGTTGACGCATGTGGTCGATACTTTTGGGGCATCGTATCCGACGCTCAAACCGCGCGTGGTAGCAACGCTGCTCAAAGCGCTCATGACCGGTGTCGTTCCCGGTAGCAGCGATCAGGACTCGATCCGCCGGCAAGAAGCGGCGGCGAGAGAACCCCGCGCCAGCCCGGGTACCAAGCTCGGCGCGCTCATGGCTCTGCGTCGGTTGGGCAAGGCGAGCTTCCGTACGCTTCTGTCTACCTCTGCGCAACTGAATGCGAAGCTAGGGGACAGTTCGGAGACGGAAACGGGAGGCACGTCAGCGTCTCCGTTGCGGATGCTGGGTGAGTGGATGGGATCCTGGGAGTCTGGTTCGTTGCACACTGCCGAGGACAAAGCGGAATTGCGGAAGCTTCAAATGAAGCCGTTGATCAACGAAGTCACAGGTGCACTGCATGCGCTTCTCCCACCATTTGTTGCGCCGAATGCAGAGTTGAAGGGGACAAAGGAGGAACGTGATGGTGTATTGAAGGAGACGTACGGTGGGTACTGGATGCAGAAGGTTATCGAAAGGGATGCGAGGGCAAGAGCTGCGCTGGAAACTGAGCTGGGAATGAGGAAGGCTAGTAGCGGTGCCAAGGCGGCGGAGGTCAAGAATGAGTGAGCGATCACAATGTAATTGTATCCTCTAAAGTCACACATGAAACGATGGGAGAGGTGTGTGTGCGCTCTTTCATCACAAGCGCGGGAAAGGTCTGAAACGAACGAAGAGTCTGCAGGAAAGGACAATGGGGTCGGCGCATTGTGTGGGAACCTCATGAGGAGGCGCTTGCGTGCTCAGAGTGTGGCCCGCGCGCTGAAATTCTTAGACTGCGCGTGCGTGCGCTCGAAGCAGTTTTTAACCGCTCAGGACGGGAGTGAAAAGAGATAAATACCTGCCCCGACCTGCCAACCTTCCTTCCCACCTTTCCTCATCCCTCTCGGAGCACACCTCGGATCACACAAAGGTGTCTGGGGCTCAGGGAGCGCCCATGGAGGTGTGAAGAGGGGTCCGGCCCTTTCGGATACTGGGTCGTTAGCTCACCGGGTGGGCAAAGTAGAGCCTCTGGTCTTCGGGACTATGCGCAGTTGACGTGGCCCTTCAGTGGGGCGTCATGTGTAGAAGTCGGGTCGCTACCGTACTTCTTTTGTTTTGCTCTTGTCGAACGTACCCGACAGAGTAGGACCGGAGCGCTGGGTCGCTCCCAGGCTCACCTTACCGGACCCCCATTGTCTAATGGATGGGCCATTGTTTCGATGTCTTCCGACGTCTTTCAGTGTCATTGAACGTATGTCCTTCGTGGACGCCAACAGAACCAGTATCGGACGTGGCTTCGGCCTCGATCGTCCAACCCTTAGCCTCAAGCCTCAAGCCCAAAGCTCGCCCTCGAACCTTGAACCTCGAACCTAGAACCTCGAACCTAGAACCTCGAACCTTTGTCTCAACGTCGACCTCGGTCGAAACCTCAACCCATATCGCTCTCGGTGCTCTTTGGCGATGAAAACCCTGATCTTTTGGATAGACCCGAGTCCGATCATCAGAAAGAAAAACGTATACGTTGTCTACCGACTTGGAAAGTGGGCCATTATCAGCGGTTGGCTTCGGTCAAGGCTTGGTGGCTCATCTGTGTCCTCGCTCGTGTGTTAGGAGCTTCGTGCTCTTGTTTCCAGACAGCCCTCTCGGGGGTTAGGCGACGTTTCCCCTTCGCGGGTCTTCCATCTTCATCAAGGAACTCTCTTCTCGATCGCTCTTTATCGGATCAAGGCAAGTTGGTCGGTTGGATGCGCGGTGCATCCGGTCTTTCTTGCGAATCTGTTCTGATGCAACGGGAGAATGCTCATCTACGAAGATTGGCCCCCACTCTCCTCGATGGAGGTGCACAAGACTTGCAGCAGGTACATCCTACTTGGCAGGGACGAATCCTGTTTCTGAGAAGGCGCTTTCGCTCCTCCGCGCCCCGTCTCGAACATAGACGGGTGGAGCAAGTAGTGTTTCCCGTTTCGACGTTGCCGAATGTCATGAAAGTCAAAAACTCTTGCGAGTGTGTGTTTGAGAGTGTGGTGGTGGTGATTGTGAACATTTGAGTCTTTGTCGTTTGAGCAAGATCAACGGTGGCACTGTTGACCACTCTCACGGTTTAGCGTGGCGGCTCTTCTCTCGGTGTGCCAATGTTTCGCTTCAAGCGCTCAGCGCAACTCGCGGCCTTCATAGAACGATGTCGAGACGTTGCAACGACGGAGGTTGATATTGTACAGATATATTGCAGAAGCATTTGGGTGACATTGGAGATGATCAGCGTTTGGCTTGCGATGCGGCCTCTGTTTCAAGTTGAGGTGTGATGCGAAAGTCAGTAAAGCTTTACACTCGAGATCGGACGGAGGATCGAAACGTACCTCTCCTTGTTGCGTCTTCCAACAGCTGTGTGTCTACTGCAGCGGCGGGGATGTGGACGTATCGTACAACGGAGCCGCGGATGAATGCTGACTTGACGGCCATCTGTATCATCGTTTCGGAAAGAGAGATGCTGACGTTAGCAGTTGTATCGTTGACGGAGCTGAGCGCGGCCGAGGTGTTCGCTCACCATATGAGGATGTTTCGCTTCGTCAAGAACGCGAATGTTGTCGATCTTAAAGTTGAGGAATCTGTTCGAACGCCAAGATTGCGGATCGAGATTGACCGAGATCAGAAAGGTGGGTGGCGGATGCAATCAGCGACGAAGATCGAGAATGTGCGCTGGAGCGATACGCTACTCACTGGTCGACACTCTTGAGCGTGCCCTGGATAGCAAGGTCGTTCTTGAGCTCGATGGTCACCTGTTGGCCTGTGAGCGTCTTGAATGCCGAGAAGATGAGCTGTTGAAATGTTTGGAGGGTACCGTATAGTGTCAGTTGCATTCAGCTGCTTGTGGTTCCCCCCATCTCGTTGCTTGCTACCTACCATCTTGACGAACTTTGCACGAATCGTATCGATGTGTAGAAGAAGCAAAGTGAGGATGAAGTGCATATGCGCCAAGTTGATGCTCCACTCAGTTCGCAGCGGCCCTCACGTGACGTGACTCTGTCCAAATTTCTGAGCGGCACCAGCGCAGAGACCCTTTTCTGCGCTTTCTTCTGAGCAACGCACTGACTCGCACTCGACGGTTCGTCTTCACCCACCTTCCTTTCCTGCGCTCCTCCATCATCACCAACATCGCGCGATCCACAAATGACCACCGAGGAGATCACCCAAGGCGTCGCCAACGCTTCGCTCGAAGCATCCGTCGCTGCGGCCACCGAACAAAAGGTCACACCTTGGGACGTCGAAGGAGCTACCGTTGACGGTCAGCAGGTTGCTATCGACTATGACAAGCTCGTCAAGGAGTTCGGTACGCGCAAGATCGATCCAGAGCTTCTGGAACGCTTCGAGCGATTGACGGGCTGGAAGCCGCATCCTCTGCTGCGACGTGGAAGCTTCTTTTCGCACCGAGAGCTCGACAAGATTCTGGATCGGTATGAACAGGGGAAACCGTTCTACCTGTACACCGGTCGTGGACCGAGTTCGGATTCGATGCACCTGGGACACTTGATTCCGTTCCTCTTTACCAAATGGCTGCAGGACGTTTTCGACTGCCCGCTAGTGATTCAGCTTACGGACGATGAGAAGTTCCTCTTCAAGCCGGCACTCAAGATCGAACAGGTTAAGGACTTTGCGTTCAAGAACGCCCGCGACATCATCGCTTGCGGGTTCAAGCTCGAAAAGACCTTCATCTTCTCCAACCTCGACTACGTCGGTGGTGCGTTCTACGCCAACATTGTCCGCATTTCCCGAATGATCACGATCAACCAATCGAAAGGCACGTTCGGTTTCACCGATAGCGACAGCGTAGGCAAGGCACACTTTGTGTCTATTCAGGCAGCACCGTCGTTCTCCAACTCGTTCCCGCAGATCTTTGGCGAGAAGCACGACATCCCTTGCTTGATCCCTTGTGCGATCGATCAAGATCCATACTTCCGTCAGACCAGGGATGTAGCTTCGCGACTGAAGTACCCTAAGCCTTGCCTGATCCACTCGAAGTTCTTCCCGGCGTTGCAGGGCAGTCAGACCAAGATGTCGGCGTCGAACGAGAACAGCAGCATCTTCATGCACGATACTCCGAACCAGATCAAGAACAAGATCAACAAGCATGCGTTCTCGGGTGGACAGGAGACGGCGGAGGAGCAGAGGAGGTTGGGTGGTAACCCCGATGTCGATGTTGCGTTCCAGTATCTGACGTTCTTCCTGGACGACGACGAGGAGGTGGAGAAGATCGCGAGCGACTACAGGAAGGGGGAGCTGTTGACGGGCGAGTTGAAGAAGAAGTGCATCAGCGTGCTGCAGAAGGTGGTGAGCAACTTCCAGGAGAAGAAGAAGGCGGTCAGCGACGACCTGGTGAGGCAGTTTATGGATAAGGAGAGGAAGATCGATGCGAGCGTGGTGCCGAGGGGGGAGACGGCGAAGAGGCAGGGGGAGTTGAGGGGGGAGACGGCGGTTGCCAGTACAGAGTGAAGGGGGGCGTTGGTGTGGGGTACGCAATGCATTCATTTCGTGTTCATGTGCAAAGAAGGCGAGACTGAGTGTGGTTTCTTCGTTGTGGTGGGTCTTTGCTGCCTGGCAGATGGTTCTTGCCTATGCCTGTTGAGGGGTAAGTCTGCGAAGTGGCCTCGATCATACCACCATCAGTGCTCAGTCGAGGCTATTAGTCTTGTCCGTTCATAGGATCGTCTCGAGATTTTTGAACAAGGCAAGAAAAGCTCTTCGAAAAACCACCCGAAAAAGGAGGCGTCAAAAATCCCGACCCTCGCCTTTGACATGTGAGATCAGCACAACCCACAAGAACGCTCCAATTCTCACCTTCCTCGCCATCAACCGAGCTCACACACACTTCGCTTAGAACGTTGACACACACCCTTTCAGTCACCAATCCCCGGTATCTTGCCACGCTACCCGGCATAGGATTCTCGGATCTGCACGGTGGTCACCGACGCCGCTGACGTTTCTTTTTTGGCGAGAAAAGTGCTGTGAGAGACGCCGAAGTCACATTCGAGGCGAGAAGGTCGGCCAAGGTTGGGTCTGCTGTACCGCAAAGAGGAGGTGGCGTCTGTTTGCGGTGCCAACGCGGCTGTCTTAGAGCTACTTGAGCTGCAGGGTTGGGCCGTGCGAGTCGAGATCAACACTCTCGACGCTCCCGACTCGTAGCGTCGTTTGGCATCAACGTGGACGTGCACCTGTGGACGGTGCTCTTCCAGTTGAAGATGTCCGTGCACGACATCAATCCCCTGCTCCTCAGCGCTCTGAGAGTGGACAACGATTCGCGGAGGCAGCTCCGTCTGAGCCAATGAGGAAAGACCTTGAGAAAAGCGAGAGAAGCGATTGGATCAGAGATAAACCGATAAGTGTTCATTGGCGGAGCTCGAAAATCCGAGAGATCTCCTTTTGATGCATCGACAACAGACAGAGGCAGCGGAAAGCTGTGGTTCTTTCGCCAACTCTGTGCAACTGTAGCCTCCATTTTTGAACGTGTGGTAACTTTGAACCATAACTAGATCGAAGTCGTAGATGCTGTCTCGATACGACCCATACTGTAGCAGAGCTCGCTCGCACGGTCCCCTTTCGCCTCGTAGCACAAATGTGCTTTAAAATTTGCCGAGATGTTCGGTCACACACTCGGTAAGCTGTTTTGGGTCAACCCCTCCCCGGCAAGATCCGTGCTGGTTTTGGAGCCAAAGCAGATCCGCGGGTCTGCGTTGGGTCACCACCATGAAAGTTCGGGAATTACGGCTGCGATTTTTGACAGTCCGACGACGAAATTGGTCTCTCACGAGGTCAGGGCTGCTGAGAGAAGAATAGAGCTCGCAGGCAGAGAGAGAGAGAGCATAGAGAGAGGCGCGCGGACCGGCCATTCCTTGTGGCAAAGCGGGAGATTCCGCTTCAACTCGTGTCGAGAGAGGAAATCGTGTGAAACCTGTTGGGCTGGCACGCGACGTGTAACTTTTTTCAGCCCTCGCCGGTCCATCTTTCGCAAAGGGTTGGGCCGAGGCCTCCTTCCTGGACCATCATCGCTCTTGCTTTGTCGTTGGTCAACATCGTCGTCGCCGCAATGGCTGGCCATTGTTTGATAGGCTGAGTATATTGACTTGACCGGCTAGAGAAAAGGTCAAGAGAAAGCTTTAATTCGACCCGAGATGTTTTGGTTAGTTTAGGCGAATCGCACAGCAGCCGAACCGGTCATGCTTTGAGGGCAACAGTAGACTCTCTCTCTCTTTGTCGAACCGTACAAACAACCGCTGGTTGGAGACTGCAGCGGCGCCTCGGAATTGTGGATGCAGGCTTGCGCAGGCTGGGCAGGTGAGGTGGCGGAGGCGGACCCAATTCCCGTTTGTCTGCTTGTGTGTGGCTTGTGTCTGATTGTTCATGCTGCAGCTCGAACGAGGATCATGCAGCAAATATATGCACAACCAACTGAAACAGCAGCTCCACGCGTTGTGTGCACAAGACACCGCTTTGTTCTTCGAAAGCTTTGTGAAGTTCTTCCTTCTTCTTGACCGACGTATGTGGTGGTGGGCGCAGACGAGAAAACGGCGGGCGCTGGACGGTCCGGACACCAGTTGAGCGTTGGGTGGTGTCAGTGTCGGTGTCGGTTTCGACGGGTCTAACTCACTCTGGAGCAAATGGAGCGGAGCAGGAAAAAGGTCGAAAACAAAGCTCGTGTGTCACACACCCACTCACTCTCGGTTCTGTCTCGGTGGCCGTCAAGGCAGAGACGAAGTGACGAAATTTGATTGCTGGTCTCGAACTGCTTTTTGATTTTCTCTGGAGCCGAGGGAATTTCTAAAAAGTGAGACAGCGTTGTCAAGCTGCCTTTCCTCTCTCTCTCGGATATCTCGCATTCGAGCCTCAAATTTCAGGCAAAACAAAAATAAAAGCAAAAGGTTGCGAACCCACACGACAAAGACTGCAGCGCAATGAACCCCTTCATTTTCTTGCACTTTGTTGCTGTGTCTTGCTGCAGCAGGAGCTGCAATGAAACTCTCTGCCTCCTGCACGCCGTTCAACTTCTGACTGACTGCACCGGGCATTTCGCCTTTTTGCTCTGCGACTGTGTCTGCATTGCAAGCAGACAGCTCGTCCGAGCGCTGGCAATGCTGTGTGTGTGTCTCTCGCGCGCACCTGCTTGCGCGCAAATGTCTGACTCAAGGCCAGGGAACTATGATGTCGAGATGATGTCGAGAAAAGCAAATGCTGGCAACAACGGTCCCCGGTCATGGTGGAAAGAGCCGAGAGAAGTTGGAGCGCTGACGTTCCAGTCTGTTGAGTGTGCCACTGCAACCGTCATGTTCGGCATAAAGACGGCGGCGGCATGGCGTCGTGTCTCTCTCTCTCTCTTCCTGCGACGGGTTCTTTTGTTCTGCCTTGCGCAAGGAAAATCCGAGGGCTGTTTCACAGCAAGGCCGTGTCTCTGCTTTTTTTCACTAGAATTTGGACTGCTCAGGTTTGGGAGCCGCGCCTGCTCAGTCGCTGATCTTTTCTTGATCTTTTCCGCTTGAAATTCCACGGGCTCTCTTTCTCCCACGGCTCAATATCTGCTGTGTGATTTTCAATAAATTGAATTGGCGCACCGCGTGAGTGGACACGAAAGGATGCCAAACGACTGGACTCTGATTCGGCTTTGATTTCTGTTTTTGACTCAAATCGCCGCATCTCCCTTGGCC
Organism: Sporisorium iseilematis-ciliati; assembly: GCA_001748505.1. NCBI lineage: Eukaryota > Fungi > Basidiomycota > Ustilaginomycetes > Ustilaginales > Ustilaginaceae > Sporisorium > Sporisorium iseilematis-ciliati. Next base: position 134,456 of record MJEU01000006.1, on the reverse strand, counting down.
TTTGTCTCTTTTCTTTGCCCCCACTTGGTGCGCAGCTGCGGTGCAATTTGACTGCCATTTTGCAATGGACCTTGTTTCCTCTCGTGGCTGTTGTTAACGAGCTGCGGGTGTGAATCTCTCCACTCTGGTGCCTGCTTGACCTTGAATTTAGAGACCAACAATCAAGCCTCACATCTCCCTCTCTTTACCCTCACTCACTCAGCGCTCGCTTACTTTTTTTTGGCCGTGGACCCAAGGTTTATCTTGGCTATCATCCAATATCGGCTCCTGCTGCTACAATTAACTGGTGCTGCAGCCGCTTGCTTTGGCTCTGGCTTTGTCCTGCTGCCCACTGCCCGCTGCCCGCTTTCTCTCCGCTGCTGGTTGTTGCTGCCCTGCCACCACTCCGTTCCGCGCGATTCCGGTGGTTGGACCTTTCATCGATTGGGCCTCCTCAAGTGCTTGTGCGCCTTTTGGCTTGGATCCTCTCCGCCCGACATCATCGTCTCTCATCTCTACCTTCACCTCCCAACCTTATTCACGCCCTCGCCGCCATTTGGCACCATCGTCACCATCCTTCACGGCACATCGTCGTCGTTATCATCACTGTTATCGCTTTCGATCAGTTCCATCATCTATCTGTCTAGTACGCCCCTTTCCAGCACGCTAGGTCGATTCCGATTTCGAAGCCGAGTCAACATCTTCTCCACGATTCGATTTGTCGGAACCTCCTCCAGTACTTAGTCTCTCTACGCTTCGCGCTTCTACCACGACTTATACCAATTCAGCCAGGATCCGCACACCAGGACTTGTCTCGTTTCGATAATCGGTGCAGTGTTTCCGCCTTTCTTTTTCTTTCTGCAAGAATAGAACCATTCGTTTCCTTTCTGCGCATCGCCATTCATTCCGTGGCTCTCTCTCTACTTCGTCACGGGACTCTCTTGTAGAAGCTTTACGTGATCACGCCTTTTCAAGCTCACCCGGCCGTCAACACCGACGATCTCCGTAGCAAGCTTGGCACGAGCTTATTTGATCGATCTCCCCCACTCCATACAGCGGCGGGTCAAGCGAGTCTCGAGATTCCAAAGATCCCAACATATACGCTAGATCTTTCCTTTGCTCGCGCGTCTCGCTGCTCTGGCTTCCTCAATTCCGCGGACTGCTAGCTCCTAACACTGCGCTGGATCACTGCAATCGATTACCGGTTTACAGCTTTCCTTCCTCTTGGCGTCCAACTCATTCTTCAACGGTCATCCGAAGACGTCCACGCTGAAGCTTGGATCGATACTCTTTTCAATATGTCGTCTGCAGGGTAAGTTTTGCGCTTCCTTTCCCCCCTTTTCATACCTCGGATGGTCCCACCAAAGTGGCGCGTATCGCATCTCTGTTACAACGCGGTATGAAGCACCCGTGTGGCTTGCGTCGGTGATTCCGCCGAATTACGAGATGATGGCGCAGTCGCAGGGTGAAAAGCCAATTCCAAGCCCAAACACGGGTCAGGAGGCGGCTTTCACGGATGCTCGGTAGCGTAATGCGATGACTCAAAAGAGTTAGAACAGCGTTCGGCTCTGTTCCGAGATTGCGTCAAAAAGTGGTTTTTGGTAGGCTTAAACATGGCAATTGTGCTTGGGTCGATGCTTCGATGCATGCGAATTAGGCTCGCTCGAACCCTGTTTTTGCACACAAATGCGCTTTCATCCTTTGCTCTCATCCGCCATTTGCCACTCTCGCCAGGAGCCAAGAGCGAGGAGCGCAACAGGGCTTGGCAGTCTGGAGCCAAAAGCGAAAGCAGCAAAGCTTGCATGTCAAGTCATGCTACACAAAGTCTCTTTTTGCCCTTGCAAACCTCCTTCACTCGCATCCGCAGACGCATGCATCCGCAGCACCAATGCGCACCTGACACCTGACATATGTCAGTCGTAGAACTTTGCCACTTTGCGATACGCCCATCCTTGTTGCTTGATGAAAGAATCGCAAGCTGACATCCGCCTCCTCTTTTGATCAATCTGTGCATCAATCCATCTTGAAACCACAGCCCATCTAGTGACCACGCCGACAAGGGTTTCAGCAACGTCATCACATCCACGTGCACCCCTGGGCCTTCTCCCGTCAACACACCCGGCGCACTTACCGCATTGCCTGTTCCTATGGCAGCCGGCCCACATCACCATCCACCTGCTATGTCCTCCGCTTCCATCTCGATAGCAGGCGCATCCCAAGAACAGAATACCCCCGGCAGTTTCGACCCTTCTTCCATCAATGCATCAGATATGGGCTCCGTCATGACAGAAGACGAAGAAGATCTGGAGGACTATGGCAAAGGTGGATATCACCCCGTACACGTCGGTGATACCTTCTCCGATGGCCGCTATCTCATCGTCCGCAAGCTCGGTTGGGGTCACTTCTCCACCGTCTGGCTCGCAAAAGACAACAAGATGAAGAGGCACGTCGCGCTCAAGGTCGTCAAGAGCGCTCCTCACTACACAGAAACCGCTCTCGATGAAATCAAGCTGCTCCAGCGTCTCGTTTCTGCCAACCCAAATCACCCAGGCAGGCGACACTGCGTCTCTCTCCTCGACCACTTCCGTCACAAGGGCCCCAACGGATCGCACGTCTGCATGGTGTTCGAGGTGCTCGGCGAGAACCTCCTCGGCTTGATCAAGCGCTACCAGCACCGAGGCGTGCCTCCACACATTGTCAAACAGATCGCCAAGCAGGTGCTTCTCGGTCTCGACTACATGCACCAAGAGTGCGGCATCATCCACACCGATCTCAAGCCCGAGAACGTGCTCATCTGCATCGAAGACGTCGAAGCGGTGGTCGAAGCCGAGTTGCGGTCGAATCCAGCCGCTGTGCCCACAAAGTTGGTCGGTGTACCCCCAAGTCAAGGTCGTGGAGGCACACAGACGCCCAAGCGCGACGGCATCTTCATCACTGGCTCTCAACCTTTGCCAAGTCCCAGCAGCAGTTTGGGTTCGAGTCCCATGTTCGACAAGTGGGCTTTCGGCATGTCCAAGATCGACAAGCCAAGCGTCAGCGACAGCGAGAACGGATTCCGAAGTGGCGCTAGCAGCGAGGCAGCCGGTTCGAAAGGCGGATCCCTGGCCGCGAGCAAGGAGAGGGAAAAGTCGACCGAGATGATTGGCCACGGCATTTCGCGACTCAGCACTCAGGCTTCGAGCAGCTTGCCTGCCGACTCGTTTGGAAGCAGAATGACCACCGGTGCGCCCCAGCGCCACGGCCCTTCGCTGCTTTCGCTTGGAGCTCCGCGTGTTTCGCAGTCATCCGAATCACCTGCAGCGCCAGCACAGCAACAGGACGCGGCTGCCGAGCCCAGAGATTCGCCCTCTCCCATGTCGATGGACTCGCCTAGCCCCACCAACCACCAAGAGCCGACACCCATGGACCAGGAGATGCACACACCCGCAGTAGCAGCCGGCGATCCCACTACGCTTCCGCCTCCGCCACCTTACGACCCCAGCTCATTGGAGCGCATCACAGTCAAGATCGCCGATTTGGGTAACGCGTGCTGGGTCGACCACCACTTCACCAATGACATTCAGACACGACAGTACCGATGTCCCGAGGTCATCTTGGGTGCCAAATGGGGACCTAGCGCGGACATGTGGTCGGCAAGCTGCATGTTCTTCGAGCTGCTCACTGGTGACTACTTGTTCGATCCTGCAGCGGGCACAAAGTACAACAAGGACGATGACCACGTTGCTCAGATCATTGAGCTCTTGGGTGATTTCCCCAAGAGTCTCGCCTTTGCCGGCAAGTACAGCGCCGACATCTTCAACCGACGTGGAGAGCTTCGTCACATCCACAAGTTGCGGTTCTGGCCTCTGATTTCAGTGCTGCAGGAGAAGTATCTGATGCCCTACAGCGAGGCGAACGAGCTTTCGTCATTCTTGCTGCCCATGCTTCGACTGCATCCCGAGAAGCGAAGTGGAGCACGCGAATTGTTGGATCACGCTTGGATTGAAGGAATTGTGGTGCAGGGCGAGATCGAGCAGGCTATGAGGCAAGCGGGTATCGACGTAGATGCTTTGACGAGCAGCAGCCCTTCGAACAGCACCCTCCCGCCTGGTTTGACACCGAGCGAGGCAGATGCTCTCAAACCGGTGGGTTCGGTGTCGAGCAGTCCTGCGCCGACCATGTCTCTCAACATGCAGGGATTGGAAGACGCGAAACGCCGGGCAGCCCAACACCAGGCCGAAGCAGCCGCCGCCGCCCAGAACGGTACCGGTGCATCCAACCACACGAGTGCAGCATCGTCAGCCCTCCCGACTCCTTCCATCGGCGGCAACTCGCGCGACCCCGTCCACTCGCTGCAGCAGGATGCGTTGGAGAGATCTTCGTCCAACGACACGGCCGGAGAATCCCACATGACCGTCAAAGGTCTTTCAGGTGAAGATTCGGGTATAAGGTCGGTTTCGACTCCGAAACTGTCGGCTCAGCAGCAGACTCCGCAAGGCTCGAGTAACCGGGAAGCTGGGTCACCGAGTCCGCAAGGGTTGCCTCGGCCCGTGGCCACTACTGTGCAGTGAGGGAGGGAGGCCTGTCACTGTGACCTGGGATGTACGCAGAGGAGATGTGGCTTCATGTACGATGATGTGTACGATCGATGTACTATGTGATACCATTTGAATGTTGATTTTGTTGTTGTTTTGCTGATGTGGTGCAGCAGGTGTGTGAGAGGGGTCCAATTATGTGGATGGGTTGTTGTGCGAAAGGGTGTCGGGCGAGGATGATGTGTGTGAGAGCGGCGAGAAAGCTTGCCTTTTGGTCCTTTGGAAGCAGTACACGTCCGAGGCTCTCGGACATGATTCTCACGTTGACTTACGAGCATCTCACCTCACTGAGCAGTGTATTGTTGCGCACCAGACACTTGGCGGCGTCTTGGTGCAGTTTAAAGAAGCCGCGCTCGAATTAGTTGACAGAGGTCGACGAGGCGATGCGAAAAAGTAGCAGCACACGTATACACAGTGTACACGAAAGCGCAAGTGTTTGAGCGTCTACGACGTACGTTATGCTCGTCAGACGTTGCGTCGCCTCTGTATGGAGATTCAACGCTCGCGTCCTCGCGCTCGATCGTTCAGGGAAGGCGCAGACGAGCGATACCTCCCTGCACGAGGAGTCTATGCAGACCGAAGTCGCGAGCAGCAAGCTGACTCGCAAAACGAACGACGACGAGCGGAGGTAAAAATCTCGCACAGCAAACCCCACACCCGGTGCATATGTGATACCCAGCTAGCCACTTGTTTCTGAGCTCGAGAGGACTTGTAGACCACGCACACACCACGATTTGTGACGAATCGATCAGCCAGAACCCGAGTCAGCACCATTCGAAACCCGCTCGAGCCACGCTCGAGAAGGAAGCTCTATCAACTCTCGGTCGCAAAAACGCTGATGGTTTGGCCCGGAAGCCACTCTCTGACACACACGAGCACGCTACCACAGGACGAAGCACGACACCCTCCCTGCTTCCCCGATCCTCACCTCACCCAACCCACTCAAACACACCACCCGACAGCGAAGGTTTGTCAACGAATACATCTTCATCAACTCAAAAAATACAAATACAACCATCGTACACTTAAAAGATCGAGCTCGGATTCTCAAACGTCCAACCCGCCGCGAAATCCGGCTCGTTCCAACCGCTGCCCTTTCCACCACTCCTCCCACTCGTCCTCTTCAACGTCGTCGTCGAGGGAGGCGGCCTCAACAACCCACCCGCCACTTTGGCCGTGTACCCACTCCTCGAGGACGACCGTGGCAACGTCGCTGACCGGCTCGGCGTTGCCTGCGTTGCCTGCGTTGCCTGCGTTGCCTGCATTGCCTGCGTTGTCGCCTGCGATGCAAACGGCGACGTCGTCAAATCCCGAATGATGGAAGCGTACGCCGAAGGACTGCTGTGCCGCCGTGACTCTCGATGCTGAGCATTCACGATCAAACTCGAGCTCGCCCGATGCTGCTGAGAGATCTCGAGCGCTGGCTTGGTCCGACTACCGCTAGTACGCGGCACAGGTAGAGACTGCGACCGTGACGAAGACGGCGACGACGAAGACGAGGGAAGCGTCCCCAACGACATCCAGGACGTCTTGCTGACCCTGCCGTTGCCTGCTGGCAGGCCGGAGAGCTTCTTGCTCAGCGTCTCCGCTTCCAGCGACGTGGGAGAGTCGACGTCCATCGGTGGTGGAGTCATTGTACCGGGCGAGGTACACCTGCTCTCCCCACCGTCCGAATCCGCATCGTTGCGCGACCACAGCGAGCTCGAATCGTCGCACAACGAACCCGAATCCTCCGTCTCGGTCATATCCGACGACGCAACCGAAAGCGTCGGACTGGTCGGACTGACAAGATCATCTTCATCCATCGCCGCCACCTCTTTCGATGCCACCGGCGGCGCGGCATCTTCCTGAACAGCCACCGTCTTCGGCGTATTCTCAATCCTCGCCGGCGCCGGCTCCTCCAACCGCACACTCGCTTCCTCCACCGTGTCATCCGCCGTCATCGCCGATGTCGCCGAAGACGACGACGAAGCCAACGTCGATCGACGCGGCTTCTTGTTGTGATAGTACTCCTCGAACCGATACCCCGCAGGCCCCTTGCGTCGACGCCCGATCGGCTGGCCCTCCTTATCGTAGATCTGGTGGACAGGGTAGGCGTAGGTGCCGTTCCAGTACAGCCCGTGCTCGTCCCATCCAAGCTCCTCGGTCTTGACGGGTACGAACAGCACCGACTTTTCATACTGCTGTTCGGGGATGCTGGCCGAGTACCGAGGAGGGGTATCGGGAGGTGTGATGAGGATGGTTGGGACGACAAAGTCGGGAGTCGACGGCTTGGCCAAGTTGGTCGCATCGATGGTGAGGGTCGGCTTGGCCTTGAGCGGACCCGCTGGATGAGCGGGCATGACTGCTGCGGCTGCGGATGCCATGGTTGGGAAGCTACAAGTCTATGAAAGTGCGGTCAAGAGGTGTGTGTGCGTGTGTTGTGTGTGCGTGTGTGTGATACGTTGGAAGAGCAGGAGGAGAGCTATGTCTACCTTTTTCATCTGCTCAGTATTTAAAGGCGTTGCATGCGGCTCTCGTCTTAGCCTTGAGTGCTATGCGGTGGAGCAAGAGAGATGGAGCTTTGGATGACGAGCTGTGATGAAAAAAGGTGGATCCGCGCTGCAGGGATGGAGACCACGATAGGAGGCGGTGAGGTGGTGACGAGAGTGGGCTGGCAAATGAAGACGTCGGGTTCGAATGGAGCAACAATGGGGCGGCGGCGGAGGGTGTTTTGAGACAACGACTGGGTGTTTTGAGACAACCACTGCACGTGCGAGAAAGAGAGAGAGGGTGGAAGCTGGGCAGGTAAGGTCGGGTCGGGTGACGATAGAGAGTGCGTGATGCTAGTGATGCTAGTGTTGCTGGTCGAGAAAGAAGGACGTTAGGATGGAAGCACGAGCAAAGACGGGAAGGACGAAATGAAGACGGCGGCGGAGGGGGAGGAAGACAGGGTCTCGTTGCTTCATATGTATATCTTGCAGCGAACTCTGTGTGTGTGTGTGCTTTTGAGGGTTGTCGGTGCTTCCCACTCTTAGCCACCGTCGCCAGTCTCAGTCTAATGCAGCTTCTAATGCAGCGTAGCGTCGGTCAAGCGGGTCGCTCATTGTCCGTGTGTACCGTAAGTTTGCAAGTGCAAAGACAGCGTCCGCTTGTGGCGAGGGTGTCAAAAACGGCAAATCATGCAACGCGAGGCTGCAGCTCGCGCACAGCGCAAGAGCGCCAACCGCGCCCTCACATGCTAGACAGCGGAGACTCAAAAAAAAAACGACGATGATGCTGTGCTCGAAAGGGCTCTTAGTGACACTTCTTAGCGTCTATCCCACACTGACTTAGCACGGAAGCCATGACGATGCATCGGTTGCCAAAGTTTATTCTTGTATTGTTTTTGCTCTTGCTTTGATGCTGTCACACACACTCTCTTGCAGAAAACGCTATCAGACGGAAGGCCGTTTGGTAAGAGCAAACCAGGCCCGGCGGAACAGCAACAGCGTCAGAGAGACTGTTTTACTGCCAACCGGATTATTTTCTCCGATGATCCAATGCTCTCTCGAACACGGCTCTAAATCGAGTTCGCAGCTGGCTGAGTCGAATTGCGAAGTCGTTGACTCGTCTCTGAATGGTTCGCCGCCCGTCAACTGTCACACAGTCTCACTTGCTTGCCAAAGCAACGGTCTCAAGCCTCCAAACAAGGTTAGGCTTGATGCTCTAGCCAAATTAATTTTAAGAAAAAAAACACACACAAACCCTGAGATCCAAGCGTGCAGATTCGATGATGATGCTGTACGTTCAGCAAGCATAAGCGAATCGTCAGCTGAACTGCCTTTTGGCCCTTTGTTTTCTCCGCACCTGAGCTCTCTTCACTCTTTAGCTCCTCACTACCAAAAACCACGAGATCGCTGGAAGCTGCCTGCAAGGGTGCTAGAAGTTAGCGACCGTCTATTTTGTTTTGCCCTCTGCCCCTTCTACCAGGCTTGCCGCAGCATATCCTCTTGTTTTTTCTTGGCGGCAGCTGCAAGGTCGGCATCGGATGCACCCTAAAAATTGGCCAAGGTGCCAGCAAAAAGATCACACATCACAGTCGGAAAGCGATTCGCGTTGTAAAGTCACATGCGAGTCGGACGCATCCGACCTTCGAGGACAAAGCGTTTATCGAAGAGGTGTGTGTGGCTTGCGATAAAGTTGAGTTGCGGGTGGGTGGACGGGCGGGAAAGCTTTGCAAAGCGGCTTCCAAATCGAACAAACACAAAAAAGAGAGAGTGAAATCGGAGTCTCATATTTTGTCTTCATTTTGTGGCGTCACCGGTAAAAATTTGGGCGTCGGAGAGCGCTTTCTCTCTCTCTGTCTCTGTCACACAGCTTTGATATCTTATCATCACACGTTGTCGCGCGCGCGCCCACTCTTTTTTTGCGTCTTTGCTGGCGACTGGTCAAAGCGTTTGTGGAAGAGCAAGTGCATTGCGTTTTTTTGACCTGATCGCAAGCGCTAGAGTGACCAGAGCGAACTGTGGTGCTTCACAAGCCTTGACAAAGACCTCCGCAAAAAAGGGCACGTCAACGCACTTGCGGAGTACCATGTGAAGGCCTAGTTTGATACTCAGCTCTCTCTCGAACCAAAAAAAAATTCAATTCTCGGGGCTCGCCAAACGCTCTGGCTCGATGCTCGACGCGCAGCACACATCCATCGCTTGCCTCCTCACCATTTTCTATCCGAGCCCATTTTCTTACCTCCTTCAGAGCGGTTCGCTTCATCTGGTTTGCTTGCTCATCGTTCTATCTACCGGCGATGGTGGTCAGCGCCTGTCCCATTCGCTCACTTACTTCAACGCTCGAAGCAAGAGTCATCTATGCGACGACTTCACCGCGATGACAGGCCAGTAAGATGTGTGCCTCTTCAACATCAGCTCACGACCCATCCATAGCTATACGAGGCTGGCAGTCCAAAAGTTGACCGACCTGATCACGAAACGGCGAACGGAACACTTATTCCAGAACAGGACTTAACCATCAAAAACTGTCTCGCTTCCGTCGACAATAGCGAACTCTATGATGCTGACTTGCGCGCACCTAGCATCGAATCGGCATCATTGAAACGAAGCACTGGAACCAAATGGTACACAGCTAACCCCAACCAAACGCCGCCGCAGGTACGGGTTCCAATCATATTCATTGTTGGGTTTTTGCTAACCACCATCATCCTTGGAGTTCGCATCAAGCAGCGGCTCCCGTGAAAGCGGGCGGGGGAAGCCAACTGTAACTCAACTTTTGTCGTCACACCGATCGGGATCACGGCAGCAAAACGTCGTCCAGTTTGGTGCCTGAGATTGTGCGGGGATAGAATCGAGCTCCGCTGCACGACCTCCAATGCCAAGCAAAACTCTCAACCTTTTGCGTTTCGGCAGCAGCGACCCATCAGAGAGCAAAAATGACGGATCACCAAATCCCCCCCTTCGATGCTCGACCAGCACTTCGCCTATCGCACACCTCTTCTCGCGTAAATTTTTTCTCGTTGCGCGATCTGCGGCTCTGTCAGAGTTGCAACTGGCGATCCCTCTCTTCCCTCAAACTGTCTCAATCGCCGCAAAACCGCGGGCAGAAAATCACGGGAAATCCGGCGATTGGCGAGAATCACCTGTCTCGATGCAATGCGTCGTCATTTCTCCGGTTGAGACTGCAGGAACGGAGAATAACTGAAAACCTTTCTCGACACTCTCCCGTAAAGCTGCTTCGCGTTCACCTCTCTCGTTGAGAAGAATGAGACACACATGGCGTCTGCGGTTGCTTTCCGCAGGAAACCACGTCGGTTCAGCCTGAACCTGTTCTCGTAGCCCCAAAGAGCGGTTCCGAATCGAGAAAAACTTGCGAGACAACTGGACCCGATCTGATAGAAAGCTAGGCTCTGATCGCGTGGCGTAAGACGTTGCTTACCTGAAAAAAGAAGAAAAGCCCGGACGCCGACGCCGTTGACCAGCCTCTTCCTCGACCTCTCAGAAAGAGTCCGCGGTCAGCCGTTGACGAGAAAAAGATGTGATGCGAAAGCGGTCTTCTTTCAGGCTCAGTTCAAATCACACCGTATGCAAGACGGCTTCTCCCGTGCAATAGATGGTCAAGATTGTCGACGGGGGCGGTTAACATCTCCATCACAGAGACCTTACCATACGATACAAAGAGCTCGCTTGCGGCACCTGCGGGGTAAAACCAAACTTGAGACCTCTTGCTCACTCATGCTTGGCTCATCCTCCACCATCTCCAGCCATCTCGCAAACAAATGATAGTGGAGAGCACACATCATCGTCAATGCGAAAAAAAAAGTGGTATCAAATTGTAAAACGAAATCTAACCTAAGCAACCGCAGCCGACCGTTGAGCCAGCACCGAACCAACGCGTTGACGGTAGCTCTCCAGCAGCGCATCTTCTTCCCCGTACTCATCCTCAGCGGCAGTCTTGTCATCCGCCTCTACCCCACCCGAAGCTCGATCCGGCCGCGTCGGCGAAGACCCAATCGAAGCGCGCGCCAACTGAACAGCCAGCAGACTCGTCGAGCTAATCTTTCTCCTCAACGGACTCGGTACGGCAGGCGCATGAACGAGCAATTTCCTACGCGCTGCTTCGACGTCTTTGAGTTTGTCCTTCGGCACTGTTTTTTGGAACGAACATCGATCGTCAGCATGCTGTTCCATCTCCTAATGTCGAACCACAAATGAACAAGTAAAAACGTTTGAAACCGAAAGAGAAAGAAAAAAGGAAAAGAAGCTCACAAAGACAATTTCCGGGGCAGGGCAGAGAGACCATCTTACTCACGCTCCCCAATCTTCGCCGAAGGCGGTACCTGTTTGGGCGCCATTAGAGAACGTCGTCGCTATGCATCCCCCCAAAAAAAAAACAAACGCATGTCAGCCTCATCCTCTACACCCCCTGTTCTTACACCTTTCTTTACTTACAGTAGCAAAAATCGCCTGTTTCGCAACTTCCACCAGGAACGGGCTTTCATCCGCCCTCTTGCCCTGCTCCATACACGCTACCACCCACCCGATCCCCACCACGTGCGGCTTGTCCTCCAACGCCCGGTACGAGTGCAGCGTGCTCGGCTTGCCGCTCTTGTACACGATGTGCGTCAGCTTCCTCTCTCCGAACCGCACCATCACCTTGGCACCCGCGTTCTTGAGCATGTCGATCCAGCACGCCGAGGCGTCTTCCCCATCCTGATCGCGCACATCCACGAGCACCGTCAGACCGCGTAGGAAGCGGACGGCCTTCTTCGCATCCCCATCGACCGCAGCGGGCACGCTGTTGGTCACAACCAGACCGGTCGAAAGGTTGCCCGTCGACCGATCCGCTTCCGAATCTTCGCGCTTAGGCGGTACGTAGGTGTACAGGGATCGACGGCGCGCCGCTTTGGCGGCTTTACGCGCTTCGGCGAGTTCGGCCTCTGTTGGCTCTCGTGCTGATTCCGTCGCTGCAGTCGCTGCCGACGAAGAAGGTCGCGAGGAGGACGAAGACGACGTTGACCGAGCAGACGAAACCCTACCTTCACCCGCTCTCTCGCCCCTCACCGGAGGAGGAGGCGGCATACCACTCGACAGCACCGACATCGATCTCCTCTTGGCCGCCTTCAGTTCAGCCTGCCGCTTCGCTTCGGCTACACGTGCCTCTTCCTCTTCCTGCGCTGCCTCCTCCTCCTCCCTCGAAACACTCGAGGCACGCGAGGCCACTTCGAGACTCGAAGTCCGCGAACCACCCATTTGCCGCGACGAACCCCGCTCGCCGAAACCAGGCAACCTAGGCGCACCGAACGACATCATCGACTTGCTACTCGCCAGCATCGACGTCGAAGCGTCGCCAGCACTTGAGCCCCTCACCTTGGCCAAAGCCGAAACGCGACCCGAGGGACGCTTGAAGACGCCGCTATCGCCGCCGCTGCTCTGGTCTGCCGTGTTGGAACGGATGCTGAACGACGATTCGCTCGACGTGACGGTGGGTTTGGTTCGGAAGATCTGTGTGCGGCTGGACGTCATACAGGTTGGACGGGAGGTGCCGAGTTCGCGCTTGAGAGCCGTGTCTGCGCTGCTGTCGGTTTCCTTCTTGCTGCTTGCCGAAGACGATAGGGTGGTCGGGCTTCGAGTTTTGGCCTTGAGTCGCGCTAGCGATGCTTCGAGACTGGCCAGTGCATCCGAGGTCTCGGTTGATAGCGTATGCTTGACGTCGAGCGTCGTAGTCGAGCGAGGGAGTCGTCTTTCGGCGGTCGAAGAAGCTGCTGAGCCAGACGAAGCCGACGAAGACGACGGATTTGTAGTAGCTTGCTCTCTTTTCGGAGCAGGATCCTTGACCAGCCTTATCTCGTCCACCGTATTTGAGCCCGAAGCATCCCAGTCATCGTCCTCGTCTTCTTCGTCATCATCATCATCGTGAGCAGAATTGTGGCGGAAGATGCCGCGCTGCGCTTTCCCTGGCGAAGGCTTGAGCTCGAGCAGATTGATTGGCTTGCGATCGGGACGGTCCTGCGACGAGATGATGAACTCGGTTTTCGCCTGAAAGCGCTTGACCGGCGAGTGTCGCGGCTCACCCAGTGCGGCGAGACCGTTGGAATCGTCGAGGAAAGGATTGCGTTTGACTTCTGACTTGATGTCGGAGGAGCCGAAGAGGAGGCGGTGGCTTGAGTCGCGGTTGCTTCCGACGGTTGCGCTTTCAGACGCAGCGCTATCAGTCGGTTTCGCCGAACCAAGCCTGTTGGGGATAGATACCTTCGTATCTGAACCGGTCGTCACCTGAGAAGAACTGCGAGCCGTCGGAGCCGGACCATGCAACCTAGACGACCTCGGAAGAGCCGCAACAGGTTTGACTGGGCTTGCACCCGGCCGGACATCTTCCGACGGACCCGTGGGAGAGTTTTCTTTCCGACTTGTCAGCAGCGGATTCTTCTCCGCTCCACTAGACCTCGCCAAGTTGGCCGAAGTCTTTGACCTAGGCAACCCAACATCGGCAGACGGCGAAGTAGTCCTCTCACGTTGCGGCGGCGGTGCAATCCTCCTACGTCGAGTCGGCAGTTCCGGATTGCTAGATTCCAGCTCGAATTCAAAGTCGTCAAAACGTCCCTTTTTTGGGCTCTCCATGCATGCAGCCATACTGACGTCGGGCGAGTCGGGATCGAACGAGTCGAGCTCGGCGGCTTGACTGGCGCGTGCTTTGTGAGGCGAAGTATTGCGTGGGTGGGAAGAGGTCGATGGAGCGGGTTGATGGCGGTTCGCCAGCCGCGATGAGGATGGTAGCTCTGAAAAATCCGTCATGTCGGATATCCTTGCCATCGAGCGTGTTTGTCGCATGTTGCTCCGTAGGGCAGAGGCTCTGCGCTTTTGTGGTGATGTTGTCGACATGCTGGTCCAGTTTAAACAGGTGAGGGTATACGGAAGAGCTGCAAATCAGAGTGATTATCTTGAAGCCGGGCGGAAGTCTAGGCGAGAACCATTGAGTCGCTTCGAGTTGTCACGCTCGTGGCTGGCCCCTCAGCGCATACCAAGTCGAGAAGCGGGTCTTGATGCTGGAAAAGGAGGCCTCTTTCGTCGTCGAGAGGGATTTGCGAGACGGGCGATGGCCTGTATGTGATGGTGTTTGAAGATGACAAGCAAGATCGAGATCTCGTTCGGCTGCGCACTCTCAACACCTTGATTGTGGGGACCAAATTGTGTGTGCGTGCCAGGCCTAAGCGCACAAGGCACGAGATGCACGCACACACGCTTCCAAAGCACAGCAGCTGGCTCGGCTGCAAAATATCGCACGCGTCACAAAGTGTTGTTCTCGTGACGTCACGTGATTTTCACCCTAATACCGATTTCCGGCCTCAAACCTGTCTCGCCTACGAGCGCCAATGCTCTCTGCAGACCACACGTTTGCCTCTTTCCCTTCCAGCTTCGTCAAGAGATGCTTGAGTAGGAATTGTAGGTCGGGCGGCGTCAGAAAGCGACAGCAAGAGCAGCGTTCGACCTCGATTCATGGGCACTTCTGTTAGAACATTGAGGGCAAAGCAGGTCGTATGCAGGGTCCTTACCATTTCGACAGCTCTCGTACGTGACGCTTCCGGGCTGATCTTTTCCGCCTTCCGAAATCTTATCTGCAAATCCATCCGATCTGATTTTGCTCTCTCTTCACCGGCGGCTCATTGCATCCTACCCATTCAGGGCAGCAAGCAGCGTGTAGAGATCTGTGAGCACTGCGATGCCTTGTTGTCAACGTGCAAAGTATGGTGGAGATAGGCTGTGGAAAGAGAGCGTACTGTGCTGCGTCCAAGAATGATAAAAGTCCGCGAGATGCAAGTCAGCCAGATCTTCGCGCTGCATATGATGCGCTTTGATCGCCCTCGAAAGCCGCACTTCATTCGCATTCGCAACGCAGAGAGAAAAGGCGATTCAAGTATTCAATGAGTACCCTGCCCATTGTTTCAGGATCAATGAGAAGCGGGTCATCCTGACTGATAGTGTAAGGTCGCCGCTGACGAGGATCATGGTTCGAATCTCGTTCCCGGCCGCTACTTGCAACCCGAATTTGTGTCATATTCGCCGGCCGAATGCGAGTCGAACTGCTTCAAAGCTGCTCGTGGCTCACCCTGCTGGCCAGCAACGCTCAACGCTCAACGCTCAATTTTTTGGTGATTTCTCCTTAACCGCCTTTTCAAAGCGCGAAATTCAAACCTCCGCACGAGAAGACGGAAAGCATACAGCATGCAGCTGATGGCCTGGATGGATTGCAAGCAACAGACAGAGCATGCTCGAGACTCAACTGGATGGATTGCATTGCCTTGATCTTTTCGCTTTGCTTCTCATCCAACTGCTAGCTCGAGCACCCAACACGAGCAAAACTCCTTTCCATCCATCTTGCTCTCACCACCCAGCAGCGTAGCGCTCGGTGAAGCTGCCATCCATCCGCCTGGTCGGTTCAGCTTTACGTCGAGTAGTTACCGAAGGTCGTTTCGTTTTGAGGATCGCCCTTCCATTGGACAGCTCGACCGGAATCATCCCACACCAGCATCCGCTTTCCATTCATCCATCAGCTTCTGTGCTGTCAACGCAAGAAGCCCTGCTTCATCTACATCATTCACAATTCCAACTTGAAGAGCAACATCCATTCATCCGCTTACCGCTTACACCTGCAGCAGCACCGTTCACAAATCGACTCCGGCCCGCTCACGACTTTCAGTGCCGAGCCAGTCGCAAATCCACCAGCGAACGGCTCTACAGACGACCATCCAAGAGCTCACGACAGCGAAAGCTGGAGTGCTTCGGTAGCACCCGCACTAGTCCGCCAGCCAACGTTTTTGCACTCTGCCATCCCGCATCCGCCCTCCGGTAGTGGTTCCAGGACCCCCTTCGACGCCTCAAACCAGCGCGATCGGGTTGAGCGTCGCACCCACCAAAAGCGCGCCATCATGGTCAACATCGCCCGTGAATTGAGCTCGGCTACCAGCCACACTGCTGCTCCCCCACATCGACCCATCCGCGCCGACACCCTCGACCTCAAGCAGAAGCTCGCCGTAGCTCTCGGTCAGAACGGTGCCCGCTACTGGCAGACCCTCGTGCAGTTCCTCAAGGGTGCTATCGATCGTTCAGAATTCGAAGCGTTAGCCCATAAAGCGCTCAAGCACGAGCACAGTAAGTGCAATCCGCGGTTCTCATCACAGCTCCAATCTGATTCATTGCTGACTTCGTTGTCTTCTCTCTCTGTTCTTCCTCTATTCCAATCTCCATCGCTCCTCACCACAGTCCACCTACACAATGCCCTGATCCTCGGCATCCTCTACAATGCCAGCGCCGACGTGCCCGGTCCATCCAGCCGCGCCGTCAGGCGTATCACCCGACTGCTACCAGATGGAACCACCATCACCGAAGAGGAAGAGGAAGAGCCAAGTCGAAAGCGTCTCCGCAACCTCGTCGCTGGACTCCCACGAAAGGAGCGCTTGCGTCTCAAGAACCTCGAGAAGGCCGGCAAGCTTGGCGCGAATGCGGTCGGCGGAGCTGCCAGCCTCGGCTGGGCCGGTTCGGCCGCCGACATGCTCGAGAAGAAGCGCAAAGACGAAGAGAAGCGCAAGGTCGCCGAAGACCGTAGAAAGGTAAGACAGTACAAGAGTGCCATCGGTGCCAAGGACTGGAAGGGTCAGTCCGTCCAAGCAACCCAACAGATCGACGCCGTGCGTGGAAAGCTCTCTTTCTGTAAGTGTCTACCACCTTTTTTGCCCTGTTCCCTGCCAAGGCCTTTGGGTCATTTGTTACGAACCACGTTCCTGAGCCATCCCTCTTGCGTACTCTAGCCGTCCAACAAGCTGTCATGCGCGCCATGGTGGCCCCGCTGTGCGTCGAATCCAAGCATTTGCCCGATCTCGACGTTATCAAGGATCGCATGACGCTGCTCGCTGTAGAGAACGGCATGCCTGGAGGCGTGCAGCCACAGGCTGCTGCGATGGTGCTCTCGGCGCTTCAAAGTCACCTCCAGAATGTCGCCAGCAGTATCATCACAAAGATTCGCGCCAACAGGACAGACGGCATCCGCACCAACGAGCCCCTGCGCCCCGCTGCCGATTACAACATCAGCCTCGACCCTGCATCCTACATGCCCCAGCCACTTCGCACCTCGCCAGCGCTCGACGAGATGGATGTGGACGACAGTGCACCCAACTCGGCCCACGGCAGTCCTGCTCGACATGTCCGCTCGATTCCATCCGACGTTTCTTCGCGCACCAGCGCTTCTGGTATTGGTACTTCGTTTGCCGACTCGTCGGTGCTTTCGCTCGCCAGCACGGCTCCGACCAGCTTGACCGGACCTTCTTCGCCCTCCACGCGCGATGGCGATAGTAGCGGTCAGCTGCACGACACTTCGTTCGGCAACAGCAGCACCAGCGCTGATGCAGATGACGCCGAGGCTGCGGGCGAGGGTCGACCGAATCGACTCAAGCGATCGCGCGATGCTATGGAAGCCGGTGCTGAGCGATCCGACGCTGTCAGCACGCGTCTCACCGTTTCTGACGTCGCATTCTTGCTCGAAGTTGCACCGCACACCGTCGTCGAACCTATGGGTCAAGGCACGCAAGAACGAATGCTGGCGCCCGAGTGGAGCGACGACATCGTGTTTGGCGGCGAGGACGAGAATGGTCGTCTGCAACCTACCTCTGCCGACCAACAGCTTGCTCGAGCTGCACGTCTAGCGGCAACAACGCACTTGAGCGACTCAGCAGCAGCAGCAGCGACTTCGGGTGCAGAAGGTCCCGTCCGCAGCCGCTTCATCATCGACCAGTCAGCTCCACTCAAGCTGCTCGACCGTCGCTCGCTTGCTGAGAACGAAGGTCGACTGCGACCAACGAAAGGCGGTCTATCGGTGCCAGAGTATAAAGATCCCAACGCAGTTCTGGCGGATGTCAATGGGAGGAAGAAGGACACGTTGCATGGCAGCAACGCGTTGTCGATGGCAGCGGCAGCGCCACATCACCAGCACCGTTCTAAGGATGATATTTGGGATGTGGTGGATCCCGTTGCGTTGTTTGGAAGGCTTTGTGAGTAGGATTGGTCTTTGATCGCAATGGAATACATGCATAGGAAGAGAGGCTCGTTTGTGGTTTGCGATTGGCACAAAGCAGCTGAAGATTCACGGCATGAGATCACACACCCATCGAATCACAAGCATGAGAACAGATGATGAAAGTCAGACCGATATCATTAAGCACAAAAAATACAAATGTTCCCATCAAGCGTCGCCCGCCCTAGACCTGCACAGCCGACTCCAAATCCATGGATTCCCCCGTCTCCATCTCGGCCCTCATCGTCTCGGGCAACGCATCACCCCGAATCGCATCCGCCACCCTCCCATTCGTCCTAGCCGCGCGCTCCAACGTCGCCTGCAACGACTCCTCTCCCCCTCCCTCCTCCTCGCCTCCAAATTGCGTCTCGCCAAACACACCGCTCGCCGCTGCCTCCACCGGCAGCTGGTCCTTCCTCACGAACCCGGTCAGGAGCGACTGTTTGCCCGGAGCGTTGCCGCTCTTGAGGTTCTCCTTCTCATACGGCTCGATCCGTTCGAAGAACGACGTGGACTTGTGCATCTGCTGTTTGTCTTTGACGTTGCTGGATGTGCGAGCGAAGGGGTTGAGCTTGGCCGCTTTGTTGGGCATGATGAGCGTCCGTGCTTCTTCGGGTGTCTTGCGTTTGTAGAGGTTCTCTTTACCCAGAGACGCGTCGGCGTCGTCGTCGGCGATGATGTTGTACGAATCGTCGGCTTGAGGCGCCGGAGAACGGGTCGGTGCAGAGGAGGGGCTCTCGAAACGCTGCTCAGATTGCTCGCGCAGCACACCGGATGCCAACCTGGAAGGCGGTAGGAAGTCCTCCCCCAACGCAGCAGATGCTCGCTTGCGCACGCTCGCGCTCGACATGCCACCGCTACTCGCCCGCGTCATGACATCGAGCAAAGCGGGATTCGTATAGCTCGGCCCACCCCGAACCATCGGATCGCACCAGCGTCGACTTTCTTCCTCGACCCGCTCCGGTCGACCCTCCAGCCCGTCTCTCAGCGCCACCATGCGTTCGGCGAGACTAGAGAGATGGAAGAAAGCAGCAATCTTCAACGCGGCTTCCAACGTTCTCGTCGAGTGAAGTCCGCGCGCAGCATCCAGCGCGCGGCCGTGCTTGTCCGCTTTGCAGGCTAGCTGTATGAGCTGCAGCAGAGCCTTGTCGGAGCTCATTTCGAGCGTGTTTGCGTCGAGCTGGGATTCGTCGTCTTCCACACCGGCGTTCTTGACGTCGCGAGCCGTCATGGCGAGCATGCTATCGCGCAGGCTCTTCTCCTCCAGCGGTCCAGTTCCGCCTTCGCGATGAACGAGTGGCACCTGGAGTTCGAGCTCTTGGATCATGTGTCGTGTGCCGTCTACTTCGGGATGACTGCGACCGCCTTTGAGAAGCAACACCATGAGCTTGGACGAGGTGAGAGCAACCGGCCAGTAGCCTAGAGTGCTAGCGGCGCGCAGAGCTGCTTCGCTTGCCTCGGCCGAAGCACCTTCTCGAATACGCTTGGTGTCGAGGCTAGGCACCCATCGTCCTTGACGCGATCGGTGAGCTCGGTCGAGCACAAACAGCGTTCCGGTGGAATCGTAGAACGCAGGCTGGTGCTGATCGTTGTACCCGACCCATCTGACGTATGCATCCTTGGCAAGCGGCAGCACGTCATCCTGGATCACGTCGAAGTTGGACAGGTCGATCACCTTGTATCCCAGATCCTGAAATCCTCCAGACGGCAGCCCCGTCCTCCGGTAGACAACGAGCACACTCCTCGCCCCCACCGCCAGCGTCACAACCGGATACCCAACCGCCCACAGATAAAGCTGCATACCGCTAGCCGACAAAAACCTCAGATAGCCCTTCGAGGTCGCCACAACAGCGATACCCACTCCGGACCTTCCCGCATCTTGATCCTCCCACCCATCCTCCGAGATCATCCGCAGACCGCTGCCGCCCAATCCCACCGCCTCGACATCCTCGCCCTGGTCCAGATTGAACGTCCACTCGGACGACAAGTTGTTGGTAGCCGCGACAAACGGTTTGAAGAAAACACTGCTCGACTGCTCTCCCGACTGCTTGGCGCCGAAGAGGATGCCTTGCTTAGCGAGGTCGGCCATGCAGATGTTGTTCATGTCGGAGAACCGGAAATTGCGGCGCGCTGAGGTGTCGAAGGACTCGAACGAGATGGTCTGGTGCGATTCCTGTTCGACAGCTACGACGGAGCCGAGCAAGTTGTAGGCCAGGTATCGGCGCTGTCCTCGCATGGGCGTCGAGGTGGACTGGAAAGCAGGCTGCGGACGCGTCGTAGCGATCATCATCCCACCGTCACGACCGCCACCCATGCCGTGTCCACCACCACGAGCAATGTGCCGGGAATACGGATCAGCACCGCCATACCTCCGCGCTTCATCGTCCACCACAAAATCGTCGAGCTCGTTCGCCTCCCCATCGTCACGCTGAGACCTCGCGGGTGCCTCGTCGTCCTCGTCATCCGAAAGACCCGTTCCAGCGAAAATATCGTCGATCCGACCTTTAGATCCACGCGCAGCCTTGGACACATCGAAAACCACCTCCTCGAACGGACTCGATCGCGCAGACCCCACCACGTCCGACCAACGCGCCAGCGAGCCTTCGTTGTCCGTCCACGCCAGCGCGTCTTTGGTCGGATGCCAGCTGATCGCGTTGACGAGCGCATCGGCGCGTTTGTACTTGATTGCTTGACGAGACTCGGCGTCCCACACGGTGACCTGGCCGTTGGTCGTAGCGGATGCGAGGTAGCGACCGTTCGGAGAGAAGGCAAGCGCGGTGACGCTTCCACTCGGCGCAGGCACGGGGCCGGCAGCGCTAGCGTAGAAGCTGCCCGTCCTCGACCAAGCGGTGTTGTCGTTCGCCGCGCTCACCACCACCAACTCGTGAGCCTTCGACGGCAACACAAAGTACGTTCCGGAAGGATGCCAGCACGCACCGACCGCTTCGTCGCTCTCGGCCCGCGTGGTTGGCAGGATGCCTTCGATCGACTCGACGAACTTCGGCTCGATATCGCTCAGATCCGTCACCCGAGCGACACCGTCTGTCGAGCAAGTGACAAGCAGAGGCGCCACGGGGCTCCACGATGCCGCTCTCAGACCTCTGTTGTGACCATCAAGCAGCTGGATCCGCCTAGGATCTTCGACATCGATGATCTTGACGATCAGCTCGTCGGAGCAAACCGCGACTCTCGGAGCTTTGCCGTTCGCAACGCAGCGCTCGAGCGCAACGCATCGCAAAGGCAGTGCTTCGCGACGCAGCAACGATTGGAGCACCGTCGGCGACGTTGTATTGCCCTCCGAGTCCTTCGGATGGTGTCGGTAGAGCCGAACGGACCCGTCTTCGGAGGCGGTGACGAGAAACCGCCCGTCAGCGTCGAGCGAGGTGATTGGTTCGGTGGCGTCTTCGATCAGGTGCGGTTCAACGCCGGGAAGGGGTAAGGTCGGTAGGATTCGTACGAGGTAGTCATCTCCTCCGGTGAATAGTCGGCTGTAGTAGCGGCGAAAAGAGGAAATGGTCAGCGAGTCGTCAAAAGTCCATAATGCCAAGAGGGGAGGATACTCACTCTACATTCGCAGACTTGGGCGCGTGTATACACTTTGTCGGGCCCGTATGAACGATTTGGACGTGCAAGTCGTCCGACTGCGTAGACTGCATTTTTGCGGTCCTAGACTGCAGTGGAAGGCAGTGGGCGGTTGAAGAAGTCGCTTGCGTTGATGTATGAGCGAATCCGGGCTTGCTGTTGAGTTGAAGTTTGATGTGGTGGTGGAAGGTGTGAGATGGAAGGAGGCGATGACGAAGAACGGACGGTGAGAAGAGGGAAAGAGAGAAAGTCTCAGCTGCGTTGTTGCTCACTCGAAAAGTGTTGGTGTTGAATGGCCTCGCGTCGCGTCTGCGCTTTGCGATTTCGCGCAAAGTGCAACCGAGTCGGAAAATTTGCGATTGTTAGAGTGAGGCCCAAATTGAGAATCGGCACGATTCACTTGCTTTTCCTACGGCTCATCGACGATCTAGCTGACTGACAGCGCTCGTAAGATGACGTCGTTCAGACACAATCATCTTCCGCAGTCATCACCGACAGCCATCACGGCAATATCATCCTGATTCTAAGCCTTTCAATCGCTTGTTCGTCGTGCCGAGATACCACGCCATTCAGAAAACACTTAAAACGCTCAATCATTGGACACAGAGGAGAATACGCAAGCAGAAGAAGATATGCGAGAAATGCAAAAGTCACATCAAATTGAACGAAACACTAACGATACGAGTACATGCTGGTGGCGGGGGAATGAATGCTAGAAACGGAGTACCACCTGCGGGAAAAGGGGGATGCGAGAGGGGAAGTTTTTTAGATTGAGCTTCGAGGGGGCACAACATTTAGTCGAGCTCCTCGACAGTGGGACCGTCGTCACCACCGGGGGCAGCGCCAGGAGCGGCGCCAGGAGCACCGCCGGGCATGCCACCAGGAGCACCGCCAGCTGCCGAGTAGATCTTGGTCATGATGGGGTTGACCTGCTCCTCGATCTCCTTCTGCTTGTCCTTGAGCTCGTCGGTCGAGGCGGTGGTGTTGCTGTCCAACCACTCGATACCCTCCTTGACAATCTTCTCGAGAGCCTCCTTGTCGGCGGCCTCGAGCTTGTCCTTGAGCTGGGGCTCGTTGGTGGTGTTGCGCACGTTGTAGATGTACGACTCGAGACCGTTCTTGGCCTGGGTGCGCTCGAGAGCCTGCTTGTCCTCCTCGGCGAACTGCTCGGCCTGCTTGAGCATCTCCTCGATCTGCTCCGACGAGAGACGGCCCTTGTCGTTGCGGATGGTGATCTTCTCCGACTTGCCGGTACCCTTCTCGGCGGCAGAGACGTTGAGAATGGCGTTGGCGTCGACGTCAAAGGTGACCTCGATCTGAGGAACACCACGAGGAGCAGGGGGGATACCCGAGAGCTCGAACTTGCCGAGCAAGTTGTTGTCCTTGGTGCGGGCACGCTCACCCTCGAACACCTGGATCAACACACCGGGCTGGTTGTCGGCGTAGGTCGAGAAGACCTCGGACTTCTTGGTGGGGACAGTGGTGTTACGCTTGATCAAAGGAGTGAAGACACCACCGGCGGTCTCGATACCCATGGAGAGAGGGGCAACGTCGAGGAGGAGCAAGTCCTGGGTCTTCTCCGAGGTGTCGCCGGAGAGAATGGCGGCCTGGACGGCGGCACCGTAGGCAACAGCCTCGTCGGGGTTGATCGACTTGTTGAGCTCACGACCGTTGAAGAAGTCAGTGAGGAGCTTCTGGACCTTGGGGATACGGGTGGAACCACCGACAAGGACGATCTCGTGGACGGAACCCTTGTCGATCTTGGAGTCACGGAGGACCTTCTCGACGGGCTCGATGGTGTGCGAGAAGAGGTCACCGCAGAGCTCCTCGAAACGGGCACGGGTGATGGAGGTGTAGAAGTCGATACCCTCGAAGAGCGAGTCGATCTCGATGGTGGTCTGGGCAGCCGACGAGAGGGTACGCTTGGCACGCTCACAGGCGGTGCGGAGACGACGAAGGGCACGGGCGTTGGTGGTCAAGTCCTTCTTGTTCTTGCGCTTGAACTCCTGGACGAAGTGGTTGACGAGACGGTTGTCGAAGTCCTCACCACCCAAGTGGGTGTCACCGGCGGTGGCCTTGACCTCGAAGATACCCTCCTCGATGGTCAAGAGCGACACATCGAAGGTACCTCCACCAAGATCGAAGATGAGGACGTTCTTCTCACCCTCGGTCTTCTTGTCGAGACCGTAAGCGATAGCGGCGGCGGTGGGCTCGTTGATGATACGCATGACGTTGAGACCGGAGATGATACCGGCGTCCTTGGTGGCCTGACGCTGCGAGTCGTTGAAGTAAGCGGGAACGGTGACGACGGCATCCTTGACGGTGCCACCGAGGTAGGCCTCGGCGGTCTCACGCATCTTGAGGAGGACCATGGACGAGATCTCTTCGGGGGTGAAGGTCTTCTTCTCACCCTTGTACTCGATGCGGATCTGGGGCTTGCCACCGACCGAGGTGACCTCGAAGGGCCAGTGCTTCATGTCGGACTGAACCTCGGCGTCGTCGAACTTGCGGCCGATGAGACGCTTGGCGTCGAAGACGGTGTTGTGGGGGTTCATGGCGACCTGGTTCTTGGCAGCATCTCCGATGAGACGCTCCGAGTCGGTGAAGGCGACATATGAGGGGGTGGTACGGTTACCCTGGTCGTTGGCGATAACCTCGACACGGTCGTTTTGCCAGACGGCAACACACGAGTAGGTAGTACCAAGATCGATACCGATGGCCTTGGTCATGATGACGAGTCTAAGCCTTTTGCTGGGGGTGGCGGGAAAAAGTTATTGGGAAAATGAAGTGTGGAAGAAGCCGAGGCTGTGGTCTGAAGATGTAGCTGTGTTGCGGAAAGGGGTATGTGCAACTAGAGAATCTGTTGTCAGACGATAGTGTTGGTGGAGAGCAGGAAGGATGATGGCGAGCAAGGCACGACCTTATGTACCATCCGCCTGTGCGGATACTGGACAGCTCTATCTGGACGACTTAGCCACTCAATCCCGCACAGACGCCTTTTTCGCAGTTGCAGACAAAGGCACGTTTGTGCGTCGACTGAGCGCAGCTCTGAGAAGAACGACAATTTTGCGAAGATTTCGGCTGTGATTGGGCGAGGCTGAGCCAGCTCGCAGTGCGGAACATGTTCGACGTCGATCCACTTTGTTCTCTGCTGGAGGAACAAAAAATAAAAGTGGCAGCAGAGCGCAGTGAGCCACCCTGGAAGAATGATTGATTTCGTCTGGTGACGTTAACCGACAGCTCGGGAGGTCCAAGGTTGACGCAATTAGGAAGGCGGAGGAACGAGCTGGAACTCGGCACAAACACTGCTTGTGTGCCTGGAAGAAATTTCTTCTCAAGACGCGTAGATTGGCATGATGCGTCAGAATAAGCGATGAGGATCCAACTTCCAACTTCGCACTGCAAAGTCGAGTTCCAGCACGCGGTAGAAAGAGCTCGCAACTGCCACGTTCTTCTTCAGCTTTCCAGATACTTTCCTGTTCGCGTCGAGGCAGCAATCGGCCCGATTCACGCACAGCTTCTCAGATGAAATTTCGATCAGAGCATCTCTGTCGATATTCTAGATGTAACATATTGAGAAAAATCATCTTGGTGGCACACGACTCGCCACCTTTGATGACGTCCGGGCCAGCTCGACTCAGCCAAAATCGTTTGGCGCTTTCTTCTCGTCAGGAAAGCAACACACACAAACGCACCTCAAAATTCGACTCAGCAGATGGCTTTGTCAGACTTGGCCGACATCCGAAGAATGCTTTTGTGATTGAACTGCATCTTGTCAACTCAGCCACGGCAACGAGTCACCGCTCCAACTTCATCAAGCCAACAGTGCAAGTCTCGCTGGCGGCAGTGGTTCTTTTGTACCGAAGAGCCAGGTCTCGATCTTGCTCCCTGGCCTCACCATCGAATCAGGCCGTAAGAACCACTTCCCGCTCTCAAGGATGTCAGAAGCCACGGCAGCCACCTCAGCTGCTCACGCTAGTCTGCCTGCGATTCAGAACCTGCAACTCCAATCCGAAGCTGCTTCGAGCTCTTCATCATCCTCTCAATCTGCTCGGACGCGAAATCGCGCGAACGGTCGAGGTCGCGGGAGAGCAAAGAAGCCTGAAGCATCCAACACTCCTCGCAATCAGGCAGACACCGCTGCTGGGAACGAATGCACCGCCGCATCCCAGGCCAGTACCTCCCAAGTTCCTTTGGGCTCAGCACAAAACGCTGCTAAGCCATCAGGTCGAAAGAAAGGCTGGCGAGGCGGTGGCAATGGCGGCAACAGGTCGAGCAAACCCAACGGCGCAGCTGCAGACTCGCACGAAGAAGCCAACCCGTCCACCTCTGTTCCACCACGTGTAGCGGCACGGCGTCAGCAGTTTGGCGGTAAGCTCACTGGTGGACCTAACTCCGCAGCCGAATCCTCCCAGACCTCCTCAAAGCCATCGCAAAATGGTCGATCGAAGAAGCCGGTGGTCAAGGTGGCAGCCGCGGCTGAGCCAGTCGAATATGCCGATCTGCGCTCTCGCTTGCTCGCCGAGCTTTCCTCGGGCGAATACGACTGCGTCATCTGCTACAGCACCGTAACTACACGTCAGGCAACGTGGTCTTGCTCCCAATGCTACTCTGTGTTGCACTTGCCATGCGTCCGCAAGTGGGCCGAGAGCAGCGTCAAGAAGGCCGAAGAACACAATGCCATGCAGGAAGATCCCGAGATCCGCAACCGACGCGGAACATGGCGATGTCCAGGATGCCAGTATGCGAGGGAAGACGTGCCCAAGATCTACTGGTGCTGGTGTGGCCGCACTCAAGACCCACCTGGAGGCAGGGGTGCCAACCCACACGGCTGCGGTCAGCGATGTAGCAGAGGCAAATGCTCCCACGGCTGCGCGGATGCCTGCCACCCAGGTCCATGCCCACCCTGCGCCGTCACCGTCTCTCAGCAATGCTTCTGCGGTGCCAAGACCATCCCGATGCGATGCTCGCAAACCACGGCAAAGGAGGCCCGCCTTTCGTCTCTCCACCAGCGCGGCACAACGTGCGGAGACACTTGCGGCAAGAAGCTCGACTGCGGCATTCACTCGTGTCAAGACGTCTGTCATCCAGGCAGCTGCCAACCATGCTCGGTGCAGATGGAAGCACGATGCTACTGTGGTCAGCATACCAAGACCATGCGCTGCGGCGACGGCACGCCTCGCGACAGCTTCGACGACAGCGGTACCTCCAGCTTCCAGGGTCACTTTGCATGCGAAGACAAATGTGGACGCACCTTCGATTGCGGCGTGCATTCATGCTCTCAGCCCTGCCATGCTCGAGATGCCACCCGTCCCATGTGTCCCTCCTCGCCGCAGCTCGTCAAAACGTGTCCCTGCGGTGCCCAGCCCGTCACATCGCGTACTTCCTGTCAAGATCCCATCCCGACGTGTGGCAACATCTGCTCCAAGATGTCCAAGTGTGGTCATCCTTGTCCGTCGGCTTGCCATCTGGGGCCCTGTCCGCCTTGCCAGGTGCCTGTTTCAACGCCATGCCGATGTGGCGAGACCAAACAAAGCCGCACCTGTCACGAGCGCCAGCAGGAAGAGCTCGAAGGACGTCAAGAGGTTCTCTGCGCCACCGTGTGCCAATCGTTGCGCCATTGTGGCAAGCATCAGTGCAACCGCCAATGCTGCCCGCTCTACTTCCAAGCCAAGAACAAGTCCAAGAAGCGGCCGACGCTGGCCGAGTTGCAAGTCATGGACCCTGCAGGGCTACACGAATGCTCCATTCCATGTTCAAAGCCGTTGGCTTGTGGCCTTCACGACTGTCCAATGACATGCCATCGTGGCGCTTGTCCACCTTGCCTGCAAGCCAGCTTCGAAGAGCTCATCTGCCACTGTGGTCGCACCGTTCTAGAACCTCCAGTGCCGTGCGGCACCCAAGTGCGATGCAACTTCCCTTGCGTACGACCACCACCAAGCTGTGGCCATCCCAAGATGCCTCACGACTGTCACGAGGAGGAGCCGTGTCCGCCGTGCGTCTATCTGACCGACAAGGTTTGCCACTGCCAGAAGCACATTGTCAAGAACGTGCCTTGCAGCCGATCGCGTGTCTCGTGCGGTCAGCCTTGCGACGCTCTCCTCAACTGTGGTTTCCACCGCTGTCAAGGCATCTGTCATGTCGCCGGCCGCGAGTGTGCACCGTGTGCTCAGACCTGCGGCAAGCCGCGAAGACTCTGTCAGCACCCTTGTCAGCACAAGTGCCACGCACCATCGTCGTGTCCCGAGGTGGAGCCTTGCGAGGCTGTCATCACACTGCAGTGCCCATGCGGCAATCTGCAGTCTCGCACCAAGTGCGGTGTGTCCATCCACGCACCCAACAAGGAAAAGTCGCTCAAGTGCAACGACTCGTGCACCATCGCGCAGAGAAATGCCAAGCTGGCCGAAGCATTGGGTCTCAACCCTTCGGAGAAGGCAGCGCCGGCCGCTTACGAATACGGGACGCTTGCGTACTATGCTGTACCGAGCAACCGCAAGTTCTGCGACGAGGTGGAAGCAACCTTGAACGATTTCATCCGATCTCCGAGAGCAGGCATGATCCTGCCACCGGCCAACAAATTCCAGCGCAAGTTCACGCACGAGCTTGCAGCCGTTTACAAGCTAGCCAGCGAGAGCGTGGACTCGGAACCGCGCCGCAGTGTCAGCATCCGACGCAAGCAGGACAGCCGCATTCCCAAGCCTCTCATGACCGAAGCTTTTGCTGCAGCGCGAGCGTCGCTCATGTCTTCACAGCAGCAGCAGCAGCAATCAGGCCAGGGCAAGTCGATTGGTCTTGCGCAGCTGCAGCGATCCAGCGCCGAGGCTCCCAAGCCACTCAATGCTATCTTCTTGCCGGGCGTCTTTGGCCACGATCAGGACTCGCTTCGAACGCTGCTGCAGCCGGTGCTTCGAACTATCAACTTCTCAGTGACTTGGAAGGGAGACGAAGATGTAGTCATCACATCTGCCGACTCGCCGACTCGACTGATCATGATGAAGACGGAGCTCACATCGCTCATCCGTAGGGAGCAGTTTGCGCGCGATGTCATCCTTTGCACTGTGGACGCTAGCAAGAATGTCGTGCGTCGGGAAGATGAACCGATGCTGAGTGGCAGCAGCCAGGCAGGTGCAGGAAAGGCTCCGGCATGGGGTGCTTCAGCGATGAAGCGCGGCGGTGCAGGCTCGTCGACACCGGGCAGTGGCAAGCCAAGCTCTGGTCTGGTTGGAGATCGAGGTTGGGCTGCTGTCGCTTCGGGATCTGGCCGCAACTCTCCCGCTCCCGTCAGTGAGCCCGTGTGGGGTCAGCCGACGATGGCTGCTCAGGTTAATGTTGCCAGAGCGACCACAGCGCCCACTGCTGGAATCATTCCCAACCCGAATGCTCCTCGACGCACCGCTGCCGTTGCTGAGGCTCATGCAGCCGGTGCTGTGCCAAGTACCGATGCTGCTGCACCCGAAGGACCTGTTCCCGAGAGCTGGGACGACGACAATTAGAACTCAATCATGCAGATGCAGCATTCACAAGATACCTCTCATGCAATAGACATAGCATCACGCAAGCCATGTCTCCATTCTGGCGTCTGAACATCATTGAGTCCCTTGACTACATTGAGGGATCTAGGTGAGCATGGGCAGCAAGCATCTTGTGAAGGGAATGGATTTCAAATGCGAAGAAGTGTGTCCCGTCGAGGCGGGATGTTGTTTGGACCGAAGGGAGTGGCGCTCGGAAGAGGCTGTTGTGTTGGTTTCTCGAGTTGTGTGATATGGCTCGCTTTGGAATTTCACGCTCTTGTTTTGGACAGCGCGCTCGAGCGCAGTGTTTGCCGCGCTGCTCTGCCCCAAACGCGAAGCTCTAAAAAACCGTTATGCAGGGACTACACTTAGTTGCGGTTCAGCTGTCGTCTGTGCGGTCAACACTCAACTTTCATCACCGTCACCTTCACCGCCATCTCTTCGACGACGAGGATCTCTAGCAGCAAAGAGAGAAGCAGTCCTCTAACAATGGCGCATCGCGAGCGCACCTCGACGACGTCGGCAGGAGTGCGTGCTACGCCGCTGCGTCGACTCTCGACGATCGATTTCCACTCGCCTCCTCCTTCCCCTACGTACTATCCGACGCATGAACCTTCGACGCCCATCCTACCGAAACGATCGCAGCGAATCCTCGCTCTGCTGCTGAAACCCATCGTTCTACCCGCGCTCGCGCTCGCTTTGCCGGCATGGCCACTGCTCGCCGCGGCGTGCGCGATCCCCGTCGTGGGCGTGATGGCGATCCCGATTCTGCTGCTCATCTCGGTGCTGCTGCTGTACGCGGTAGCGTGGATCTGCTACCTGTTCCTCGCCCAGAAGGATCTGCCGGCGACCTGGACCAACGCTCGCCGGTTCTCGCCGCGGAACGTCTGCCCGTTTGTGCCTATCAACCCGATCCGCTGCGCCAAGGTGGATCTGGCGGCGGCGAGGTACGTCGTGACGGCGGTGCGCATGCTGTTCCCTGCGATCTTCGACTGGAGCTATCGGAGGATCATGGTGATCGGTACGACCAAGGGATCGCGCGTGGTGAAGGAGGGGATACTGTACGGGAGCCCGTCGAGGGGTAAGAGGTTGGACGTGTATCTGCCCGCCGATCCGCCTTCCGCGGAGTCCGAGGCGAGCTCGACGAACGGCGTCCCCGTGATCGTGGTGATTCCGTCCATGCTAGGACCGCTGGCGATCACCTCCAAACGGCGGCTGTACCTGCAGCTCGCGCTCCGACTGCGGAGGATGGGCTACTGCGTGGTGGTGTCCGACATCACGTACTATCCCGAATCGCGCATCAAGTCGTCTGTCATCGATCTGCGCCTGGTGCTCCGGTGGACGGCCAAGAACTGCCAGCGGTACGGCGGCGATCCGTCCAAGATCTACGTCCTGGGTCACGGCTTGAGCGCGCACCTGATCATGCTGACCATCGCGCAGGAAGCCGTGGTGCTGTCGCGCGAAGGCCATCTGGATCGAGCCTACGAGCGCGAGCGACACATCCTGCGCGCAAAGCACGGCGTCGAAGCACCGCCACCCGTCCGACGCAGCGCGGAAGAGGAGGACGAAGAGTGGCTCAAGAGCGGCGAGGTACGGACGTTCGCAAGGCAGGGCGAAGGGTGGGTCGACGACGGTGGTGAGGTGCCCGGGCATGTTATGGGTTCGACGCATCGGTTTACGGACGAATTTGCTCCCACTACCACCGCCTCCACGGGCGCTGCGGCAACCTCGACAGCGCGAAAGACGGAGGAAGCCGAATCCATCCTGTCCTCCGCTGCGTACCGCAAAGCCGAAGACGAGGTCGGGAACGGGTTGCGGAGGGTGGAGATCTACGAACCCGAGATCGAGTTGCCCGCTGTTGCCGGTGTGATCCTGCTCTCGGGTATAAGCGACGTCATCAAGGGGTTCAGGAGCGAATCCGAACGAGGGCTCGAACATCTCTCCTACCTGCGTAGAGCAACCGGACCTTCGCACTTCAACTGCCTCATCCACTCGCCAGCGCACTTGCTGTATGCGGCCAAGAACATTATCGACACACGACTCTTGCCGGCCAAGTTCCTGCTCGTTCACGGGGGTAAAGATCAGGTGGTGCCGGTGGAACAGAGTACGCTGCTCAAGACGCTGTTGGTCGGCATCGGGGTCGAACAGGTTAGGCTGAGGGCGTACAGGAATCTGGGTCATGCCGAGAGCATTGCGTGTTTGTTTTTGGGTATGGCGAGGTCCTACACGAGGTATACACGGCAGATTTCGGAGGACATTTCGTCGTTTATTGGCCAATGATCGGTCGCCCTTACTCATCCTTCTCGACACAGACGTGTCTTGTCACACTCGCTACCAGCTCACACTCAGATACCAGCGCTCACTCTTATCACACACACTCTCATTCAATTGTACGAACGATATCCTGATTCAGAACAAGCGTGAACCTATTCATCGACCAGCTCGTCCATCTCTTCGTCACGTGCAACATCATTGTCGCCCGACGCCGACAGCTCCGACAGCGGCGAACCACTGTCAAACACCTCGACATTGCCGCTAGCGACAACGTTCTTCTCTCGCTCGCCTGTCGTACGCCTCATAGTAGTCGCGCCCCCTTGCTGATTGAGTGTGCAAGAAGGATTCCAAGATGATGGTGAGTCAGTGCTACGAGGTGAAACAGTCGAAAGAGAGCCGGCTTCCCTTGCTCCTTCGTGGGAAGACATACCTCTGCTCGCTTCTGTCCGGCGGTCCGGCGAATGAGACCGCGACGTGCTCGAACGTACTGTGCTTGAACTGCCAGCCAGCTCATCAATCGTCCCATTGAGTCGATCCGCCAGAGGTGGCGTTCTCGGCGGTCTGATTTGCCGTGCGTTGTTGTCGTGCCGCTGGTCTGATCCCTCGCGGTCTCTTCTTCGATCTTCGGCCCTTGTTCGATCATCATCGTCCCGGTTCGCGGTGAGACGTCCAGCATTCTTCCGAAGGCTGGCATGTTCGGCTAGCTTGCAGATCCTGTGAAATGGTTCTGCATCGAACACTAGATGAAAGCTTTTCGGGAAAGCGTTGACCCATATGCCCGATTCAAGCTTGTCAGCAACGGCGAGATAAGTCCGCATGTGGCGTTGTCGCACTATTGTGAGGTTGTGCTCCTGAGCTCTTCCTTGCAAAGGCAGATGCCGTTCCTCATGTAATGATACGGAACAATGAGGAAGGAGAGTTGGAAGGCACGGAAGCGATTCGAGGCTCCAGGGGTTGTGTCAAAGCGCCAAGACACGTCAAGCTTGAGCCATGGCGTTGTGCCACGGATCACTTTCGTGGCGTGACCTCTACTGATCAGATCCTCGGCCAGATTCTCTGACACCAGATTCTCCGTCATGGTGTGACTCGTCGATATGACGACTGGAGTCTGGTCATTGGAACGACCAGACAGTTCTTTCGTATAGCCGAGCCATGCCCAGATGTAGACTGGATCGTCGTCCTTATCTGGAACCGCGCATGAGATTTCCGCTAGCCGCTCGACATAGGAGCGCTGCGGTGCGCTGGCAGCAGCTCGGCCGGCGATGCGAAGTCCCTCCTCACGCCTGGGAGCAGACTGAGGTTGATTATGACGTTCGGGTAGCGCTGGTCGTTCTGGCTCAATATGAGACCTTTCCGGCAAGGTCCATACGCCCCTCTCTCGCGAAGTGTCGTCGGATGTGCGAGGATTAGAGCTCGGCTGGACTGCCTCAGAAGGCGAGTCGTTGCGGCTTGGAGCCAGGCTGGACGAAGCTTGTTCGGTTGATGGCGCCGGCCCTTGCACGCGTGGACGTGATCCCTGTTCGGGTGCTGGCAAATGCGAAGAGGACACAGGTTGCACCGTTTCCAGCCCTGTGGAAGGAGCAGATAGATGCTCGTCCGCAGGCTGAACAACATCGCTCGTAGCCTGTCTTGAGCTCTCAGCGACTTGACTCGGCAACTGAGAAGCGCTTTCGGGATCGGGGCGGGGTGTTGGTTCAGAACGCGCCTGAGTCGTCGGCGTGCTAGCAGTATCGACAGGTACGGTAGGATGCGTCGGTTGTTTGGCATTGAGGTTTGACTCTGAGAGCGACAGCCGAGGCTCGACATTGGCTCCTGTTGACGGAGCCGTCGTGGTCCCTGCCGACGGTGCGCGACTCGGGGCTTTAGGCGCCTTCGAGATCATAGCCTCGAGGGCAGCTTTGGGTTTTGCGGTCTCGCTGAGCGGGTGCCAGGGCGGAGCCGTCGCTCTTGTCGTTGACGATGTTGCAGAGTCTCGGACGTTCAGTTCCTGTAGTGGCTGTCTCGACGGTGCTTGCGGTGCTTGCGCTGCTTGCGGTGGCTGGCTAGGCGCTGCTTGCACATCAACTGGGGGCACTGCCGCTGCCGTAGAATATCCCCGCACTGGTTTGAGCAAGACTGGGCCCGGGGTGGACGCATTAAGCGCGCTCTTTTCTGCAGTGTTCTGCTGAGAGACGCTCGCCTTCGAAAAGGCACCCGTTCGTGGCGGTGAGGTCCGAGACGGAGGTACGAAAGGCCGATTGGGAATGGGAAGAGCTATCGGCGCGGATGAGCCAATCGTTGCTCCTTTTGCAGGTACAGAATCCCTTCGTTTTTGAAGACCCTCTGGTACAACGAGCTGCAATCGTGCAGAGGGCGAAGGTACCAACGCTGACGATGTTTGCTCGTCACTGGGGAGTGCATCGTTGTATTTCTCCGGTGTTGCGCTGCTAGGAGCTTTGAGCTGCGCCGCGTTCGCTGGCTTTTTCGCGAATTGCTCTTTGACGAACTCGATCGATGGTGTTCGCTTCCTTTTCTGAGGAGGGCTTTCTTTTGTGCAGGAAGCCTCGCCTTCAACGACACGAGAGAGCATCGGGGGATCAAGAGCTGGGACTGGAATTGACGCAGAAGCTGTTCGACTCGCTGGAGTTGTCGAACGAGCTTGTGACCGCATAGTGGTAATCGACTGAGACGGTGACGGGGAGGGTCGCGGCAAGATGGGAATCGGGGCAGAAGCCGTGCGTAAATCTCTGCGTGGCGTCGAAGCAAAGTTAGCGACAGAATTCGGCATACCCGGCTGTTCTGTAGCAGTCGGCTGAACCTCGTGCGGCGATTGCGTATTTCCACTTGACCGGTCGCTCGACAAGCTCGACAGAATGCCTTGTACAGCAGAGAATTGATCACTGTGCGGCGATTCGACAGAAGCAACGTCAGGATTGGGAAGAGCCCGCTGCTCTTCAGGAGCCGTAGGAACCGTAGGAGCCGGAGTAACAGCCAGCGGCGCATGAACAGCATTGCTTGGCTCTAAGACTGATCCGCACGTTTGACCAGCTGGTGGCTGAGCGCCAGATACGATGTTGTCGGGCTCGGCGCTCTGATGAGCCGAACGCGACACCGAGGTGGTCCTAGATCGGTTTTTACAAGTCTCGGCGAGAGGTGTGCTCGAGTCGCTTGACTCGTGAGAAGAAGCTCGTATCATTTCGACGACAGGTTCGCTTTCGGCTCGTCCCGACTCTTGAGTCGTATCCACAGCAGGTGCACTGTGCGATCGACCAGGCTCAGTAACCACGGCTTCGGCGACTCCGTTCTCCGTTGCTTGTGATGGATCTTGCGGTTTCGGTCCTGCCGCGCCTTGCTGCATGGTAGGAGCGTTCGTCGTGGTGGACCCTCCTTCGACCGCCCTTGGCATCGCCGCGGAGAAGAATGGGGCGATGATCGTGTTTTGTAAGTTATCGATCCTGCCATTCTGTAGACCGATCAGATAATTGACGTGGTTGCTCAGCTGAGTGTGCGCCCCCTGAACACGCGCCTCGAACTGAGATATGCTGCGGGATGTGCTGTTCAAGTGCTGCACTATGTTGACGTTGCCATCCTTGAGCGCCGTGGCAAATTTGTCGAGACTCTTGAGGTGACTCGATTGGCGGGCGACGGCGTTCTGTAGCTCGCGGTTCTCGCTCCGACATGCCACCAGATCCCGTTTCGTCAGCATCAATTCCTCTTGAGTAGCTGCCAAAGAGCTTTGAAACCTCCCGAGTTCTGCAATGAGAGAGCAACATGTCGCTTCCATTCTCTGGAGGCGCAGGTCAGCGCTGTCTGAGCCTGCAAGTGCTTCGTGTGTTGGATTCGATGACGAGTTGGCTTGCGGCGCTTGTGGCAGTTGTTGAAATGATGCGACCGGCGTCGACGACGGTGGTGCAGGTCCGAATTGACGTTCCATCTCGACGATTTAATTTGATAACATTCGCAGCAGCCCTCGTCGGAAGGGAAACGATGGTTAGGGAGTGACGTATGACGACAAGGTCGACAGGTCGAGAAGGCTGAAGCGTGGCTCGAGAAGCCTCCTTATATATGCGTTGAAGGGATCGGCCGTCGACTGACAAAGTCAGGAAAGAAAAGCGTGCGCATACATCTGGCTGAGTCGGATTGGGAGTAGCTGCTAGTCGACGGTCGACAAGAGCAACATCCGCACCGAGCGAAAAACGAGCGATGAAGTGGAGCGCCGTAAAGCCCACCGCATGCAATGAGTGCACATCTCCCTGCAAGCCCTGTTGCTACCCTTTAACCTCGACCGGCAGCCGAATCAGTCCAGAGACCTGGTTGGTTGCGAGCAAAGAAGAAGGCACTTGGAGAAGAGAAACAGATGTGGCTCAGTCGAACTTTTGAAGGGATCAAAGCGCAAATCGCATCTTTCCTTTTTCTCACGCTGAGCTGCTTTTCCACAGCAACCAGCTGCAGCTAAAAAAGAGGTCTGAGACCGAACAATGGCCAAGGTCAGACAAAATTGAGATTTTTTTCGAAGAATTGCAGCTGCTGCACGCGGAACTTTCCCACACCCTCCCCTTTGTCTTTGCGCAGACTCCCCTACAGCACCTGTAAGTGAGCGAAGGGCCCTGAGCGAACGCGAGGCTCAAATCAAGAAGCTGCTCAGACACACACCACGACTGCATCGCGTTCAAGTCCCTTTCACGTAGCAATCTCGTTTTCAGGAACAGGTCAAGTCGAGGCGAGCTTCGATTTTCGGACAACTTTGCGCAATCGAAACCTTCAGTCTAAGGGCTTTCAGACACTGTCATTGCGCTCGAGTCACTGAGGCGACGCGTGTTGCTGCGCAACCTCACGCTGCTGGCGGCCATGCGAGCGCTGGGGCCTCCCGCGTGGCTTGTTCGCTCCCGCATCCTGCTTGATCTGCTCGCGGAACAGCGGCCACAGGTTCTTCTTCGGCTTGCGTGTCGTTGCGAACTCGGCCAGCTGGCAAAGCCGTTTGAAAGGCTGGTCCTTTGTATCCTTTGCGGCTGCTCTGAGGATGCTCTGGTGGAAACCTTGCGTGAAGATGCCGACATCGCGCACGTCGTTGACGGCGAGATAGGTTCGAAAAGAGCCTCTGGCTACGTAGAGCTTGTATGCCTCGAGTTGATTTTTGGCAAGAACGATGCCGCTTTTGGGCATGTCGGTCGAGGGGACGATGAGGAAGCGCACCTGTTTGGCTTGGAAACAGTCGACGCTGCCATCGGACTTGAAGGTCTGTTGAGGGATGTCGTAGGGCCAAGAGAGGTCGATGGTCATCCAGCGGTCGTCGGTTCGGTTCCATTTGTTGAGCGGTTGAGGTGTGTATCCGTCCTTACTCTTTGCCAGACTGAGGGCAAGCTTTTCAGAGATGAGCGAGTGACGGATGTATCGATTCTCCGTGACGACCATAGCAGACAGCTTTGGCGAGTGGCCAAGTCTTGCGAAGATGTATTCGGGGTCTTGATGTGGTCCTTGCGGAGGAGGCCCTTTCTTGCTTTTCAGATGCTCCAGCAGCGTTGTTCTTTTCTGGCCAGTGTTTTCGCCCTTCGTACTAGCATATCCTGCTCTTCTAGCCGGCTCTTGAAGCTGAACGCTGCTGCTGGGTACATCTAAGGGTCCGTTCGGACTGGGTGCGAAGTCAGTGAGTGTTTCGACTTTGGCTGAAGGAAGAGGAGCGGCCTCGGGTGGATCGTTCTTGACCGGAGCAAGAGGAACAACCTCGTTCGGATTGGTCTCTGTATGCACGACTTTCGTCTTGTCCGTGCTCGGCATGGCGAAGACGTTCGCTTTGGGGTTCAGCGACGTTCTCTGGCGCAAAGGATACGCGACCGGTGGTGTGGAACGAGATCGTTGACCAATGTTGGGACCAAAGATTTTGGATGGAAGAAAAGGATCATAGATGGGACCTTTACCGAGTCTTGCGAGGTCGGCAGCAGCTTGTTGCGAAGAGGTCGAATGACGACTTTGGTGGGAGAGCAGAGAGGGAGAATGCGGGACTGTATGGCTCTGCATCTGCGTCTGCCAAATGTGGCTAAGCTGTGCCAGCCCATCGTCCGCGTTGATCTCTGCCTGGGCTCCACTGGCAATTCGAGGAGGGATGGCTGACTGCTCTGGTTGCGGCTTGACTGGTTGCAACGGCTTCTGCTCCGGAAGCGAGGGCAGCGGTAGGTGTGCGTCAGACGGCTTCCTGGCAGGTGTGTACGCGAAGCGAAAAGAGCCAAACTGCCAGATCTGTGGCTGCGCAGCTTGATGGCCATTGGCTTCTGAAGACATCATGTGGTGCTTGCTTGCTTGATCGTGAAGGACTGAGAGGATGTGGATGGTGGCGATCCGCACTTGACCAGGTTGCAGGGAGGGTATCTTTAATACTTCTCACGCTGATCATGAAAAGCGCTTCTACCCCACTCACTCACCGACACAGCCAATGAACATGTTTTCTCACGCTCCGCTCTGCACTTGGCCACGAAAGCTGAGTCGGCCACGCCGAAAGCTGAGTCCATGCGTGACATCTCGAAGCGTGTGACAAGCTCGGAAGCTGTCCGATGCGATGCGGAGGG
Source organism: Sporisorium iseilematis-ciliati (assembly GCA_001748505.1). NCBI lineage: Eukaryota > Fungi > Basidiomycota > Ustilaginomycetes > Ustilaginales > Ustilaginaceae > Sporisorium > Sporisorium iseilematis-ciliati. The sequence goes on along the minus strand of MJEU01000006.1, from coordinate 96,464 downwards.
GCGGATCGTCCGAAAGTGCTGCAGTGCGAGAACGTGGATGAAGTCAAGCCAGAGAAAGTTAGTCACTATGCGAGTCAAACTTTATCGAGGAAAAGGTTCGCCAAAAAAAGCTCTTCAAAAAGGCGGTCAAAAAAAAGGCTCAAAAAGAACCGCAACACTAAAGAACGCAACACTCCTGCACACTTGTGACTGCGCTGAGCTGCCTCGAAACTTTCTTCCAAAAAAACCTCCACCTGCGCTGCCCCGGCTATCTTTTCTCACTCATCAGCTTCGAAAGCGCAACCGGATCGTCTTCCGTCTTACCCACCATAAAGTTACGGCTCCTCCGACCACCACAAAGTTTCGGCCCTTCCGTCTCCTTCATTTGACGATCAACCCACTTCACATCTGGCGCTTTCACAAACCCACTCAACCCACCTTCACAGCTTTCTCTCGTCTGTGCTCTTCAAGACTCGCCCACGACGGTCTCCTTCTCCGATTGCGCACGGCATCCCCGCTCTCTTCCTGTGTCACAATGCCCGAAAAGCCCGACCTAGACCCCGAACACCCAAATCCATGCTACCCTCGAGCATGCGCCATCCAATCCTGTCTGCAGAAATCCGGGTTCGACCAGTCGAAATGCGAACACCTCATCGACGAGCTGTACCGGTGCTGTGCCAAGTTTTACCAGCAGAGGGGGAAGGATGCGGAGGCGGATAGCTGTCCGATACCGAGCGTGGTGGAGAGGAGGATACGGAGGATGGAGGATGAGGGCAAGGGGGGCGCGGGGGGTGCGTTGATGGAGGGCAAGAGGAGGTGAGTTGAGCGATTCGGAGCCGGTTGTTTCGCAGGTTGTACTTGTAATCATTTCATGGATGGAATGTAAGAGCGTCGACGGTGATCCGTCGGCAGTGCGTTTTGATGCGGTTGTCGTGCGGTCGATGAGCAACCAGAAGCGGGATGATGGTGAGCAGAAAGGTCCGAATTTTCCATAATGTTGAATCGAGCATTTCCAACAATAGCATTTTCTGCGATAAGTCTCGCCCTCACGTGCCGCGCTCTCACCTTTCTCCGCTTAAGCGAAATGCGACTCGCATCCTTCTCGACCGCATTTCAACACTCTGCAATCCTCCTTCTTACCACCATACCCCTCTTCACCCTCTTTCTCGCACTCGAAGATGGCAGACGAAGAACACCCTCCCGAGCCGCAGTCTCCCACTCCTCACACAGAATCAGCCTCCGAGGCAGCAGCAGCAGCAGCAACGCTCGAAGACGCCGCTGAGCCCGAGACCCACGCTCCTTCCACCGAACCTCCCGCAGAAGATGCAGCCGACATCGACGCCATTCCTCCCTCCAACCCCGACGACCTCACTACGGTGGTGCGCAGCGAAGACACCGCAGCAGCCGCGCGTACTGCGGCGATCTTCGACGAGGATGACGATGACGAAGAGGCAAACGACGGAGGTGAACTGCCGAGTTTCCGTCGACGCGAAGCGGTGGCGGATGAGGAGGATCCGGACGCAGCGATCATCAGGAAGAAGAAGAAGAAGCGGCTGATGAGTCCGGATGAGTCGTCCTCGCGCCAAGTGGAGGAAAGGGAGGAGCAGGAGGAGCAGGAAGATCCGTATGCGAATATGACCGAGGCTGAGAGTAAGTTTTCCACCCATTCCCCTATCCGAACCATGACATGATGCGGATCCGTTGCTGACATTCGACCTGCCTGGGGGAAACAAATAACAGTCCGAAGAGCCCGCACAGACCGAATGATCGACGACGCCCTCCGAGCAGGCAAGAAGAAAGCTCCCCGAAAACGCGCCGGCGAAGACGACCTCGACCTGCTCGCCGACGAAGAAGTAGCCGCACTTCGACGCGAGATGGTCACCGCAGCCGACGACGACGAGGAATCCAACCGTCTCAAGAAGCCCGCCACCGCCAAGCTCAAGCTGCTCCCCAAGGTCGTAGCTACGCTGCAGAAGAACCACCTCCAGCAATCCATCCTCGACAACAACCTCCTCGAGGGCGTCAAGCGCTGGCTCGAACCGCTGCCGGACAAGAGTCTGCCGGCGCTCAACATCCAACATCAGTTCTTCCAGATCCTGGAGAGGATGACGATCGATACGATCTCGCTCAAGATGAGCGGATTGGGGAAGGTGGTGGTGTTCTACAGCCTGTGTTCCAAGGTGGAGCCGAAGATCAAGAGGAGTGCGGAGCATTTGATTGGTAAGTCCTTTGCCGGGCCTTCCCATCACAGCAGAGTCTTTTGTTGGGGAGTTGTACGCTGACGTTTTTGTGATTTTTTTGTGTGGTTCGTGGCAGAAATCTGGTCGAGACCGGTTCTGAAGCGCAGCAGCTCGTACAGGGATCGTCACATCGCCTCGGTCGAGTGGAATCCGGATCCGCTCATGTCGCAGCGGGCAGCGGCGGCGGCGAGGGCGGGCGGAGGAGCGGCGGATAACGGACGTCGAAACGTGGGGATCCCGCAGGCGGTCACGGCAGGGTTCAGGGTGGCGCCGCAGAGCACGGCGGGTCAGAGGAGCGATAGCAGCCACGAGGCGAGGATGGCGAATCACAAGCGATTGAACCAGTTCAAGTCGAGGTTGAAGGAGGCTAAGCGTTAGAGGTGCCGGGGGGAAAGATGCAATGCGAATAGTTTGTCCCGTCGTCTCTCTAAGTTGTTGGTTGGTTTGATCTGGTGTCGATGCTCGTTGAGCACACGGATTGTTGAATCTGCAGACGTGTCTTGACCCGACACACAATCGACACAGAAGTATGGGCGAAAGATTCCTTCGAAACCGTGACACATTGAATTGCAACCGCGAAACCTTTGCTTGGCATCCGCTAGCTCAGCCTACTAACCAAGTAACTCATCAAACACTCCTGCTCGTCGCCGGCGACCCTGAGCAGCATCTCCACGAACCAGGCGTAGCTCTCCGGCACCTCCTGCGCCATCTTCTCCAGGCTCTGCCTATTCAGCATCCACAGCTTGACGTCCGTATCGGCGTACGCCGTCGTGTTGCGCTCCTTCTTCGACAGGAACGTGAGTTCCCCCGCGATGGTTCCGGCGAGCATGGCTTCGTTGATCTCGTACTGTTCCTGCGGAAAGTCGTAGCGCGCCTTGATGATGCCCGATTCGATGAGGTAGAGGGCGGTCGGCGGGTCGCCGCGGCTCCAGAGGAGGTCGCCCCGGGAGCGCCGGAGGAGGGTAAAGTAGGGCACGAGGGAGGAGAAGAAGGATTCTTCGGGGATGTGCTCGTTGAGGTAGGCGCGGAAGGTGATCGTCAGCAGCGGGTAGGGTTGGGCGGCGTGGCTCGCTGCTTTCGCTTCGGTAGCAGCCTCTTCCTCCGAAGTGGACAGCGTCGGAGCGATCTCGGAAATCGGCGTAGTCCGTCCACTCTGAACCGCCGTCTTCGCAGCTTCGTGCAGATGGTGTCGACGAGGACTGTTCTCGAAGGAATGATCCAGCACAAACGCCGGTTTCCGCTTCTGATCCGGAACCGTCAACCCTCCCTCCGCCGCCAGCGACGCCTGACCGAACGCCTTGGCAGCCATCAGGTTGGACGCGTACATCCCACGCAGATACTCATTCTCCGTCCACTCGAGCGCCTCGTTGAGATTCGCAAACACCTCCAGGTTCTCGCTGCGATCCGCCCACAGGTCAACGCTCCGCAGCGCAACCCCAACATCGCTGTCCGGGTTGAGACCGCAAAACACGAGCAGCACATCTTTGGCCATCAGCAACCGGTTGATGCGCAGGAACGCCTCGGCAGCCGAGAAGTCCACCCCGCTGACCAAGGTGTAGTCGACGATGAGGAACCGGATCGGGTTCTGATTCCACGCGGCGATGTCGAGCGCGCGTCGGATCAGATCTTCGACCGAGTTGATCGTTCCGAAGAACAAGAACCCTTGCAGCTTGATGATCTGCGTCTGCGTTCCAACTTCGTCCAAAAAGTGTCGCTGAATCATATGCCTGCGTACCGTACTGCGCGCTACGCTGCCGTCAAAGATGGCGCGAACCGTCTTTCGACGCGACGTCTGAACGACGAAGAAGCAGCATGCGATGATGATCCCCGCCAGGATGCCGATGACAAAGTCCCAGTAGGTCATGACGATGACGATCACCCAGATCGTGAGGTACTCCCAGCCGTTGACGCGGCCGACCGTGTCGTAGAGCGCCTCTTTGGCCAGGTCGATACCGAGGACGAAGATGAGCGCACCGACGATCATGATGGGCAGGTAGCTGATGGTTCCGGGACCGGCGATCATGATGATAGCTGTGCCTCCGGCGAGCATGAGACCGCTGAGCCGAGATCCGCCGCCGACGCGGTAGAAGAGGACACTGTTGACGTAGCACAGGTAGTTGGGGACTGTGCCGATCAGACCAGCGGCCAAGTTCGAGATTCCATGAGCGACCAGCTCGCGGTCCGTATCGACGTTGTCCTCGCTAACGCTGACACCGAGCGCGGGCACATTGAGCGGCACATGTAGAATACCAAAGAACACCAGCGCCAGTTGAGTCGGCATCGTGGCCCACAGCGCGCGCCAGCTCGTCTGACCGAAATCGAAGTAGGTGTAGAAGCGGTAGAACGCAGCCTTGCTCGCTGCTTCACCAATGTCAAACACCCAGCCGTCGTCTCGCAGCTGCTGGATCGGGATACCCATGAAGCCCGAGGTGACAACATAAAAGATGACGGGAATCATCAGGAAGTAACCCGGGAAGATGAGCGGATGATGGAAGCGCGAAGTGATCACTCGACACAGCACGGCCAGCAAGAACGGTGGCAACCACAGCGCGACCATATGTCCCGACTGGAAGAAGAATCGCAACGTCTCCAAATCGTACTGGAACCCATCCTCGGACTGCAGCCGACTACACACCTCGAGCCCCGTCTCGATCAAGAAGATACCCACACCTCCAATGCACCCTACCAAGATATGCCTCGGGAAAAACCCGATCAGCACGCCCAACCTCAGCGCTCCCAGCAACAAGAACGCCAACCCGGTCAAGATCGACGACAGCGCAAACGCCACCATCGTCGTCGCGATCACCGCCTTGGGGTTCTCGTCGCCCAGCTCCTCGATGATAATCCTGACCAAAATATGGTAGAAGGGCACTACTTCGATCATCATACTCCCATTACCACCCTTGAAGATCGACCCTCCCAGCGTATACACCAGCTGAGACAGGATGCAAGTGACAAAGAACATCGAAACCCCATCACCGCCGAAGTTGGCGAAGATCGGGTAGGCGGCGGGGAACATAATCATGCCGTATGAGACGCCATCGAGCACATTCATGAGCATGCCCAGAATCACAGCGGGGATCAACCGGATCGGCTCGACACTCGCCTCGGCCGCCGACTTCCACGTGACGCCTCGTGCCGAAGCGACCAGGTCATGCGCGTGCTGCATCGGATTGAACTTTCGCGTGGGCACCTCGCCCTGCCCCGGTCTCCAATCTTTCGGGATGAACGACCAGAACGGAGAAAGCGTCTTGAACGGCTCTGGATGGTGGTGCGATGCCCTACGTCCCGATCGGTGGATGCCATGCTCTGCCTCGAGCACCGATTGCTCGGCTTGGGCGAGTGCGCCGTAGCCGATTCCGGCTCGCTGATGATCCGACATGCTGGCTTGACTGAATTGGCTGAATGAAGAGTGTTCCGTTGCTTCCGAAGCTGTTGGCTCTCTTGAACGCGAGCGGTCTGCCGATGCTGGCTGGGTTCTTGTCAAAGAATGTCTGGTCGACGAACGGGATCGGCTGCGAGACTTTCGCGGCGCCTGGCTTGGCTGGTTCGGCGCCTGATCAGCTGCAGCACCAAGACTGAGATCCTTCTGTTCGTGCACTTCGTCCAAGTTCTGCGGCGTCGCAACGGCCTGAGTAAAACCAAGCACCGACGCAACACGAGGCGTCGACTGACTACCGTCATCATCGACGGGCGTCGCGGTCTTGGTGCTCTGCGGGCTGGCACCCTGCGAAGCAGCCATAGCGCGAGTCAAGTTGCTCGGCCCGGCCTGGTTGACACCGTACGAAGCAATCGGCGACGTCGTCGGGCTCAGCTCGTTGCCACCTCGGGGATGGCGAGGAGGAAACAGCTGCGATTCGGGAGACGACGAAGCATCCTCCTCACCAATGTCATAGATGTGCGAGCCATTGCTCCCCGCGCCTTCGTCGTCCGACATGATCATGCCGGCCAGTTGAGCCGTTTCGTCTCGAATTGAAGTCGAAGTAGCCGTGTACGAGCCGGGCACCAACGGGCTCGAGTACGAGTTTGGATCCTGCGACTGCTGAAAACGGTAGCTGCGACCCTCGAGGTGGCTGAAAGCGGAGGAGTTGACGCTGCGGCGGTTCCAGGCGGAACCCTGACGTTCGATGTCGTAGCCCGAGTCGGTGTCGTCGTCCATGTTGGGTGCGCGGTGGTTGCCAGGTGGGTGGTAGCTGGCTACTCTGCTGCGGTCGTTCTTCGGACCTGGCGGGAAGGACGAGTGTGGGGAGTCAAAAGTGACGGATCGAGGGAACTTGCCATTGGCGTTGGGCCGCTTGCGCTGCGCTGCCGTGAATGATGTTTCGGGGCTGGTGGGATCCAGAGCATTGCTGGGACGACGAGCATCCCAGTCTGGTCGCGAGTCGGTGCTGCGCTGGCCGTTGCCATTCGGGTTGGCTCGGAAGGGGTTGATCAAGCGACCGATGCTGAAGGACTCGCGTCGCGGTGCGTGGGAGGATTTGTCCGGGAGAAGGGCGGTACCCTCACCGGCGTCGTTGTGTGCGCCGCCTGCTTATCGGATTGGGTCGAAGCGGATCAATTGAGAGGTGGTCGGTGTGCGATAGAGTGTCGAGGCGGCAGGAAGGTGGTGGTATCGAAGTTCAACCAGACGGCGGAGAGAGGGGAAGGACAGGAATCAAGACGAAGATCTCTCAGAGTCAGTGTCAGAGCTCACAACTTAGCGTCAAAGAAGGAGTACATACCTGAAGAAGACATTTCTGCTCCAAAACCCAGCTGAAGGCTGCTGAGTCAGTATGCTGCGGTGTGACTATCACCTCTTGCTGCGGTGGAAGCTACACTTGCAGCGTCGATACTCTAGCTTGTATTCCGTGCTTTCCGCTTTCCGTGCTTCCTCCAGATCACAGTGCGAGGGAAAGGGGAAGAGCAGAAGATCGACGTCGTGACCAGTCTCGAACAAGGCGCGATATCGACTTGCACAAGGCACCTTTCAAGTTAGCACCTCAACCACACAGAGCCCCGTGACGGAAGATCCACCAAATTAGCCTGTCGCGGGAAGAGAGAGTTGTGTGGGGGAGAGAGAGTGAGTGAGTGAGAGGGACAGGTGCAACCCTTGTGAATGGCGTGACTGGTGTGGGGACGACCCTTTCGGATTTCTTTTTGGCTCGAAGGCGTGGGTGGTGTGTCTGACAAGCGCGATTTTCAAAAATCAATCCCGAAGTCTTTCATCATCGGAATGGGCTTCAAGGTGGTCTCCAACCGGCCACCTGACCGTCACAAACTTTGTTTTCAACCCTTTTCCTCTTCTTCTTGAGCTTGCGGTCAAACTCGAAACTCAACACCGGTGTATCGAATGCAGAGCAAGAATGGCAAATGCACAGATTGACCATGCATTGCGAGAGTGAGCGAGAGGGACGCCCAAGATTGGTTCCTGTTTTCTCGCTCGGACCAACTCTCACAGCTGCTGCACGGTCGATATGCAGCCCGCTCAGCAGCCATATGCATGTGCAAAATTTCCCGCAGTTGGACTGCTGCAGCGAGAGAGACACGAATTCGGAACTTGAAATTCGCAATTCCTTTTTTTCCAACTTGTGACCACGTTTTGGCTATGCGACCTTTCGGCAGCGAACCTCTCTTGGTCAGGTGTTGTCCGTGGAGCCTATACGTAGATCATTGTCCGAGCCAAAGCTAGGAATCGTGTGGGTGCAGCGGCAAGTCACAAGACGTAAACTGAAAGCTTGAGGTCCAAAAAAGAAAACGAAAACGAAAACGAATGCGTGAAAAATCTTCCCGACCAACCAGAGACTCGAAAGATAAGAAGAAAGGCGGCAAAGAATAGATCCTTGCCGGTCAATTTGCCAGCCAGGTAAGCGCCCACGCTGAACCTTCTCGTCCATTCATATCGAATAGCAATTGATCACGAGCAACACTCAACTTCACTCACACACACACCCTGAGCATATTTTTCACGACACTGAGGAGAAGACAATAACGATAAATCGAAAACACAACCTTCAAGCAACAACAACGCTCGTTCTCACCCATAGATCCGGATAACACCATCCGCGCCCGCCGACGCAAAGTACGGCGCCGTCGGATGATACCTCACCGCCAGCACCCCTTCACTCGCCTTGTTCCTGTGCGAGCTGATCTCCTGCCTGCACACCGCTGTCTTGTCCTCGCCCATCAGCGATCCACCGGCGATATCCCAGAATCGAACACTGCAGTCGTGTCCACCGGACACCAGCGTCAAACCCGACGCATCGATGTCGAGCGACGTCACAGCATCCAGGTGCGCTGTCATCGACAAAGTGCACGAGCCAGTGTCGAGATCAAACATCCGGATGTATCCGTCTTCGTGCGCGGTGATGAGCAGAGGTAGAGTCGGGTGCGTGACGAGCTTGTTGATCTGCGTTTCAGAGGTGCCGTCGTAGGTCTCGTCGGATTTGAGCTGTCGTACCTGTCGGCCAGTGTCGAGGTCGAACAGCTTGACGATCGAGTTGGAGTACGAGACTGCCACCAGCCGCAAGTCCGAGTGACACGCTTCGACGCAGGTGGGCACAGGGAGCGCACCGCTCTTTTCGAGGTTCTCCCGCTCTTTCGTCGTGTTCGCCGAAGGATCGCTGCCAAAGTAGTCCCAGCTGAGTGAAAGCACGGCAGGCGCCGCGCTCGAGTTGGCGTCGCCATTGCCAGTCGACGTGGTTGCGTTGCCGCTGCGCACACTCCAAATCTTAACAGTGCCATCAGCTGAAGCACTTGCCAATCGTCCTTCTTCGTCAGAGCGATCCGGAAGCAGCGCAACATCCCACACCGCCTGCGTGTGACCTACAAGGCATCCAAGCTCCATCGACTTTTCAAACGGCGGGTAAGCCTCCACATCACGATCCGGCAGCTGCCAGACGCGGATCGACGAATCCAAACTGCCACTGTAGAAGCGCCGCTTGTTCGGCGACACAGCCAGGCAGGTCACGGCGGCAGAGTGGCCACGGAAAGTGACAAGTGGCTGGCTATCAGTGCCCGTCTTGGCCGCAGGCTGGTTGAGCGTTCCCACGTCCAGATTCCAGAACTTGATCGTGTTATCGTCTGAAGCAGAGAGAAGCGTCATCTCGTTCTGCAAGAATGCTACTGCGCGTACAGCGTCGAGATGGCTACGGAGCACCTTTTTCGACTTCCAGAGCAAGCTATCCGCCGCTGCGTCAGCCGCTTCCTTGGCTGCCTCCTCATCTTCCGTAGCGAGGCTGATGTTGGCCAGTTCATCTTCGTCCTTTCGCTCCGAGCCAGGTGCGCGTCCACTGCGGTTCATCAGCTGATTCACCTTTTCCGATGTGATGGCGAGTTGCTGCTGCGCCTCAGAGATGATCGTCGCCTCTTCAGCCGCTTGCCCCTGTCGTTCCGAGTCTCGACGTTCTCGGCTCTTGATCCCAGCCTCCTTGAGCTTTTGCCAGTCGCGTCCGCCGGGCTTGAAGATTGCCGTCACCTGTTCCTGGTCATCAAACTCCTGGTCCGTGAGACTGCCGGCCGAGGTACCGCGAGACTCGGTCGATTGCGACGATCGCGAAGAGTCGGAAGAGTTGGAGCTGCCCGGTGCTTCGTCCTGCTCGCGGTCGTCCGTGGACTCGTTCGAGGCAGCAGCAGCCGGCGGAGCAGACGCTTCTGGCTCCTCAAAAGTGGCACTCAAAGGGTTCTTCAGCGGCACCTCCTTAGCTGCGGCGGAGTTTTGTTGCTGCTGCTGCTGTTCCGCACCTTCTTCCTCCTCTCGCTGTCCTTGCCCGCTCGCAAACTCTCCATTGCTAGCCTCTTCGCTCTCGTTCGCTTCTTCCAGCGCGGGCTCCGAAGCAAACAAAGGCGATCGCCCAGGACGGCCACCCTTGGCATTCGGGACTCCCAACGCAGTCGCAGCGGACGCGCGGCTGATGGAACCCGCCATCGCCGCATGCGACTCCGTCGGAGCCGAAAGCGTGGGCGGCACGCTCTCGAGCATCGTCTTTCTGGGTCGAAGCGAACTTTGCATGTTGGCTCCACCGTTGGCTCCACCGTTGGCCGACGAGCCCGAAGCGATACCGCGATCTGGCAATGGGTTGAGTGTTGAAGCCGAGGTGAGGTACGAGATTTCTTGCAGACATTGCTTGAGGTATTCGCGGCTCTTGGCACGCGACTTGGGGTCCTTGGCGCTTGAAGTGGACCTCGATAAGAGTCCGGAGGCTAGGGCACTAGCATTGACAGCGCCGCCACTAGCTGCGGCAGCAGTGATAGCCGATGCGGTTGGTGCAGACTCTGCAAAGGGAGCAGGTGAGCTTCGACCGCTGCTCGTCGTTCCTTTATCCAGACTCTGCAGCAGCGGGTTCTTGGCCTGAGGAGCAGTCGACGACAGCGGCGACGAAGCGGATTGAGGGTTACCTCCGCTAGACGACAGATACTTGGACCTCTCCTGTCGCAGCGCGTATTCGAGCATCTTGACCCTCCTCATCAAATCCGTCTTGAGATTCTCGACTCCTCTTCTCTCTCCCTCCAACAACGCGATGCGTGCCCGCATCTCGGCTCTCTCAATCTCCCACTCGTTACGATCCTTTTCGTACCTTCTCCATTCTCCCTGCAAGTGATGCAAGATGCCAGCGAGGGTATATTCCGAGGTGGGCTGCGAGTTGCCCGTCTCTTGCGACTGAACACCGTTGGACATGTTTCCGTGCATCTGGTTGGCGTTGTTGTTCATACCAAAGCCGAGACCTGCACCGATGTTGCCTCCGTTGACGCTGCCGCTATTGTTGCCGCCTCCTCCCATCGACATGTTGCCCGCGTTGCTGAGAAACATGCCGGATGTGAAGAATCAAGGGCTTGGCACGAATCCGATCGAGAGAGCAGAGCGGAGTCGTTGCCGGGTGAAGTAAGGCGATGATGGAGTGAGTCGTTGTCGTGTCTGTTGCTGCTCTTCCAGTGGTAAATTGAAGTCGATCGAAGCGTGAGAGAAGGATGTGAATGGATGTGATGACAAGATGGTGTCGTTGAAAAGAAGAAAGGTGAAAGGTGTTTTTGGTTGAAAGTGCGATTCGGCCCTGTTCGTTCGTTTGCTTGCTGCTCGCTGTGCCTGTGTGTGTGTGTGTGTGTGTGTGATGTTCCGCAAATTGCAGTGTGACGGCATTCCAAAACTTGTTCTCTCATCCGTTGGACACACACGCACACTCACACACACTTCGCGTCTCTGAGAAGCAGCAAGGCAAAGGAAGTGGCACGGGCGCGTGAGTCTGCCATTTGATTGTGATTTGAGGGAATTTCAGCCCCTCTCTTTTCTCTGCTTTGAAATCGCAAAATCCAATTCAAATCCAACGGTGCGGCTTGATTTCAAAACACAGCAAGGACTACAAACTTTTGTATTCAAATCGACCAAATGACAGCTCTCACCGCTGCATGCATTCACGACTGCCACCACTCTCCGCTTTGTCTTGACAGAGACATCTTGTCGACACCACATCAGCTCGACATCGTCCCTCATCACGTCGATTCTAGCACACACGTCAGGTTCAGATGATGAACAGAACAAATGCATAATTATCTTGTAATGCGAAACAAAACAAAACGATTGGTATCAAAAGTTCACCCACCCCTCCCTCTCACAACACCTCAGACTTGCCCTCACTGCTCGGCCCTCTAAACTCCAACTGACTCAACAGGTGCGGCCAAATGTCCGCCAGCCCAGGATGAGCACTCGGCCTCGAAAAGATGTTCTTCATCACCTCTGTACCCTTCACCTCGGACCAATGCTTCAACAAAAAGTCGGTCTGCATCTGCCGAATTGCCGGGAACTGCGAGTTGAACCCGGAGAACGCTTCCCAGACAATGTTGTCGACCGTCAGGTTGTTGGCTAGCTCCTGCTTGGCGCGTTCTTTGAGTTCGGGGATCTGAAGCTTGTCCGCCAGCCGGTACATGGATTTGGCCGAGCAGGGCGCGGGCACGGACGGGTGGATCGAGCAGTATTCGTCGACGACTTGTTGGCGGATCGTGTGTGCTCGACGTCGGTCTTTGGCAAAGCTGACGCCGGAGCTGCTGCCAGTGCCGTCGCGCGTCATGGACAGTCCCGCTTCGGAGTCATCGTAAGCAGCAGCGACTCCCTTGCTACTCGGCGTCTTGAGAGGCGTAGAACCAGACGATCCACGCCCCTCCTCCACCGCATCCACCTTGACATCCGACGACGTCGTCTGCGAGTAAAAGTGCGAGTGCAACGGCGCAAACGCAATCTCGTTCGTATACAAAAAGTAAAGCAGCGCCTTGTACGTCGAATATGCAGCATCTCGGACGATCACTTTACGCCTCTTCTTGCCGCTGTGCGCGCTAGACGCACCAATCTCTCCCGATTTACGGCGCTGAGGCAGGACTTTTTCGCCAGGGTTGGTTTGCGTCGCAGGTCGGGCTGGTCGTGGAGACGATTGCTGCGGAGCACTCAACTCGGCGGGCCAAGTCATTGCCGAGGCTTCCGGTCGGAGCGCACGCGGAGAATGCTGAGGCGTTTGAAAAGCCGACATGCCCTGAGCACGTGCCGTGTCTTCGCCGCTGTCTGTGCCCGCGTCGTGGTCGTTACCCTGCCTCGTGCGAGATTGAGGCGGTGTGGTTTGCTGCGGCTGCACATAGCCAGATGCATGAGCGGAATCGGAGGGTAAAGTGGGCGGCTGGTTCGACGTCAAGGGTCGAAGTTGGGGAACGTCCGAGCTAGTTTCACGAGTTCGTCTCGAAGCTGTCGGCTCTGACCTTGTGGACTTTGGTCCGATCGAAGCAGCCCCAATGCTAGCTTTCCGGCTGTGACTGCCCTCGCCGTTCCTCTGCTGATCATTCAAATTCGATCTGCCCAACTCGTACACTTCATCCACATCCATCTCTTCGTCCGAATCTTCCAGTCCCAGCTCGTCGTCATCATCTTCCTCATCCGGCGAAGACGGGAAAGCGCTATTCATCAAACCCAGCTGATCCTGACCAACACCCCTGGACGCTGCAGAAGAAAGCGGATGCTCTTCGTCTCCTTCGTCATCCGAGCTAGCTGTGACATCACCTTCAGCGAACCCGCTCTCGAACATGTCTCGGAAATACTCGCACCTCGAAGCAAGGATCTTCTTGATCGCGTAGATGCGGCGTTCCCTCGTGACGATAGCCCCCGTCTTGGGATGTCGACGTTTACGACGAATGACAAACACCACATCGCTGTGATCTGGATCATCCAACAGCGATCCCATCGCCTGAATCAGCGCCGGCGGCACCGTCACCCCCAACGACAGCGGACGCGGCCGTTCCGCACTCGCAGTGATGGTAACCGAGATCAAGAACCCATTCGTCTGCTGCACCTCGCTATTGCCGTAAAACACAGTGTCGCGCGAAGCAAACTGCGCCCACCCCCAGTTCGAAGTCTTCTGGCTAAAAGCGTGGTTGCATGCTTCCTTGGTCGCGAGCACCGTCCCCTTGGTGAGCGTCAGAATCTTGAAGCTGAAGCGAAACAATCCCTGACGCGTCCATCCTTCGTCCGAGCTGCTCGCGCTCTTCTCCGTCAGCGAAGCCAGCGAGCGGTTCGGACTGCTCGAAGCGAGAAACGTATCCCAGGGCGACCTGTTGCAGTTCTTCTCTTCCGGCGTAGGCTCGGCGTTGAGGTAGAGCGAACAGAACTGCTGCAATCCGGACTGGGCGTAGAAGAGCACCGTCCACCTGCCCTCACCGAACGGAACGGATTTGATTACTTTCGACTTGGCATCGGTGTTGGACGAGTCGAAATGCTGTTTGAGGTCGTGCAGCGGCCATTCGAAGGTGATGCTGTGGGTCTCCATAGGGTTGTTCTTGTCGACAGGAGGGGAAAGGTCCCCTGAGCGACGGCGAGCGGGAGAGCGACTCATGTCGTCGTCGATATCCAAACGGAGCTGAGAAAGACAAGGCGAGCAAGTGTGTCAGAGAACCCCAGCTCCTGTTGTCGTGATGAAGGGGGGAACTTGAGACCATCCGAAGATGTGGAACAACTGCAGGCGGACTCGAACAGTCGGAGGTGCCTGATGAAGGTGCGCACCTTGTCTCTCCCACACGCTTTCTTTGCGGGCAGATGAAAGGGGCGTTGACTTTTGGCGGAAGTGTGACAAGAGATAGGACGTGGGTGAATGCGCTCAAAGGTGCGGGTCATGCTAAAAGGGTGAAAGGGTCAGTGCGTCAGGTGTGCGTCCTGACAAGCGCGAGGTGCAGGATGACAGAAACAAAGGGTCCAATTTCAAGCCCGATTTGTGCTTCTCAGATCGGAGCGTGCGAACATCTTTCCTCCGCGCGTCCTTCTCTCATCTTGCATCACTCCACCATCTTTCGTTCAACGCCCATTCCACACAGCCAAAGATGGCGGACATCCCACTCGACTACGGCCCGGCCGTCGAACCCTCCTCGTCCATCCAGGATGACGCCATGGAAGACACCTCGTCTCAACCCCAAGGCTCGCGCTTCTACGCCCTCCCCACGGACCAGGCCATCGAAGCCGGCGCCCAGCGCGGACCCGCACCTCTCGCCTCCACCGAAGCCGACCTTGACGACGCTGCACTGGTCGGTGCCGAACCGCCTTGCGAGACCCCCGATCCACCGCCCGTCGAAAGCGGCTCCGACATCCGTCTCGACACCCTGCTCGTCGAAGGTCTGCCCATCACGCAGCTCTCCACGTCGCGCCTGTTCGCGTACCTGACGCACTTCGGCGCGCAACCGTTGGGTCTCGAGTGGATCGACGATCAGCGGTGCAAGGTGGTCTTTTCGGATGAGCGATCTGCTCGGTTGGGGTTCGAGTACCTCCTGCCCTCCTCCGCTTCTTCCTCCTCCTCGGCCGACGAGATGTCTTCCGACGATGCGGTGGGTCTGCCGCTACCGAACATCGATACGCTGCTCGACTACGACCCGGATACGTGGCACAGCGAGTTCATCACCTCGCTCGTCACGCCCCGACGCGCCCACCGCATCCCTGCGAAGCTCTACACCCACGTCGAACGCTCCGCCGCCCGCCTCGAGACCGCCGTACCCGCATCGACGCTGCCGGACGACGTACCGGAGATCTACCGCGAACTCGAAGCCGCCGACTTTACCGCTAAACAGCCTCAGTCCGTCCGCGATCTGCAAAAACTCCGCTCCACCCTCTGGATCCGACACGCGGTGACCGACGTCGACCGAAAAGAGTCGCGCGCGTCGACCCGGTCGCAGTGGTACAAGAAGCACGGGTTCGAGGCGGGACGAGAGATCGTCCCGAAGCTGCTGCAGGTCGGGGAGGTGAGGCAGGCCAAGGAGCTGTTTCCGGACTACAAGGCGCAGGTCGAACGACGCAGGTTGGACGATCTGGATTCCGAGCTGGACGCCTACCGTGCAGAGCGCGAAGAACCGAGCAGGAGAGACGGCGAGATGATGGCCGACGCGGTCCACCGTCGCAGCCGACGGAACGACGTAGACCTCACGGATGGACGATGGGGACACGACGCATACGCCACCCTCCAATCCGAAGACCGTCCAAGAGACCGCCGCCGCAGAGCCAACCGCCACGACCTAGACGCAGAGCTCGACGACATCCGATCGCAAAGACACAACCGCGAACTCTCGCCCGGTCGCAGCAGAAGACGCGAACTCTCTCCACCAGGTCGCGCAGACGACGGGAGGGTCAAAGTCAAAGGCCGCGGTCGCATGAAAGCCCCCGGCGACCGTTGGGACAAACCGGACCTCGCCGCACGCCTAAACTCACGAGACCTCCGGGACCGCCTATCCACCTCAACCAGCCTCGCCGATCGCTTCTCCTAACCCCACTGCTTAGCTTCACACTGTATCAAAACGCACACTTTATTCAATACCATCTCGATTAAACTCTAAAACTCCAACGGATCATGCGTAGTAGCCTCGACCTCGTATGCGCTATTGAGCTTGGTCGGGCTTCCGTTGACATGCAACTGAATAGCCGGCGGCGGCGACGACCCGCTCGCAGTGCTGCCCGTAGTGACGCGCGAGCGGACCGCAAAGTTCCTCACGTCCGATCCGGGCGCCGGCGGACCACGCGGTTGACGAAGCAGGTTCGAGTGCGTCGGCGACGAGTTGTCCGTGTGAGGAAGCGATGGAACCGGCGGAGCGTCAAAGGCCGACGAAAACAGATTCTGCAATCCAGCCGCTCCTCCACTGCTGCTGCTGACGTTCTGCGATCGCCGACCGGAGGTGGACGAGTAGCCGTCGCGGAGGTTCGAGTTCGACTTGCGAGCAGCTAGACTGCCGTTGTTCGAGTGAAGGTATCCGTTGGCGTTGGCGTATCCATCGCGCTTCATGTCTGGAGCCGACTTTTTGAGACGCAGACCCGCACGTCCCGTCGTAGCCGCACTGCCGGGACCCAAGAAGCCAACTGTGGCAGCAGCGTCAATACCCGTAGATCGTTGTGCGCGTCCGATGGTGGATGCCTGGCTGCGAAGCGGACGAGCTTGGGCACCAACGTCGTTCTTGGTGACAATGACGTAGCGCTCATCGCCCTCGCCCATGGAATAGTGGAAGAGACCAAGCCTCTGAGCCACCAAATGGACGGTGCGACGCTCGAGCGGTGTGAGGCTGCGAGAGAAGGACAACTCATCCCGCATGCGATCATCCTTGAAGAGGAGGACGCGCGAGTAAATCTCGAGCGTGGCGGCATCATTGAGATCGAGCTCCTCCTTCTTGCCTCCTGCAGCACCACCACCGGCAGCGGCGGCACCAGCAGAGTTGCTGCCACCTACGCCAGGATTGCTAGTGGACGACGAAGGGCCCGTGGGTCGCTCGACGGCAGCCGCAAGACGCTGCGAGGAAGGCACCTTTCTGAGCGAGTCTGCTGTGAGAGGTGCAAGGACGCCGCCGTCGTAATTGCCTCCGGCCTGCAGCCCCGCGCTGGGATCGTTATGGTACGCATCGGAAGCTGCGAGGTGACCGTTGCTGCCACTGTAGCCGGGCATGAGGTAAGCATTGGCGGCGTACTCGTCGTTCTGTCGACGTCTTTCCTTTTCGAGCTGCATACTCTGCATGCGCTTGATGGCTTTTTCCTTTTCGATGCGCTCCTTTTCACCAGCTTGAAGCACCTTTTTGTACTCGACGCGGAGTTTGCGTCCGCTTACATCAAAGCCGTTGAGAGCAGCAACGACGGCATCGGCCTCTTCCGAGCTGCGGAAGTTGGCAAAAGCAAGACCGCGGAAGATACCCTGATCGAAGTGATAGTTGAAAGCGTATGGCATGGGAATGCCGAGATCCTCGATGATCTGAAGCAGCTGCTCCCTCTTGACGCTGAAGGGAATATTCTTGACGACGATAGCCGTGGGGATGACATCATCGTCGCCAACAGCAGCAGCGCCCGAATCGACCTGCGGGTATGATTGGAAAGATGCGGTGTTCTTGGGCGGTGATGCGCCAGTGGGAGGGCTGAGCGAGGAAGGGTCTTGAGCGCTCCACTGCGCAGGGATAGCAGCACGGCTGGAGGTCTTGCGGACACCGTTGCTGTTGGAACCGAAATGGCCCGAGCCTAGACCGGAGCTGCCCATGCTGCCTGGAGCAAGGCTATGTCCGAAGCTACCGAAAGCGCCGTTGGTAGCGAGACCGGCTGCCGAACCGATAGAGCTGGTGAAAGTCTGACCAGCGGAGGAAGGGTTAGAGCTGGTGGTGTTGGGTGAAGAGGGGAAGAAGCGCTCGAAGCGGGCAGCGGCGCTGTGGCCGATCGAGCCAGGGGACTGAGAGTTGGTTGGGTTGTAGCCAGGCTGGCCGGGCAAATCCGAAGTGAGAATGGTGGGTGAACGAAGCGAGCCGGTGTTGGTCGTTTGACGAGGGGGAGTTGTGAAAGACTGCTGTTGCTGCTGCTGCTGCTGCTGCTTTCGAGGATCATGCTGAGGATCCGAGAGGTTGAGGCCGGTGAAGGCGTTGTGAATGGAATCGGTCGACATCATGATCTTGAAAAGGGCGTAGCGGTCGTCACAGCAGGGGAGGAATTGGGATTGACACTTGCTAGGTTGAGTGACGAGTCTGAAAGCTGGAATTGGGCTGAAGGTGTTCGGTGTGATTTGCGATTTGAGTCGACGAGTGATTGGTCGGTGAGGACAGAATCGAGAGTGAGAGCCAAAGACGGAAGCAAGCTAGAACGATTCCTCCTCCAAAAGCTGCTTGAAGAGACGACGAGTTGATTGCAAGTGCGAAAGAGTTGTTCCGATCGTTAGTAGGAGGTACGTTGCATGTCGTTAGGAAAGCTGAAAACAAAAGTGATGGATGATATGAGCCAGGTGCGAGTTGCGAGGTGCGAGAGAGAGAGAATTAAAATGCAAGGGAAAGGGGCGAAGGGTGGGCGATGTCGATTTGACGGCAACGGTGGTGATGATGAAGGAAGAGAAGAGAAGAGCAAGACGACCAAAGTCAAGCCACTCCAAGGTGTGTGATGTGTTAGTGAAGAGAAGGAGGATCAAGAGGACGAGAAGGAGAGTGACGAATCTAAAATATCGAGTGTGAGTGCAGATCAGACAGTCAGGGTTCGTCAGAGCGACAGAGTGGACAGAGTGTGAGTGTACTGTATGAGTGTTGAGTGACAAGGTTGTGCGTGCAAAGGCCAATTAGCGCTGTGACTCTGGCGGAGTTGACTCGAATGCAGCTTGGCTGAGCTGTTGAGCTCGTCACTCACTCACCACTCTGACTGCACAAGAGCGTCAGAAAAAAGGGGCTCAATTCCCACCTCACTCAGGGGCCTTTTTTGGTTGCTCTCTCCCACACAGCACACACAGACACCGCACTCTGCGACCAAAGCGTCTATTGTTCTCGGCCAAAAGCGAGCCCCACAGTGCTTCGCTCGAGCCTCTTTCGGCTTCCAATGCAGTTCGCGTCCCTTTCGCACGTCTTGGTTGCCACCATTCAAGGCTGCAAAGACGGCATTGTGATTGCCACAATGTTGGCCCAAGAGAAAGCACTAATTTATTTTTTATTAAATAGATTTCAGCTCTCGGGATCGACAAAGCTGTCATGGAGCGGTAAAAGGTGGAATCACACTGAACTTTTTTTTTGTTTTTGGCAAGACCCTGAGAGTGTGAGTGTGGACTGGAAGCGTGGCCAAGCAGACCAAAAGAGACAGCGAAACAGCGAAACAGGGGCCTAAGCGTGATGCTGCTGCACCTCGCCCCTTGCCGAATGTCTTGCTGGAACTCAAAAACTGACACCAACACAGACAAAGCTGTTGACAGCACTCGTCTCCCTCCGTCTGATCGACAGAGCTGTAGCGACTCACTAACAATGTCGATCAATCACTCGGATCCACTCAAAGCACAAACACACGAGCTTGAAAGAGATGCGGTGACTCCTGTTGAAAATTGTACAAATACCGTGATGAGGATGCTTCTACTACACAAGTTTTGGTCACGGTGTTGAAACCATATGTCGACTCTTTCCCTTCCATGCAAAGCGATGACCCCCGCTCATGGGCTCACTGTCGAGACTAGCGAGTCGTCCAGGCACCCGCTCTGCTGCAAATGCGCCATAACCCCTCCCACCAAATGAAGCGATCCCGATACAAGGCAGTCAACACCCTGACCCTCACCTTGCTTCTCTGCCGTCTCTACAACATGGTTGTGCATGGCCTGGATGCTAGGTGTGATTCGCACCTCTGTCGACGACTCCGGCATCAACTGCTTCCACGTCTCGGCCAGCTGTTTCTGCACCGTCAAGTTGATCAGATCCGAATCGTCAAGAAGCTTCGAAGTCAACTCGGAAGACCACCCACCTCCTTCAAATGTGATGTTGGTGGTCAAGATGACCTCGTCAAAGTAGTCTTTTGCAAGTTGGTATCGCGAGCTTTCGTCGGTCAAGGACCCACCTAGACCCTTCTCGACGGCATCGAGCACCGAAGAAAGCAACTCGTGCGCGCTTCGGCCATTGGTGCAGTTGAACACAAAGATGCGCTTGTTTCGTTTCGACCCGCCTCGACGCTGCTCAATCGCGGTATACCAGCCGAGGCAGACGTTGAGCGAATCGGTGGTGTGTGCTCCGTCCAAGTACCACGTGAGTCCCAAGCCTTTGCGCGAAGTGGGAACCGTCTGACACCTTCCTGGCCATCTTGCCTCTTCCAACCCCTTCTTTTGCCAAGGCGTCAGTGGCGATGTCGAAGTGCGATGCGATGATTCCCTGAACATGCTCCGTCCTGCTTCCGAGTCTAGATACGCATTGACAAGCTCCAGAGCCACACTAGCGTTGGTCGTCTGATGAAAGCCTGGAAGACCAAGGCTGATGCTCTTTGCATCTTCCGATCCAAGCGCAGCCGCCTCCGACCGAAGGGCAGGGTGCACATCCACAATCTGAAGATCGCTCACCCCTGTTTCTTGAGCGATACGCTTCACCTCGTTCAAAGCCTTGCCTGGCTGTTGTGCCCAACACACAGCAGGGGCCTGTGGCTTAAAGATACCTGCTTTCTGCACTGCGATCTCTTCAACCGTATTGCCGAGGATCGCCGTGTGATCCAACCCGAGCTGCGTGATGCCTGCAACCACGCATTTGGGTACGATGTTGGTCGAGTCGTATTTCCCACCGATTCCGACTTCGAGGATGATAGGTTGCACTCCTTCCGAGAGGAAAATGTGGAATGCGAGCAGCGTCAGGAAGCGGAAGTAGACCGGTCGCAGCGGCGTGAGATCAAACTTGCGGGTTGGGTTCTCTTCCAAACGATCCCAAACCTGCCAAAAGTACTTTGTGAAAAGCTCGTGCGATACCGGTTGCCCGTTGATGCGAATGCGTTCACGAACGCTCGTCATGTGAGGTGAAGTATACAACCCCACTTTTGGCTTTGAAGCGCCATCGACAGGCGTGAGTTGACGCAGCAACGAATCGACGAATGCCGAAGTGCTGCCTTTGCCCTTGGTGCCCGTAATGTGGATGACGTTGAGTCGGTTGAGGTCCGAAGTGCTGTATCCGATGCGCTCGAGGTACTCGACCATCTCGGGGATGGCAAAGTCGAGCAGACGACCGCCTGACTTGCGAAGCGCTTCGATGGTGGCTGCATTGCTCTGTAACGAGTTGAGTGCGTCGATGGCATCGTCGTAGGTTCGATCAACGCCCATCCTGGTCTGAGATGTAGCAACCGCCGCCATTGTTGTGAGACTCCTCAACGTTGCTGTGGTTGATAATTGAGGTCTAGGTCTGCTAAGTATGATTCGTGAGGCCGCTGCAGATGAAAGATAGCGCAAAGGCTGACTAGAGACAGCAAGCCTCGATTGACTGCGCAGCGATGATAAGCAGGTATGGCGGTTTGCAAACAATGCGAGCCGTGCGCTCTTCATGTACCGTGGCGTGCTATGTCGAGGCAAGCGTATAAGCTCGAGATGATGGATCAGGTTGCAGTTCAAGCCATGCTCAACATGACTCCAACGCACGATTAAGAAGATCTCGGCGACCTTCAGCTTGTCGCTTCTCTGTGTCTGCTTTTTTGGTGCGAGCTGCACCCTGCGAGCTCGCAATTTTTCCAGCTTTGTGCGCTTGCAAAGCATAACATCTTCAAATTAATTTTTAGGCTTAAAGTGCGGGGTAAAAAGTTAGGGTTCGGTGGCTGCAGAGCGTGCATGAGACGAGAGAAAGCTGCAGACCTTCAAGCTTAGCCTCGATGCTGACTGTCACACGGCAAATTTTCAGTGTACCACCGTTCCCATGCTGGTCCGTCCACCGTGACCGCTTGACAACGAATGTGATGGATGATGTGGACAGCTTGACAAGTGTGAAAAGTGAATCCAACTTTAGCCAGACAAGCCAAGTCCATTTTGTCACACATAAATAACCTCTGCAGCTCAGACTCGACTTTGACTGACAAACATTCTCTCGACCACCAACTCCTGCCACTTTCCTACAATTCGACATGGTCGACTCGAACGACAAAGCAGCTACGAGCGCTGCTCCTCCTTCTCAAAATGACAGCGGCCAACATCACCACGACGAGGAATCCAACCGCCAACGCATCGCCTCCATCGCAAGTCGCTTTGGAGGTCTAGCAGCTCAAGCATCCACACAAGCTGCTCAAAAGGGCACCGAGACCGTCACCGAAGCAGGTCAACAGGTGGCCAAGACCGTCAACTCGACTCGCACCGCCGCTGCCAACCAGACCGCAGGACTGCTTCAAGCCATGGCTCTCAGTACCAAAAACGCTTTCTCCAGCTCGGACAAGGAAAAACACGCCAACAACTCGTCTAGCAAGGCGTGGTACGAATACGAGTCGCCTCTCCATGCACGTCGTCGTTTGGCCGAATACGAGTCTCCCCTCCATGCACGCCGAAGGCTGGCAGCCATCGCTTCTCAGCTCGGTCTAGCCACGTCGTCAGCTCAGCAAGCTCCAGGTCTGTTGGGTGCCCTCTCGTCATCCACCTCTCGGCATTCCTCGTCTTCCAGCTCGTCAACAAAGACGTCTGCGTCGGAAAAGTGGGCCACGGTAGAGCTGCCAGACTATCGCGATCTGCCTTCGCACGGCGGTTGGCCTGGGTGTGCATGGGATGTGTGGGGTCCCGGTGATCAGCTCGGCACCATCAACCTGCTCACCGAATCGGTCGTTCTCAGAGCGAACAAGGAGCAGGTCAAGACAGGCCGCACCGTCTCGCTCAATTGGCCCGTCCATCTTCCCGCTGAGCCCTTTTTCCGACGCAAAGCTGTGACGCACAAGCCCTTTGGCAAAGCCGGTCCTGCTTACACGGCTCCTCGCGATGCTTTTGTTGCTCATGTCCGCGCCAAGAAACCGGACGTCGTGGTTCGAGGTGACTCAAAAGTGCCCGTCAGTGACGAGATTCTCGAGTTGAACACGCAGAGTGGCTCGCAATGGGACGGCTTCAGGCACTTTGGCCACATGCCGTTGAACGTGTTTTACGGAGGTGCTTCGCGTGCCAGCATTCAGGATACCTTTGATGACACCTCGCCTCAGCCTGCCGATCCTAAGGCGTGGGAATCGGAAGAAGCAAAGAAGAGGAATGCGCTCGGCATCCAACATCTCGCACAGCACGGCATCTGTGGACGTGGTGTGCTGCTCGATGTGTTTGAATACCTTTCGCACCACGGCACTGATCACGTCAAACGGGATGACTACCAATGGTCATCGTGGGCCGGGTATGGTGGAGGCAAAGGGTATGATCCACGCACAGGCTTCCGCATTACGGTCGAGGATCTCATCGCTACAGCCAAACACCAAAAAGTCACTTTCCGTCGCGGCGACATCCTTCTCGTTCGTTCCGGCTTCACCGCTCGCTACTACTCTCTCACACCAGCAGAGCGAGCAGAATGGTCCAATCCTTCGCCCAAATCCGGTGGCGCAGGAATGGAGTTTGCAGGCGTAGAACAGAGCGATGCCATGAAAGAGTGGCTCTGGAACAACCATTTCGCAGCCGTCGCCGGTGACAGTCCTGCCTTTGAAGCCAGGCCGACCAAGCAAGGCGAGTGTATGCTGCACGAAACACTGCTGCCCATGTTTGGTATGCCCATCGGAGAGTTGTTTGATTTGGAAGGCTTGGCGCAGACGTGTAAAGAGTTGGCAAGGTGGGAGTTTTATTTTTCCAGTTGGCCCTTGATGTTGTTTGGCGGTGTGGCTAGTACGGCGAATGCTAGTGCGACGTTCTGAGCGGACCACACGGTCGAAGGTGGACGAGGTGTGGTTTGTAGGTAGCAACGGCACATTGACTCAATGGCGAGTGGTTTCTTGCAGATTCAGACATGCGCGTGATTTGGAATGAGTGTGCTTGCGTGCGAGATGCGAGAGTGTTGAGCATCCTCGGCTCTGCGCCGTGTGCTCGTCGTCCGACTACGGTTCGGCAGTACGATCCTTGTCGGGAAGAAGAGAGAGAGAGGGAGGACAAGAACTTTTATCAGACAACAGGATGAGAGAGAAGGAGAAGAGAAGAGAAGACAATGACAGCCGAGAAAGGAAGAATGACAAGAGGAAGGAAGAGGATGACGAGAGGAGAGAAGAGAAAGCACGGATGACAACGGAGAAAAATGGATGACCACAGAGGGAGCACAGGATGACAACTTCCTGACACCGCATGATCCCCCTTTTTTGTGATACGATTGTGCTGCCTCCGCTTGCTTGTCGCCGGTCTGCGGTCTGGCCGTACGATCCTTGTCTTCGCTCAGCACACTCTCACACACAACACAGTGTTTCTAGACCGGTGAAGAGTCGAGATGCGGCCTATTTTCTCGTGCAAGAGTGATAATCTCAATGCAAGTACAATGTTCAACATGGATCAGGGTGTCGATCTTCATTACTTTCCCTCAGCGACGAATACATGCTTCTTCTCCATCTACGGCCTCGCCGCCCTATCCTTGTTCTTCGACAGGATAATCCGCTTATACTCCGCCACATCACCTCCAAACTTCTCCACCTTCCCATCATCCACCACCCACAGCTCCTCCATACAATTATTAATAAACGTCTCGTCGTGACTGATACAGATCACACCACCATTAAACTTCTTGATCGCCTCGCACAGCGCATCCAAACCTTCGGTATCCAGGTGGTTCGTCGGCTCGTCCAGCAGCAACACGTGCGGACGCATCATGCTGATGTGCGCAAACGCAACACGACTCTTCTGACCCCCCGACAGCGTCGCTATCTTCTGCAAACCGGTCATACCTTTGATACCGAACGCTCCGAGGTGCGACCTATACTCCTGCTCGGTCTTACCGGGATACTTCGAAGCCAGGAAAGTCACCGGGTTCGCCGTGAGATCCAGCTGGTCGATGTGATGCTGACTGAAGAACCCAACCCTCAAACGCGAGTTGCGCTTCTGATCCCCCTGCAACGGCGTAATCTCCCCCATCAGCAGCTTCATCAACGTCGACTTACCCGCCCCGTTCGGTCCGACAACCGCAACCCTCGACTGCTGCGTAATGTCGAAATCCACGCCCTTCAACAACAACCGATCCGGCCTGTACCCAAACGTCACGTTGCTGATCTGCAGCAACGGCAACGGCAACTTCTCCGTCTCGGGCAACCTGAAGTGCACCACATCGTCGTCCTCGGGCGGCTCGATGTTCGGCAGCTTCTCCAGCTGCTTGATCTTGCTCTGCGCCTGCGCGGCGCGGTTCGCATTGACCCTCCACCGATCGATGAACGCCTGCAGCTGCGCGCGCTGCAGCTGCACCGCCTCGTACTCCCTCTGCTGGTTCCGTCGTCGCTCCTCGCGCGTCTGGTAGAACTGGTCGAAGTTGCCCTTGTAGTAGTCGAGCCGTTCGCTGTGCATGTGGATAATGTCGGTCGCGACGCGGTTCAAGAAAGCTCGGTCGTGCGAGACGACGAGCAGCGTGCCCTCGTAGTCGTTGACAAAGTAGTCTTCGAGCCAGGCGAGTGCGTTCAGATCCAAATGGTTGGACGGTTCGTCGAGCATGAGCAGATCGGGTTTGCAGAAGAGCGCCCGGGCGAGGGCAAGACGCATCCTCCAACCACCGGAGAAGGTCTTGGTGGCGCGCGACTGGTCTTCGGTTTTGAAGCCGAGACCGTTGAGCAGCGATGCGGCTCGAGCGGGGCCCGTCTCGGCTTCCATGTCGACGAGTTTGGCCTGGACTTCGCCGAGACGAGCGGAGAGTTCTTCTCGCTTGATCTCGCGTTGGCGGGTGGGCATGTCGACTGCTGAACCACGGGAGAGGCCGGCGGCGGCAGCGTCGTCGCCGTCTTCGCCTTCAGCAGCGGCATTGGCAGCGGCAGCGGCAGCAGCAGCAGCGTTGGCAGCAGCCACAGCCGCCGCCGCGGAATCTTCGAGCTTCTGCAGTTCCGCATTGATCTCTGCCTCCTCCTGCATCAGCTTCTCACGCCAAACATCGGCCTTGAGCACGCTCTCGATCGCGGGCGTGTCGTCACCGACAATCTCCTGCTCGACGTACAGAATCGAGATCTGCGTGGGGATGGGAATCTCTCGCAAAGCCATGTTCCGCAGAAGCGTAGACTTACCCACACCGTTGCGACCGATAAGACCGGCCCTACGACCCGCCTTGATCGTAAGCGTTGCGTTCGACAGGATACGGTTGCTGCCGAAGTTGACGTCGATGTTGGGCAGGTGGATGTCCTTGTTCTTGCCCTTGTTGCCGATGCTCTCGAGCGGGTTGACTTTGAGGAAGAGCTCTTCGTAGCTCGCTTGCTGTTTAGACTGTTGGACGAGCTTGCTGGATTCGTACAGGTCGCGCTGGGCACGCTTGGCGAGCTTGGCGCGTGTCTTGGCTTCTTGCTTTTCGAGCTTCTTGACGTCGACGGTGGAGCGGTTCTGCTTGGTAGTGCCGAGGGCGATGTCGACGCCGCCGGCGGAGTCGAAGCCGGAGGTGCGTGACATTTCGGTGTTGCGCATGTCGACGACTTTGTCGAGACGGGTGAGGCCGGAAGCGTTGGCAGCGTCGGCGTCGTCTGGCAGCTTGGACTGGATGAGTTCGAGTAGCTTGGGGAGTAGAGAATGTACTTGTTTCGAGGATGAAGGATCGGAGATGCAGGCGGACTCGAGCATGGGTTTCACCACGGACTCGAAGAGGTCCTCGGTGGGGTCGTCGGCGGCATCGTTGATGTATCCATCGAGATAGTCGACTACGGGGTCATCGAGTTGAGGCAACGCCTTACGAATGAGTGTTGCCGCAGACATCTTTGTGTGATGCGATGCGATGCGATTCAAAAGCAAGTGATGTGCAGTGAGAAAGGTGAACAAGAGACCCTTGAACGCTGAGCATCTCTACAAAAGCCTTTCTTCGCGCTTGAGAACGCACCTTTTTTTTCGGTCAGAGCGTTTTTGTTAGAGCTGTCTCTTTGGCTGACTTGACGTGACTAAGCAGTTCCGCTCAACAGCTCGCGATCAACCTTTTGTGAGCAAAGCACGGACCTTGGCGAAGGAAGGATGCGCAGAGCAAGATGACGTGAAATTCATTTTTTTTCGCGCCAAAATCCTCCACTTTGCGCAAGTCTCGTTCCTCTGCGCAGCGGCCAGCAGCCAAGCACCAAGATGGACGGCCGCCATCGGAAGACACTCACCTAGAGAGAACGTTTTGAAGCTGTGCAAAGCCAGGCTGACAGCTTTAGCGAACTGTGAGCACACCTGGACCGAACTGATCACAGCACGTTCTCACCCTCTTTCTCTCTTCCATCAAACCCCCTCTCGAATTCATCCTCAACAGTTTCATCGTCTTCTCATCTGCAAACACGATGTTCATCCGACCCGTTCTCTCCTCCTCGCTCGGCCAGGCTGCTCGCTCGAGCCTTCGCTCCAAGGCTCCAGCTGTGCGTCAGTACGCTACCGAAGCCGGCAAGCCTTCTGGCGGCTCCAACTTGCCTCTCGTTCTCGCTCTCGGTGGTGTTGCTGGTCTCGGTGCATGGTACGGACTCGGTGGCTTTGATGACCCCAAGAAGGTCTCGAACAAGATCCAGGAGAAGGGCAAGGAGGCTGCTGACAAGGCGAAAGGCGTTGTCGAAGGTGGTGCGCTCAACAAAGACAAGTTTGTCGAGTTGACGTTGAAGGAGATCAAGCCGTACAACCACGACTCGGCCACGCTTGTCTTCGAGTTGCCCGATGGACAGAAGCCCGGAATGAACGTCGCATCGGCCGTTGTCGTCAAGGCCGTCGGCGACGGTCTCAAGGACGATGCTGGCAAGGATGTGATCCGACCTTACACTCCCGTCACTTCGCCCGACACTGCTGGTCACATTGATTTCCTCGTCAAGAAGTACCCTGGCGGTAAAATGACCACCTACATGCACAACATGAAGCCCGGCGACAAGCTCGGCGTCAAGGGTCCCATCGCCAAGTTCCCCTACAAGGCCAACGAATTCGAGTCGATCGGTATGATCGCTGGTGGCTCCGGTATCACCCCCATGTGGCAGGTGATCCAAGACATCGCCTCGAACCCGTCGGACAAGACCAAGGTCACCCTGATCTACTCGAACAAGACCGAACAGGACATCCTGCTGCGCGAAGAGTTTGACAAGATCGCCAAGACCGACGACCGCTTCACCATCGTCTACGGTCTCGACAAGCTGCCCAAGGGCTTCCAGGGCTTTGAAGGCTATGTGACGCCAGAGTTGATCACCAAGCACCTGCCCAAGCCCGAGTTGGCTAGCAAGGCCAAGATTTTTGTCTGCGGTCCTCCTCCCCAGGTGGAGGCTATCAGCGGTGGCAAGGGCCCCAAGGGTAGCCAGGGCGAGCTGAAGGGTCTGCTTGCTAAGTTGGGTTATGAGGCTGACCAGGTGTACAAGTTCTAAGGCGGTAAGCTGGAAGGAGCGGGCTCAGTTAGATGTAGTTTGGGCCAGACAGATGTGCGGATGGAAGTGTCAGCTGCTGTAGTCTGCATGCTATGAGCTTTAATGATAGATTCCATAGCACTCGTGGATTGCGAGCGTGGAAGAGTGACAAAACTGTTGCTTCAAGTTGAGAGTGGTCTTGACGTCTCGTAGGGAAGCTAGGAGCTTCGACTCCTGATAATGTCAGATCGGGAGATTGAGGTTGGAGGTTGCCCGATCTTACACCTCTTCGAATTTTTTTGAACCTTCCAAATTTGGCCAAAACAAACACGCCGCACGCGCAGCCACGCTAACCGATCGAAAATCACTCTCTGACGTTCAGGGGCCAAACGCATACAGCCGAGACGCCTGGAGCAAGTGTCCAATTTGGCGCTACTTCCAAGCCACAGATACGTACTTGCGAAGCCACCTTTTGGAACTTTCTTGGCTTGTCGTTGACAGGACAGAAAGGAGGGTTTTGAGTTTCAGGGGTCGCTGCTGAGCATGTGAGGATAGGAAAGTTGGAAAGGTCGTGTGAGAGCGTTACGGTGAAATCATCGAGGGGGCAGGGAGAGAGAGAGGGAGGGTATCGGAGATCCAATTTTTTGACCCAAGTGGTTTCGATGCAGTGTAGAATCTAAACTCAATCTCTTTGCCGCTTGGATGCTGAAGCGTTTCGTACCACACGGTCGTTGTGGTGTAGAGTCTATCGTTGGATGCCGTTACGAGGTTGCCAAGCGTTGACGGAACAAAGTTTTGTCGTCATTGTTTTTTTGCGTTGAAACCTCCTGACTTTCAGGGCTGTTGACGTCGATTGTCTGCCTTGAAGTAAGCCCTTAATTGAGAATGTGCGACGCCGCTGAGCATTGACCTTTGGGCTAAAAAGGCGCAACGGGCCTTGGGCTCAAAAGGCGCAACGGAACCGTCAAGTGATCGTCTGCAGGGGGAACACAGACGCCGAGGTGGCGTGGGGGGCCAAAGAGTAGAAGAACAACTCGCTTAGGGAGAGAGTCTTCTTTGCGCGGATCAAAGCGCTTAGACTATGAAAAGAGCAGGGACATTTGCCAAGCCGAGAGACATGAGTGTAGAGTTTTCGCTGGACATCCAACTGTGCTGCTGGCTTGGACGGGAGACCTGCAGCAAAGGGGGCAAGCGAAATCATGCACTGTCGATCCACTGTCGAAAGAGAGAAAGTGTCAAACACTGCTGCTCCGGCGTATCCAAATTAGGCAAGTTGTAGACGTTGCTCGCTCAACCACCGCCTTTGGGAAATGCTGGTGAGGTGGCGACGCTCCTGTTTCACTCTCATGTGCGACCCGGTAGTGCGGAGTCTGCGTCTCGCATGATAGAGCACGGCTGGATATATACTCGAGGTTGTACAAGTAAGCTCCGCCAGTCTTGTCTCTTCACCATCTTCTTCTTTCTCCTCCCTCCGAGAAGTGTTTGAGCTTGATCATCTTTTCTACTACCACTATCATCGCTGATCGCTTTTCGCTTCGTACTCCTCTTTGCTCGAGTCTGGTGATCGAACACATTCACTCACAACGTAGACGACCACACGCCGATACCTGGCAACCACCATCGAAACCACCTTCATACCAACCACCAAGCCACCTTCCACCATGCCAGGAATCTCCAAGAAGCCCTCCTTCTCCAACCACGCCTCCAGCCCTCACAGCTCTCCCCACAAGAAGACCGTCCGCCTCGCCGAAAACCCGCACGTTTCCGCCTTCCTCTCGCCCAAATCTCGAATCTTCACGGGAGGCCATGGCTACGGCTCGCCCTCCCGCGGTGGCCCTCCATCCAACACTGCTGCTGGTGCCTTCAGTACAGCCTCTGCCAACCCGGAGCCTTTTTCCATTACCGGAAAACAGCTGACTCCGGATGAAGTGGCACAGAAAATCGCTTCGATGCTCAAACCAGGACCTCCCTTTTTCAGCCGTGTATCGAATGCGGATTTAATCGACTTTATCAGCGATAGTTCGATCATGAACTGCGACAAGTTGAGGGCGCAGGCGGCGAGCATCGAGGCTAAAAAGATGGCCAGTAGAGCTGCTACGAGCTTCGTGCCCAGTGGGACGGTGGTGAGGAGGAGGGCGGAGGAGGAAAAGTGGTGTGGGGTGGGCACGGTTTGGTCGAGCCTGGACGGGTTGCCGGCTGGTGCGGCTTGGGGCAGGATTCCCGGTGCGCCTGCTAGTCAGAATGGGTCGACGCTGTCGGTCAAATCGACGAGCTCGATGAACGGCTTGGAAGACGACGGGTTGTGGAACGCAATCACCCTGTCATGTGATATTGACTGTACCAATGTCGAGCTGGCAAAGAGCGTGGTAGTTCCGACGCAGGTGCTGCAGAACCACAACTTCTTCAACGGAAACGCTCAGAGCCTGTTCGACGATATCGGAGCCGGTGTCAAGTACAAGTTCGACAACTTGGTCGGAAAAGCCAGCGGAGGTCTGCGTCACAAAGCTTCGTCTTCCGCCCTCGGCTCTAGCGGAAGCAAGATCGTCCCCAACTACCTCTCGCTGTCCGCGTACACCGATCCCAACGCATCCTTCAGCACGCAATCGTTCGAACTTAAATGGCCAAGCTGGATGCCGTGGGGTAAGAAATCCACCTCGACCATCCCTTCCACCGAAACTCCATCCACCGAAGCCGGCGGACAGAAACGTGTCTGGGTCCCCAGCTCGACCAAAGTCTCGATCCACGCTTCCTGGTGGGGGTACAACCTCTACCTCCCGCAACCCGTCCTCGACTCGATGGACGGCGACGTCGACGAAGCCGAGAAGATCGCCAACCTGATCAACAAGTGTCTCAACTATATCCTCAACAACGTCCCCGCTGGGCTGCCGCCTTCGTTTGCTGCGGTGGTGACGATTCTGAAGGCGATCGCTCCGACGACGGGGTATATCAGCACGTTTATCGGGTGGAGTTGGGATACGATCAAGAGCTTCAACAAGGGTCAGGGGGTGGTGTTGAGTGCGACGTGGATCCTTCCGGTGGCGTTGATTCCGAGGGCTTGGGATGCGCCGAGCACGCCGGCGAGTGGGTCGACGCCTGCAACGGGGACACAGCCGAGTACTCCTACTACGCCGACCACGCCAACGACTGGTGATGGTTCGACGACCACTCCTTCCACTGGAACCCCATCCACTACCACTCCTTCCACCGGAACCCCATCCACTACCACTCCCTCCACCGGAACCGGATCCACCGGAACCGGATCCACCACCACCCCTTCCACCGCCGGCACCGGAGGGACAACCATCACCGCCCAAGACACCACCACCACCGATCCCGAAAACACGCCTCTCCCGGACCCCACCAAACCCGCCGTCGCAGCGCCCGGCGCCACGCTTCCGCCCGCCAACCCCTCCACCGTCTCGCTCGACCTCGCACCCCCGGCCTCCAACGACACCTCCAACGCCCAGTACCCCGGCGACGCCCGCGGCCGCGGTGGCGACCAAACCACCTCCGCCCCCATGGGCAACACCCCCGCACCCGCAAACCAAACCCCGATCGACGCCGAATCGTAAACCCCGTCCCAAGAACAATCTGTCGTGGCCGCCGCTCTCTCTACGTTCTCATGTTCTCCTAATGACCCCTCTTGTTGTAATGCCATCCGATTCTCAACTGACTCAAAGGAAGCGTGAAAGAGATGCGATGCTAGAATTGCAATTTGAGACAATACAAAAAAAGGATGCTCGTGGGCGCCGACGTTCAACGATCCCAACCAGGAATCGCCTTCTTCACCGGCTTGCCCGCACTCTGCGCCGCTCCCGGCTTAGGAGAGGCGTGAGCTGCGCGCGGCGACGATGCTGCCGAGTTGACCGTGCCGTTAGGAGTTTTGGCTCCGGAAACATCCTTGTGCTGCGGCTGCGGCTGCTGCTGTTGCCGTTGCTGCTTGCTCTTGGCTGCTGTCGATGCTGGCGCGACCTTGGCGGCGACGGCCGAGTTGAGCGGAGCTGCGTTGTTGCCGTTGACCAACACTGCTGGGTGGGCCGCTTTGCTGCCGTTGGATGTGGCCAAATCCTTTGCTTGACCGGCCGCAGCTGCTGACTCGGCTTCACCGGGCAGCTCGCGGCGGTAGAAGAGCAAGTATGCGAGTCCATCGTGACCGTAGTCTCTGCTAGGCGAGGCGGCATTGCGCACGACATGCTCCGTAGGCACGGTGTGGAACATGGTATCATCGATGTGCAGCCACGAATGTCCGTCCTGTCGCAGAACGTCGACAGTGTAGTGACCGCCAGAAGCGTATCGACCATGGTGGTAGACGATGCCGAACAGGCGGTACCGCGGGCGAGGCTGCGAGCGCATGGCGGGGCTCAACACCTCGGGCGCGATCTCGAGGGTGGTGCCATACGACAGAGGCTTTTGACTCTTCTGCACTCCTCCAATCTCGTCGTAGATGAAACGCTTGAGGTGCAGCACAAGGATGGGTGGGAGCGACTCGATGAAGACCTGCTTAGTGGCATCCACCTCGGCGGCGCGAGAAGGCGACCATACTCCGGGGATGATCTCGGGCTCGGTGAGGTGAAGCAGCGCATCCTCAATCGACTGGACATGTGCAGGCTGAATGTCGAGCTGCAGCGGCTGGTAGGGTTCGAGCGTAACGCTGTCCTTGGCACCGGGTGTCTTCAGCAGACTGCGGAGCTTGCCGCCAAAGATGCGCGTGATGGGCGACTCGGAAGTCGAGGTGGTGCGCGTGTAGGCGGTTTTGCCCTTCTGGCCGACCTCCATCCAACCTTCTTCGGACGGGCTGACGGGACGCATGACTTCTCGCTCGATGATCTCCTCCTCGTCGAAAGCAGCGTCGAGACCAAGACCGATGGCATCACCCGAAGCGGCGTCCTTGCTGACACGCACGCCAAGACGTCGGAGATCGTCATCAGAAACACCATTGAGCTTCTTCTCCTCGTCGGACATCTTGGCGAGGATGCCGTTGGGGCCACCCGCCGACTGTGCGAGCTTGATGGCGGATCGTCGTTGCGCAGAGATGAGCTCCTCGTGGAGCGTGTCGAGGAAGAAGCCAAGGAACTCTTCGGCATCTTCCTGGTGACCGCGACGCATCTGGTCGAAGCGCTTGTTGAGACGCATGGCGTCGTAGACGAATTCGGGGACGAAGGGCTCGGAAGCTGCAGCGATGGAGGCGTCGTGCTTCAGTTGCGGTGAGTCGAGAGAGTGAGAGGCGTCGGCAGGCAGGAATTCGCGCAAGAACTGAATGACAGCCTCCATAAGCGGGGTCGCATTTCCAAAGTCGGCAGGCACTTCGCGTCCAATCAAGCTGAAGAGGTTGTAGAAGGGAGCGCAGTAGACGAGCGTCTGCAAGATGGCGTTGGCGAAGCAAAAGTTGCCCTTGTTGACGAGACCACGAGGGTGAGTGACGGGAGCGTCGAAGCGGGTATGCGCATCGGCAAGCATGCGTTCGAGGCTCATGACAGCAGGTTTGCTCTGAGCAGCACCAGACTTGCGGTTGCCCGTCTTCTTGCCATTGGCAGCCTTGGGAGAGCGTGCTACGGAAGGCGAGCCAACATCGGAGGCGGTCGAGACACCTTCTTGACCCATGTTGACACTCACGCCGATAGGACCTTTGGAGCTGAGTCCATTGCGACCGAGGGTATCGGCCCATGATTTTGGCGTGCCCCAGGCATTGACCTTGGGTGCGGTGAGCTGAGGGGTGCCGACGGCTGAGGAGGAGACCGAGTCGGGAGCAGCAATGCTGGTGGCTTCTGTGAGTGAAGAGGCTGCAAGGTCTGGATGCTCCGAGGTGAGAGGAGAGGATGGAAGGGTGGAGATGGAGGAAGGTGCTGGTGTGCTTTCAGAGGTACGCGATGCTAGCGAAAGCGGTGGCTTTGAGCGTTTTGAATGTTTTGGCAGTGATTCTAGAAGAGCCGACCAGCTAGGGAACTGTTTTGGTTCGGGTCGACAGTGGTAGGAAAAGGTGAGAGCGGGAGCTGAAGAGGGAGATGGTGGACGGAAAGCGGCGCCGTACGAATTGTTGTATTCTGTGTCTTGAAGCGTCTGCAGGTGAGGGTCGACCAATTGTTGTTTGCGAGACGAGGGTCCGGCTGAAGAGTCTTGCTGCGCTACTGCTTGTCTCTTTTGCTTGACAAGGGGTGATGGAAGGCCGGCTTGTGGAAGAAGCACGCCATCGACGGGGAGTGTGGGTGAGTGAGGATGTGAGGAGGTTGAAGCGCTCGAAGCTGGCTCGGCATTGTCGATGAAGGATTTGGAGACAAACGAGGGAGGAGCCTCGGCTGAATCTGATGATGGGAGGTCGACGGACGATGACGATGACGGTGCTGCTGCTGATGTTGATGTTGATGGATGCGATTGACTTGAAGAGAAGTGTGTGTCTGCTGAGTATGGCTGGGAAGAAGAGCCAGCTTTTGACGACGAAGGGGCTTCGTACGTGGATGATGCTGAGGCGATGAAGCTGGAAGAAGCAAGACCAGCATCAGATATCGGAGGAGCCATGTTGAGTATGAAGGGTTGAAGGCACGCTACCTGAGTGTTACTCGAGCGGCCAAAGTGGAAAGATGGTTGACGTTGGTCTGATGAGATCGATAAAGCCGTGATCGTTCGACGATGAGATGCGTGGCTGATGGTATATGCGTCAGAGAGCGTAGTGATTGGCCTCAATGAGCGTTCGGAGGCAGAGAATGCGCAATAAAAGATTGCCGAACAAAAGGACGACGGTGAAAGAATGGTTGATGAAGAGAGGAAGAAGGAGAGATGAAGGAAGGATCGTGACGATTGCTGTCCATCGAGAGTGAACTGCGCCGCCCAAAAATCCAAAAAGTGACGAATTTCTGCTGAATTGGTCATCCAGCAAGAAACCGCAACGCAGCCCCGCAGCAACAGCAGCAGCAGCAGCAGCCAACCACGCAACGCAGACAAATTCTCGATCTTTGGTCTTCTGACCCACTTTGCCTGCTGTTGCTGCCGCTTTTCTCCACCCCACCTTTTTTGTCCACTTTTTTTTTCGAAGAAATAGGTTTCAAAAAGAAAGCTTCGCATCTGCCACAAAAGTGCGAAGTGAAACACATCGATTTTCCTCAACAAGCTCGTGTGAGGGTGGCCTTTTTTTGGACTGAAACCAACAGCTGCAAGCGCTCTAACATCCCCCTCAAAATCACTGGCTAGTTACGAGACACTGACAGAGGAAGCAATTCGAGCTGGAGAGTCGTGATTCGCACGCAGCGACCTTTCGATGATTGTCTACGGTTTGCTGGCTACGAGTCACATCACACTGGTCCCACCGCAACATCGGTGCCTGCGCAAAGCCAACAAGGGGACCGAGCGTCTCTTCTTAGCCGCAACCAAAAGGATTTAAAGCTTTTTGAAAGGAAACCGCGAAGAATTTTTGGCCGGTTTTTTGCGGCTCAGAGCGCAGGGCAGTGCAGTGTGCAGTTGCAGTTGCAGAGTGCAGTCACCATTTCGGATTTTCATTTTTTGACAGGACACGCACACGCATTTTTCCAACAAGGCTTCCGCTCTTTCTCAACCATCGTCCCCACCATCATCATCTCCGCATTCTTCGGCTTTGCACGTTGCTCCAGCGCCGCACAATCCAGCTACCCAAGCGCAGGCTCGCTTTCCCCTGCTCGGCTTCGTTGGGCTCTTCTCCTTCTCACAGTAAAGGCTGCCTTTCGACGACGATTCCGCACGCAACGGACTTTACCTACCTAAATACTGCAACCGCCTTCCTCGCAAACAACGCAGACGCAGACATGCTGCGAGCTCGTTGACATCATCTCACTAGCTTTGGCTCTATACGTCTATCCCGCAACTCAAACCCACTCGATCGGTCTAGCGGGTGACGTACCATCGCCAATCTTCACTCTCAACCATGACGCAGATCGATGCTCTTGCAGATGCTCTAGCGGCTACCTCTGTACACAAGGCAGATGGCACAGCAGAATCATCGACCGGAACCCCTCCCGCTACCAAATCAGTCAAGCCTTCTTTTGCTTCCGCCCTTCGATCTGGCCAATCTGCCACTCCTTCCATTCTCACAAGAGATGCGGCTCTTTCTACAGCTACACTCACACCGCCAGCATTATCGGACGCTACCTCTTCCGCTGCCACAGATCCCGCTTGCGGGCTGGTCCCAGTCGACGATTCCATCTTACAGGCCATTCGAAAACGGGATGACCGCATCTTCTTCAGCCAGTACGAGAACCAGATGGCCGCATTCGTGCGCGACCCTTCCCGCTCTACACTCGAGCTCGGAGCCATGAACACATACCAGCGCCTGCTCATCCACAAATGTGCCGACCAGTTCCAGCTCGACCACCAGCTCGATCGTGCCACCCAAAGCATTACCCTCTCCCGGACCCCGGCCACATCGCATCCTTCTGCGCTTCTGTCCGTTCGAGCCCGCGAGTATCTAGTGCAGCGAGACGGCATCGACCCGGTCAATGTGCATCCTGCTATTGCCAGCATAGCCGCTGTGGCCACGCCCGAGACCAGCGTCAGCCCTTCTAGCTCGTCTGCGTCCACGTCTTCACCCGCATCACCGGCACCACCTGCGGCTGCAGTCCTGTCACCTCGAACGACGAATGCACCCAAACCAGGATTCAAGATCATGCGTCGCGATCCCTCCAGTAGCCGTCACTCTCCCTTGCGAACCATCGACAATGACAGCAATGATTCCGACAAGGCTTCCGCAAAGGCACGAAAGGACATGACGCTCGAGGAAAGGGAAGCCTCTTACAAGGCCGCTCGCGCACGCATCTTTGGCGACATTGCCACAAACGGCTCGGGTTCCACATCACCCACCTCGTTGACCCCTCCGCCCCATCAGTCCAGCGCAAACGAACAAGTGATTGATGCCGCCTCAACCTCGAGAGCGTCGCCCTCAAGTTCAACTGCTTCCAGTCCCGTTGCTTCGATAGCAGGTGGACGCTCCGCTTCTCGAACCAAAAAGGCGTCGTCTTCCGGCTCTTCTACCGTGTGTCAGGACGGCACAATACAACGATCGCGTGGCAATGGAAGAAACAAAGCCTTTCAGCACTCCGCCGGCGATTCCGCCAACGACGATCTCGAGTTCAGTCGTGCTCTTCCCCTACATTCCAACTCGGCTTCACCTTCCGCATTCGGTGTTCCGCAGCAGTCAAGTCCGCTCGCTCTTCCTGGACATGTAGCGCACGGGTATTTCCCTCAAACGCATCCATCGCATCTGCAGCAGTCGCATTCAAATCCGAATCTCAGGTCTAGAGCTCCCGTATTCCACCCGCAAGGCAGCAGCACGCCGGCTTACTCCCAAGGTGGTGCACTCCGGCATCCAGATGCGGCTCAAAATGGGCGAGCGCATTCACCTCAATCACAACGACAATGGTCTCAGAAT
The DNA here is from genome assembly GCA_001748505.1 of Sporisorium iseilematis-ciliati. Taxonomy (NCBI): domain Eukaryota; kingdom Fungi; phylum Basidiomycota; class Ustilaginomycetes; order Ustilaginales; family Ustilaginaceae; genus Sporisorium; species Sporisorium iseilematis-ciliati. The sequence goes on along the minus strand of MJEU01000006.1, from coordinate 58,711 downwards.
GGTGAGGCCGTCGAGAGCGACGCTTTCCCAGCTTTGGGCGGCGCAGTTGATACGAGCTCGACTCCGAGATTAGGCAACAGTCGAAGCGCGGGGGCGCCGGGCGCAGGGGCGTGGAATCGATCCCAACAAGGCAATGCTCCAACCACGGGAGTTGCAGCGGGACAGGAGCACCTCATGAACGGTGTTGGTGTTTGGGCACAGCAAACTTCTTCGTATGCGCAAAATAACGCAGCGTTGCGTCAGCCCCAACATTTTACTCAGGCGTATCTGTCCTATCAGCAACCACCGCAGCAGTATCAGCAAGTGTTTCAGCCGTATCAAGCTGGTCAGGCTTCCGTCCCTCTGCACTACAACCCGTACGCAACCAGCAATTATGCTGCGCCGAGAAGTACAACGAGCAGTCGTGCTAGTTCGCAGCGTGGCGGCGGGCACGGGAACAATCGAGGTGGAGCAAGGGACGATGCTGTGAGCGTGAGCTCGATTTCGTCTTCGGCATCGTCAAGATCGGCTAGCTTCAGTGGTGTTAGTGGAGCCGGTAGTGCCAATGCTGCTCAGCCGGCGAATGGAAGTCACAGCAACAACAGCAAACCCATCACGACTCTTGCTCATCCATCGTTGCCAGCACGACCGGCGTGGGTTACGACTTCTAGCAACACGACTGCATCAGGCGCTGCGGAAGGTAGCGAGTAGCTTTCGGTACAGCATAGCAAATGTAGCATTTTTCTTATACAGAGCAATCCATCACCTCTTTTTTCTTCGCGTTTTCAATCCATCGTCATATACTTTTCCACGCACTCTTTCCAATCCTCATCCCCCACGCTGATTCCTTTTTTCTCCCCCAACCCTCGCTTGACGATATCAAACGTATCCCACCACCAGCTGTGAATCTCTGCGTCGACATCGTTTGGGTTCTTGGCCGACCCGGGTCTACCCAGTGTCCAGGGTTTATCGAGGATGTAGTGTACGTTTGTCGCTTCGGTGTCGGACCAGATGTTTGGGTGGATGAGGCGGAGTTTTTTGAGCGCGTTGTAGGTGTAGGGGAGGTAGCGGATGTGTCGGTCGTGGGTGGAGAAGAAGGAGGCGAGGAAGTCTTGGTCTGGGAAGCGGTAGTGGGGTATGCGGGGGTCGGTGGAGATGGAGTGGATGATCGCCGAAGTGGTGGAGGTGGAGGGGGTGAGGAGGACGAGGCCGGAGTTGATGAGTTTGGACGGTGCGGGTGAGGAGGGGGAGGGTTGGGGTACGTCGGTGAGGGAGGTTGCTGAGGGGAGGGATTGCGGGGTGAAACCGCAATTCGCTGGAATCCATTCGGAAGGGTACGTCGGGATGCGATGTGGGTTGCACGTGCACGCCCAGCTCGCACCGATCCACTCCCCTTCACCACCGTATACGTAAGGATCGGCAAAGAGATGATCCATGTTCCGACGCACCAACATATCCGAATCCACCAGCGCCACCCGCTCGTACTCGACCAGCTCAAACGCCCGCAGCTTGGTCCACACCTCGTTGAACCGCGTATACGCCAACCCCGTCGCCGCCGACGTCGGGTAGATCGGCTCCACCTCGCGAATCACCACGCGGCCAGCCGGCAGCATACCAGACAGAACACCGCGCGCTCGCGACGAGAGCTTGGCCGTGGCCATAACCACCAGAGGATACGCAGAGGCGTGCTGGACCAGCAGAGAGTGCGCGAAGACCACGACGCCGGGAAGGAGGTGTTCCGAGGTCAGCAGCGTGGCCCATGCGCACTTCGGGGCTGAAGCGGGAGGTTGGGGTTGGTCGTCGATCGACATTGTTAACGATTCCGATGTAGATGGAGCAAGGTTCGAATGATGGTGGTGTGTGAGGTTTGAAAAGTAGAGAAAGAGTGAGGACCGGTTGAGGTGTGATGGGGGATGTCGTCCTTCTTCGGCTCTGCCGATGCAATTTTACGTCGTTTCAAGGGTCCGTTCCACGCTCCTCGTTTCATTTCCGCCGCACTGACGCTTGGAACACCTGAAACGCGCCTCTACAACGAAACGAGGGCCACGTAGATCGGTGTGATCTGCAGTACGCGCAGCCGATTATCAATCTTGCATTTTTTTTTTGGCGCATTTCATGTTTCTTCCCGCGGAGATTCTATTCTTAACTCCTTCGCTGCCAAGAAGACACGTTTCGGGAGGCAAAATTGCAGGACTCGGAAAGGATTGCAGGAAAAAAAGGAAAAAAGAGTGCCTCCTAGCCGACTCGAACGACTGACCTCTTCATTACTAGTGAAGTGCTCTACCGCTGAGCTAAGGAGGCGGCGCGATGTTCGAAAGGACCAACATTGCATATATGAAGCATTAAGGTTCGAGGAGAAAGGATTGTCTCAACGAGATTGTACGACCAATGCCTAATCAGAACTTTGGCCGACTGTAAGGCAGCAACACACCATCTTGTCGATAGCATGCGGACAGCATCACAAGAAGAAGCATATCGCATTGATTCCATCGGTAGGCTACAATATGGGCATCTCAGAACTTGCTCTTAGGACCAACGAGTTTGAGCTGTTGACGGACGCCCAAGTCGATCAGGACGTCTTCGCTTCCGCCTGGGACGGTGAGGCCTGCAATCAAAGAAAAGGGAGTCAGAGCAAGAATATGGGATCAGTAAGCAGCTCTAATCATTCGATACCAATCTGCACGGTCGAACGATACTCACCCTTAACCTCCCTATAGATGCGCTCGATCCTATCTCCCGTTCCTCCCTTTGTCAGGCCCATACCGCCCAACAAATGCACCGCCTCTCTCACAACATGATCCAGCACGATCCCCGCATGCGCCTTCAGCAGCGCACACGTTCCGCCGGTCAGCAAATTCGATTGTGCGATCGTCAGGTTCAGCTGTTGGAAGACGATGCTCTCCACCCACGCTTGCAGCGCTTCGACCTCTCTCGCCATGTTCCCGATCTTGTAGCGGACGACGGGCTGGTCGATGAGTTTCTTACCGAACACTTCGCGGCGTCGGGTGTGGGCGATCGTGTCTTCCATGCAGACTCGGGCGTAGCGGAGAGCGGTGAAAGCGATGGTGAGACGTTCGTGGTTGAAGTTGAAGAAGACGAGTTTGAGACCATCTCCCTCCTTGCCGATGAGGTTTTCGACGGGCACTTTGACGTCGTCGAACTCGACAATGGTCGTACCGGAAGCTCCACCGGGGAGCATCTTCATCTGCTTGGTTGTCACTCCGGGTCCTCGCTCGATGAGCAACAGCGAGATACCGGTGGAATCACCCGCTTTGCCAGAGGTACGAACGGCGGTAGTGAAGTAGTCCGAGTAGATGCCGTTGGTGATCCATTTCTTGTTCCCGTTGACCAGGTAATACTTTTTACCGTTCTCCTCGATCAGTTTGGCTTCGGCACTGAGGTTGGCTACGTTACTACCAGCGAGCGGCTCGGTGATGGCGAGACACACCCGCTTCTTGCCGGAGAAGATATCAGGCAACCAACGCTGCTTCTGCTCATCGCTCGCAAAATGCATGATCGGCCCGGACCCATAGCAAAGCCCTCCCACCAGCCCCATCAGAACGCTGCTCGCACACCGGTTCATCTCGTCCCAGATAATGTAGTCGTGGATGTTGTTCCACTCTTCCGGCTTGATCCCGGCTGGCAGGCCGACGTTGACGCTCGCAGCGATCTTGGCGATTTTAGGGTCCACATGGACACCGGTAGCAAAGGCGAAGAGTACGCCGTCCTTCGCAGCGATCTTGTAAGCTTCGTCGTCGGTGATCACTCCCGCTTGCTCGTACTTGGCACAGAGCTTGATGAGCACCTCGTCGCACCAGTTGCGGCACCATTCGCGGAGCTGGATGTGCGAAGGCGAGGTGAAGACGGATGAAGGCAGACCCTGAATCCAGGATGCTTCGGAGAAGGGGACGGTGGGCTTGGTGAGTTTGGTTTGCGACATTGCGGCGTGGTCTCGAGGCAAGGGGATGATGGTGGTGAGAGGTGAGGGAGAGCGAGGAAGGGTTTCGCTCGGATAATAAAGTTGAATGCGGCAGAACTCGAAGCAAGGAGTTGATCAGAGCGTCAAGGTGCTTGGCAAGCGAGGTTGTAAGCGGTCCTGACAGCGTTTCGAGGAGGCGGCTGCTGCTTCTTCCCCGCAAAAGCGCATGTGCCTGTGTGCTCGGGAGCAATGCTGAGCGCTCCTGTCCGAGGCTTGGTTAGACGCGCAAGAGGGTCTTTGCTGTCACAAGCGCTTTGTGTCTCAAAAACAGAGAGTCGGCCTTGGAATGCATCCGGACTGCCGGTTCTGTCACACAAAAAAGGGTTCAAAAAATCCTCAGCCAGAGCAACACAGCAGACCTAACACCGCCAAAAATTGCGACAGCGCGGAACTCGGAGCGCTCCCTCTCGACTCTCCACACATTTCTGCTCAGCTTCGACCTCTTCCAACTTTTTCTTCATTCATCCACCAACCGACATCCAGAGAGGCACAACAGTCCAAGCAGAGAGGTGCGACATAATGTCCAAACAGCCCCTTTCGGTCGCAGAGATTCTCGAGAAGCAAAAGCAAGAGTCGGCGCTCAAACCGCGTTTCCTCTCGAAAGCAGAACGAGCCGCCAAAGCTCAACAAGAGCAACAGGAGCAAGAACGGCAACGAGCGTTCAAGCTGGAGCAGGAGCGCAAGGCACGACTGGAGTTTGAGCAGCAGGCTCGGTCTGTTGCTTCGTCGTCGAGGCATCCCGCACGTCCTGCTGGAAGAGACTCGGATCGATACCACCACGATGATGGTGATTTGGATTATGGTAGCGCTGATGCAAGGGCGGACGATCGTAGGAGGGGAGCTCGCGCAGACGATAGAGACAGGGACTTTCGCACCAACGGCCATGCGCAGGCGTCAAACGGACACTCGAACGGACACAAAGCCGATGGAGACTCTACTCCAGGGGGCGCGACTCTGACCGAATCCGAACAAGCCTCGATCCGGCGTCGCTACCTCGGACTCAAAGATGACAAGAAGAAACCCAAGCGCAAACCCACCGACAAAAAGTTCGTCTTCGAATGGGGCGAAGAAGACGACACCGCCTCCGAGTCCCTCGCTGTCCAACTCCAAACCGACACGCTATCATCAACCGCACCAGCCACCCAACGCTACGACCCCCTCGACCGACGGTTCGACGACAAGCACTGGAGCGCCAAGACACTCGAACAGATGAAGGAACGCGACTGGCGCATCTTCCGCGAAGACTTTGGTATCTCTGCACGTGGCGGAAACATTCCCAAACCCCTCCGGTCGTGGCGCGAATCCACCATCCCCGCCTCCATCCTTAGCACCATCGAAGAAATCGGCTACAAAGAGCCCTCGCCAATCCAACGACAAGCCATACCTATCGGGTTGCAGAACAGAGACTTGATCGGTATCGCCGAAACGGGGTCGGGTAAGACTGCTTCTTTCCTGATTCCGCTTCTCGCGTACATTTCGAAGCTGCCCAAGCTCAACGAACATACGAAAGCACTCGGACCGCTGGCGCTGATTCTCGTACCCACACGAGAGCTGGCGCAGCAGATCGAAACGGAAACAAACAAGTTTGCAGGCCGCTTAGGTCTCACCTGCGTATCCATCGTCGGAGGGCGCGATATGAACGACCAAGCGTACGCGTTGCGGGATGGAGCCGAGATCGTCATTGCGACGCCGGGGCGGTTGAAGGACTGCATAGAGCGGCACGTGCTGGTGTTGAGCCAGTGTACGTATGTGGTGATGGACGAGGCGGACAAGATGGTGGATATGGGGTTTGAGCCGCAGGTCAACTTCATCCTCGACTCGCTGCCCGTGAGCAACTTGAAACCGGAGGAGCTCGACGAGGGGGCGGTGGAGCAGGGCAGGTACAGGGTGACGATGTTGTACTCGGCGACGATGCCGGCGAGCGTCGAGCGGATGGCGAGGGTGTATCTGAGGAAGCCGGCGACGATCACGATCGGCGATGCTGGACAGGCGGTCGCGAGCGTTGAGCAGATTGTGGAGTTTGTTGGGCCGGACGAAGCGAGGAGATCTCGACTGGTTTCCATCCTCCAACGTTCGTCCCACCTCGTGCCGATCATCGTCTTCGTCAACCAGAAGAAAGCAGCAGACCAACTCTCGACCTACCTCACGCGTCAAGGCTTCTACGTATCCACCCTGCACTCGGGCAAAACACAGGAACTGCGCGAGGCCGCCCTAGCATCGCTCCGCTCCGCCTCCACCCAGATCCTCGTCGCAACCGACCTCGCAGGCCGCGGAATAGACGTCCCCAACGTAGGCCTCGTCGTCAACTTCGCCATGCCGAATAACATCGAGGCGTACGTCCACAGGATCGGCAGGACCGGAAGGGCGGGCAAAAAGGGTACGGCGGTGACGTTTGTCGATCAAAACGACGCCGAGCTGTTCTGGGACCTGAAACAGGAGCTGACGAAGAGCAAGCTCAGCAGCGTGCCCAAGGAGCTGGCGAGGCATCCGGCGGCTCAGCACAAGCCGGTCAAGGACGCCGGAGGCAAGAGGAAGAGGGATCGAGAGGACGAAGGCTAGGACTTTCACCACTGTGTTTATTGCAATCAAACCGTTTCAACATGTCTGTACGCTGCGCTGCGATGCAGATCAAACCCGAGTCACAACGACCACCTTGTCCCACCACACCATATCCACCTGCTCCAACTCCACATCTTCAACATTCACCACTTTCGCCTCCCCGTCCTCGCTGCTACGTTCCGCAACACGCTCCGCCTGCTGCTCAGCATACCACTTTACGAACCAGCGATAAAACCTGATCGACTCTTGTACCTTGTTCGCCATCCAACACGCCTTGGCCAGCAGCAGCAGCGTCTGACCCTGCACGCGCGTCTGCATCTGCCCCACCCCTTGCTCGTCCAACTCACTCGCAGCGGCCGACTCAACACCACCCTTCGCCCTGCTGCCGCGCGCATTCGGCTTCAACGCATTCGAAACCAGCTCCAACTCCGTCTGACCCTTGACCAGCTCACCCTGCAGCAGGTGGAGCGTGCCCAGCACCAACCGCAAACTTGTGCGCTTCAGCACCTTGCTAGCCGGTTCCCCCTTGGCCACCTGCAGGTCGGGAAGCGCAACAGCCATGCTGACCGCTTTGATCGCCGCTTCGACCTGCTTCTTGTTCTCCGGGGTGAGAGATCTCGTCGTCTGCTGATGAGCCTTAGCGAGCCGGTCGAGCATAGGCACGTGGTCCTGGCTCGAAGCGGCGACGCCCGCAGCGGTGGGGAAGCGCAGCACCTCGCGCAACGCACGGTGCGGGAACGAGAGGTGCAGCAGCGAGTCCACCATGAGACCGGTGACCAGGTCGGCGCGGAAGAAGGGCGATTCGAGCACGGTCTTGTCTCGAGGCTTGGTGCGTTCGGTGTCGTCGGAGGTGCAAGCTGCGGCTGCGGACCGCTCGCCCGAGTCCGACTTGAGCGACGCCTTGGACGTAACGCTATCGGTGCTAGCAATCTCCTTGTCAGCACTACCGCTTCTAGTCTCAGCAAACGACTCGAGATGCACCTCGGTCTGCGCAAGAACCTCGATGATGTCTTTCTGATCAGCGTCGAGCTCGGCGCTCGCAGACCAGTTGGCGACGGCACGTTGAAGGTAGTTGACCTGGTGCTGCGGCTTGAGCGCAGCGATGCGTCGGTTGATGTAGCCTCGCAGGTTGTGCGCATCGATGCGGAGAGACACGTTGCGCGTGCCGTCACGCGTGCCGAGGATACGCAATGCCGAGCTGAGGAGGTCTTTTGCGCTCCGGATGGCAGCCGCTTCGTCCGTTGCATCTTTAGACGAGTCCCAAGAGCTCTGTGGGCTCCAGAGCTGAGAAGCACGCTCGACGAGTCGCTCCGGATTCGTCTCGGGATTTGCGGCCTGCGACAAGATGACGTCGACATCCTTACCAGGTTCGGACACGAGAGCGGCCGATGCGTGTCGAGCTCGGACGTGGTCGATGCAGGCTGCTCGGAACTGCTGACCGGCACGGATGAGATGAGCTGGGTCATACTGAGGGAGGACCTTGACGGCATCCTTCCTGCTGCCAAATGTGGCCCAGTAGCCAGATGTCATACCTTCGTTGCCAGGAGTGTTGCTGGGAGGTGCGGGGACGTGAAGAGGGCTTGCCTTATGCTGAGCCGCGAGCCGGACAAGGTCGGCGGGGGTGAGGAGCTGGACAAGCGCAGTGTCGGCTTGCGTGCCAAGGTCGAAACGAGGCTCGAAACGCTGACAAGCCTCGACATAGGCCTTGCGAGTAAGTTCGAGCGATTGCTTGAAGACAGAGGTCCACTGCAGCTTGGCACTGGTGCCTTTGCGCTGATGCCAGTCAGGGTCGTCTGCGATGACGCCGGCGTTCTGCCTCTGCTCCTCGATGTACTCGTAGATTTCGGCAGTGTCGAGCTTGAAGTCGTCGAAGGCAGGAACAGAAGTCTCCTTGTCCAGGTCGGCACGAAGGGCGGCGATAGCTACATCGATGTCGGCGGAGTCGGATTGGCGTGCGAGGTAGTGGTGGAGCAGAGAAACGAAGTAGCCGAGAGCACGATCACGAGCGTATGATCTGCGTTCGAGTACGAGAGCTTCGACCTCTACCTCCTCCTGAAGCGCTCCGATGGCATCAGGTCCATAGCCCTCTTCGACCGACTCGGTGACATGCCAGTAGACGAAGGGCTGGAGACCTTGGTGTAGCTCGTGGAAGATGGCCGGCTTGGTGCATCGAGTGTAGACGGCATCCATCTTGCTAGAGCCGTACGAAGAGTAATGAAGGCTACGATGACGAAGAAATAGAGAGTAGGGTGAAGAAGGTATTCGCGGGGAGGGACCTGCTTTTATGGTCGTATTGGCGCACGGACAAGTGACAGCGACATTGTCGAGAGCTGCGCACGAATCCTGGCAAGACTTGTGCTGCAGAGAAGGACGTTCGAGGGTCGATCCTGCGCTCTTGCCTCCGTGTGCAGATGAAGATTGATTGATGAAGTGCGCAGCACACGGTCAGTGAGGGATGGGAAGGAAGAAGGGCTTGATGAGGAGATTGACATGCTTAAAGCCCACTTTTTGCGCAGTTTAGCCTCCACTTAACCTTAAAAAAAGAGCCGTGCTGAAGACCGAATTTTTTTGAAATTGTTAGACTTCTGAGGCCTTATCACGTGAGCGAGGCAGGCGCAAAAATGGCAGCCGCTTCTGCAGCGCGTCTTTGTCTGTGCTGGAGCCAAATTTCTTTCAAAGATTGCAACACAGCCAAAGCGAGGCTGAGCGAAAGCAACACTTTCCAACACAGAGACAGACACTCTGCGACTCTGCAAAGCTGCACGAAAGGATGAAAGCATTTCAGTGTTTCTATTCTCGACGACCACGCACCAACCAACCACTCCGAATCAGTGCATATCACTTCTGCAATCCCTCCCATCACCTTTCGTGACCAGCGCAATAACCACTCATCGCAGCCTTAAAGGTTTCACCTGCTACAAAAGCATCGACACCAAGGAGGACACCGTACAACACTTGTGCATATCCGCGACCTTTTTCCCCAGACACAGCCACAGCAACGCCTCCCCTTACGTCTCTGTCGGCACCACCTAGCATCCTTCTTCATACACATCAACCCTATCACAATGAACGGCTACAGCAGCGGCTCCACACTATCCGATGCACCGCCCGGTCAAGGTTCGATCCAACAGCTTCCCGGACGACCCGTGATCGACCTCAAGAAGAAGCTCGTCGTCGTCGGCGATGGTGGCTGTGGCAAGACGTGTCTCTTGATAGTCTACTCCCAGAACAAGTTCCCGCAAGAATACGTGCCTACGGTGTTCGAAAACTACGTACCCATCATCCAGTTCGAAGGCAAGACCATCGAACTCGCCCTCTGGGACACAGCAGGTCAGGAGGAGTACGACCGTCTACGTCCCCTCTCCTACCCTGAATCCGACGTCATCTTGATCTGCTTCGCAGTCGATTTTCCGACAAGCCTGGCGAATGTGCAGGATAAATGGTTCCCGGAGATCAACCATTTCTGCGAAGGCGTTCCGATCTTGCTGGTGGGGTTGAAGACGGATTTGAGAAAGGATCCGGAGAGTTTGCAGATGTTGCAAGCGCAGGGGACGAAGCCAGTGACACCGGCGCAGGGGCAGCAAGTGGCGGAGGAGATCGGCGCAGCAAAGTATGTAGAGTGCTCGGCAAAGACGAAAGAGGGCGTAAAGCAGGTGTTTGAGACGGCGATCAGGGAGGCTTGTAGGAAGAAGGGGTGGGGGAGGAGAGGCGGTGGAGGTGGGGGTGCGGCGGGGAAGAAGAAGTGCGTTCTGCTTTGAGAGAGGGGAAGGAAGAGTTTCTCGCTCGCTAGAGGTGGTTCACGTCGAGGGCCGACGTCAGGTGGAAAGTCGAGCAGCGAGGGCCCGCTGTCATTCAGTGGCCCAGTATCGACTTGTGTCCGTATCGAGGCCTTTCTTTGCTACGATCGCCCTTCCCATCGCCTCCCTGTTCACTCGTCTCGCGCGTTCGGCGCGTACATAGTCGTATTCTCAATCATTGTCGCTGCTCACCAGGTCGCATCTGTCATTCACGCCGTTGTCGCCCTGTACATACATCGCTGGTCTCTTTTTCATCTTGCATTCAGGCTCATTCTCATCCTCTCACACGTCTTCCTCCCAGCCATTGAAGCCTTCCATGGATCTTACACACGTTCTGTCGCCCGTGTCTCGAATTCGTATTGCATCAATAATACGCGACGGTATGCAAGATCGCATGAGGATGCGTCAGCTGATGTCTTTCCAAGATGCCGTCCATGTCGCTGTCCACATCCTGACTTTTCGCTATCGCGTTCGCTAGGTCTAGGATCGCCTTACCCGCTGCCACTGCTTCTTCGTGGTTATCCTTGATCTCGACGTTGATCACGTGTACCGGTCTGTTCAGTTCTCCGCCTCGATTGAACAGGTCTTCGCACACCGCGTCGAAGCACCGTTCCTCGCACGTGATGACGATGTCCGCCGCGTACTTGGTCTCCTGCCACCTCTCCGGGGCACGCTTGACGTCCTTGTTACGGTTGAGCATCGTCATCAGACCGTTGGCCCAGTAGAGACGCGGATCTTTCGAGTTGAGATCGTCGATGATGTCGGTGTAGGCGGTGCCGAACGGGTAGATGTTGGGGAGGTTGATTTTGGGCCCGGGTAAGCGGACGGCGGAACCGGTGCCAGCAGAGGTGACGTTGAAGCCCGATTTGGCGAGTAAAGAGTGCGCTGCCATGGAGCGATTTTGATTGGAGGCGCAGACGACGCAGAACATGATGTTGCTATCGGGGGAGGCGCCGGGAAGGACGCCGTTGACGCCGGCTGCGTCGATTGCGGGTGGCTGGGCGGAGGATGTGGATGACGATGGCGGGTATGGTGGAGTGGTTGAAGAGGAGGATATTGAGTAGGGATTCTGTGCTGTCGCCATGTCTGTGGTTGAGGTGCACTGCTCGAAGTGCTGTTGGTTGGGAGGATACTTGTTCGAGCGTAGGTTCGTCGGTTTAAATGCTTGCACTGAAGATGGTCGTCGGGTTTTGTTCTGCCGGGAAGCTGACGTTGATGGATGGAAGAGTAAGAGCTGGTCTCGTCGATGCTAGAAGCTCCGATGAAGGCGGTGATGTGAGATACCTGCGAGGTCAAGACAGAGGTGAGATGGTGAGCAAGAAAGAAAAGGGTCCAAAAGCTCGACCTTCGAGTTTTCGCCGATGAACCGAGCGAGGGTGGAGCAAATTTCGCTGCTCATCAGTAGTGGCGCTCTTACATTTATAAGATTTTTGGCCGTTGCCTCTTCCTCGCCTTCTCATATGAAAGCTTCAATGCTTAACTCAGACCCGACACATCAGACGGTCAGTCACACCTTGATCAAAGCGGTCATGGAGGCAGAAGTGCCATGGATGGTATTGCGACTGTACGAGATAGACTTTCTATGCAACGGACTCGGCTTCTGGTGCTGCCTCATCCGTTTTGACACGCTTTGCGCCCCTCTCCTCCCCTGGATCCGCATCAACTTCTTCCTGTGCTCGCTTATTCCCCTCCTCAGTCGCCGCCTCATCACCTCCCACCTTTCCTTCTTCAGCAGCCACCTTCTCCTCCTCCTGCTGCAAAGCCTTCAAATGTTCTTCCCGCATCTTCAACGCCTGCACCTCCCCAAACACCCGCAACGCATGCAGAATGAAACCCGCTGTGCTACTCGTCGTCATCTCTGGATGCGTTCTGCCCGGCAGCACCTGATACTTCCTCAACCAAGGTTCCGTCACGCTGATGTTGATGAACTCTTCATCCGCTCTCAGCTTGGCCGACGCCTCTGCTAGCGGTTGCAGGTACGGACTGTGCACGACAACGCTAGCTGATCCGCCGAGGTGCGGTTTGAGTCTGCGCAGGATGCTAACAGGGTCGTAGTGGCAGGCGATGAGTACGGCGTCAAAGTCACCTGCGAAAAAGTCGGTGCGAACACGGTCGACAGAACGGAAGTTGGCTTGGCGTTTGCGATCGCGCTGCTTGTCTTTGTTCCGTGAGCCAGCGGCGGTGTCGACGTCTTGGTTCGAGAACACAGGTGCGTAGTCCGGTTCGGTGGCTGCCCAGTTGATCACCTTTAGCACGTTCTTCGTTGTCTGTGGTGGAAGATTGAAGTACGGCAAGATATCGAATGCAGGTGGCGATTCGGCGTCGTTGATCGCTATCAAGGTTCCGTCTCCTCCCATTCGCTCTAAAACAGCTCCAGCTAGCAAGCCAGATACACCATCGACAACCAAATACCTTCCACCGGGACGAACACTGCCGAAGCTCAGCACTTGCGAAAGTGCATCCTTGCGGATGTATCGGATCTTTTCGGGTGCTTTGTCAAACCAGAAATCGCACACGTTGCCGAAATCGGGTTGTAAAGGTGTGAAGAGCTTGAGATGCTTCTGCTCCTTTCTGGCAACGTACTTGGCTTGCGAGTAGACGGTGCGGTTGGCGAACGATTCGGAACTGGCGAGCTGCTGTTCGATGATCTCGCGGCCGGAGATGCCTTTGTTCTTGAGCTCCTGGATGTCGACGTAGGTGAGCTTCTGTGCGGATCCGTCGTCGTTGATGTGTTCGTTGGTCGCTGTGGTTTCGACGGTCTCGCTGGCTTCGGTTTCGATATCACCCAGTGTACGGTTGATGACTAGCTTGAGCGATCCGCTCGCTGCTGCTGCTGGAGCACCGCCTTTCTTTCCTCCCTTTCCACCATTCTGCTTGGAAGCATCTGCGCTTTGTGTTGAGGATGATGCCGCGGTATCGGGTTGGATCTCGTAAGTGAAGCCGTAAGGCATGCCGATGAGGTCGTCCGCTTTGAAGCTGCCAAACTTGCCGAGACTGACCTGCTTGCCGGGCATGATCTCGGCTGCTTTGGTGCGACCTGAAGGAAGTTTGAGAATGACGGTGGACCCCGAGGCGATGTAGTGTAGACGCTTTCGCAGCTGTTCGGAAGTGAGGCGTTGAGGTGCATTCGAGGGGCGCGGTCGCTGGTTTGGTTGCGGTTCGCGAGGCTTAGGGTTGGAGGAGCTTGGACCAGCCTCTGCTGCCTCTGATGTGGTTGCGCTTGCAGCAGCTGCTGCTGCTACTGTCTCGATGGATGGCTCGGACGACATCTTGTACAGATTCGGATTCGAGAAAGCTGAAGTTGATGATGAGGAGCAAGAAAGAACGAAAAAAGTGTTTAGAAAAGTGCATTTCTTCTCAAAATCATCTTTTTTTCGGCATGAAATTATGGGGTCACGTGTCGCTCTCCTCCACACTGTTGGCTCGACCGGCTTCAGGCAACAGCTACGAACCGGTTCTCTCTCTCTCTCTCGCACACCATCATCTCCATTACTGACACCCACTTTCATCTAGACAGCCAATACGCAACATGCAAGCAGAGACACTCCCGTCGATCGCATACGACCGCGGCGCGGTCTACACAGCATTGACGCAGTTCGACGAATCCGATCCGGAATTTCAAGCTGGAATCCAGACCATCATCGGACCCATGCAATCATCCGGTGCGTCAGCCGAGCAGATCGAAGAGACCAAGAAGCGAGCGAAAGTGTTCTTTTGGTCGCAAAAGACAGGCAATGAGGTCGATTATGCGGATTACAAGGCCTGGCTCGAGTCCAATAGCTCGATAGCCGCTACCAATGGCGTCGACGGATCTTCAGCGAGCGATGCATCTGCAACACCGCAGACACAAGAGAAGGATAAAGAGCCATACCCAGCCTCATTCGATGCGATCGTAGAGCTCATCACAACCGGCAAGACCGATCAGATTCCAGGCATCCGCGACATCCCACTCAAGATCAACGATCAACCTCCCACACAAGCTACCATGAGCAGACCTTTGAAGCCTTGGGAGAAGGCTGTCGAAACCACTTCCGAAGACGTCTCACAAGAAACTGCATACTCAGAGCCAGCGTCACAACTACAACCAGAGCACTAGAAATACAGCATCGATATTGCAACAGCCTCCTTGGATCGTCAACGTGCGGCTACTTGTCCTTCGGCTTGCGAGTGAAGAAGCTATTGAGACTCTGTTGTCCCTTCTTCGCCGGTGTGGATGCAGCACCTGAGGAAGATTTGCGCAGACCAGAACTGTTGTTGGACGCTGCTGGTGTGGATTTGGCGGGTGCAGCGGGGGCAGGACTGGCTGAAGCCGAGGTCGAAGTGGATCTTGACTCGCTCGTCGACGGCTTGGCAGCTCCACCTGTTGCCCGCTTCGAGCCGACGACTACAGGCGTATCAGACTCGTCGGAAGAGTAAGACTCGTACTCGTCGACCGTCTTGGTGACCGTGTATCCGCGTTCGTCCTTCGTGCGTACCTTTTTGCTGCCGATCTTGCGCTTCTTGCGAACACGGCGCTTGGATGCTGCGGGTACGGTGCCGTTCATGGTGTCGGTGACGGTGGAATCGGCCATATCGACGTCGGGGTCCAGATCTTTGCCCTGGCCTGTCTTTTTGGTGCTACCCGTGGCACCACTGGGTTCGACCACTTGCACATCGTCGTCGCCATCGCTATCCATCATAGCTTCCAGCTCTTTCCGCTGCGACGCTTGTTGCGCTTTGGTTTGGGATCTCGCGTCGGCACGCTTGCCTGTTCCTCTGGGTGCTGCACCTCGTACTGGATCCGCCATCTCGACGTCGTCCTCGTCGTCCGCATAGCCGAGCTTTTCCGGCTTTCCATCGTCCTCTTCGTCATCGTCATCAACAACGATGGGCTTTCGACTGCTGTTGTGGCCATCATCATCCTCGTCTTCGTCGTCACTGCCTAACAAAGCCTTCCTCGCAGATGAGCGCTTGGCCGAGCTCGACGGCTCCTTCTTGACAGCAGCAGCTTTCGATTCGGACTCTTTGGGCTTGGCTCTGCTCCAGTCTAGACCGCTCTTCTTACCACCCGACGATGTGGATGACGCGGCTGTGGTCGACTTTGCGGTTGTCGAAGACGTCTTCGTATCCGACTCCTGCTTCACCTGGGTTTTGGCATTGCTGCTGCTGATGGCCGCTTTACTGTCTTTACTCGCCGGTAAGGCGGGCGCGCTGGGACCGCCTAGACTCGGAATCGCTTTGGTAGGGTCGTAGTTGTCCTTGATGTTAGGATTGATAATCACACCCAAGTCAGCTCCCCGGTTGGTCTGCTGCCAAGCGTCTGTGTACTTTTGCTGTGTATGCAAGTCGTGCTGAACGGCTGTGAGTTGGGCAGCATCGCGAAGACGGCCGGGCGATATTGAGTAGATGTGGCAAGAAGAGACGTGATCGAACGAGGATCGTGCTGAGTCCAGCTCATCTGCGGAGACGAGACGGATGACTTGGCGCGCAACATCGGCTTGAGTCTCGCGCCGTGCCACTCGCGAGTCGAGGAAACTTCGAGTCGGCGCTGTGGACGAATTCGGTGTAGATGAAGATCCCACCATCTTGTCGTCTTCATGATCCTCCTCATCCTTCGCTTTTGCAGCTGCTTCAGGCTGAGGTGGAGTTAATGTCGCTGTGCCGATGACGATGTAGGTAGCGTCAAGGTCCGACCTGTCCTTGTGCGACTCGAAGAAGGAAGCCAGCGCCATTTTTGCTTGATCGACATGGATGCGCAGCTCTCGACTGAGCAGACGGTACGTGACGAGCTTCTTGTCGCGCTGCAGCCACTTTTCGAGCAGTGCCGTTGTGTCTGTAGCTGGTGCCATGGTGGCTATCGTCTCTGGTGTTCAGCACCGTTCGAGAATACTGCGCAGCTCCTGCTCTGTTGCTTGTTGGCCCAGAACCCACTGGGTGATCAGTCCTGTGCCAGCTTCTGCGGGCGCTTCGTCTATGCTTGGCCGTGGTCGTCAGTTGTGAAGAGGAGAGGCCTTGCTGGGAAGAGCAGCTGGATGCGGATCTTGAACGAGTGTCTGTTGGTTTGTTGGAAGGAAGTTCTTTGGGACCAAATGAATGATTTCATATTTCGCGCTGATTTACGCGTTGGAAGCTCTCGACTGTCGAGAGAGAGAAGAGCGCGTCAAGACCAACACAGCCCTTTTTTGCGAATCGGGACTTGTAAGATCGGGAATCAAGCACAGAGGTAGAGCGAGCACACACAAACGCTGAGTCGATCACGCTGCTTTCCGCACGAGCGGAACGAAAGAAAGAAGACTCCACACCAACACGAAGAAAAGGTCAAAGCCACGAGCTTGTTCGTTTGAGTTTGGTCGACATCCACCATTCACCCGCTCACTCACACATACACACAAAGATGAGCGACAGCAAAGACAACACAACAGCACCTGCTGCTGCGGACAGCAAGGTCAACGAGATCGCTTCGGGCATGTCTGGACTCATGTCCGGCAAGGACAGCGCCGCCGCAAAGGATGCTCCTCCAGCAGCTAGCAAGGAGGAGCCAGTCGAGTCGAATCTTCGCGAGTCGTCGCATGAAGTCCAAGTTACACTGGCAGACCAGCAAGCCGACCCCAACTCTCCACTATACTCGGCGAAAAGCTTCGAAGCGCTCGGACTACACGAGAACCTGCTCAAGGGTATCTACGCCATGAAGTACCAGAAACCATCCAAGATTCAAGAAAAGGCGTTGCCATTGCTGTTGCAAAACCCACCCAAGAACATGATCGGACAGTCGCAATCAGGAACGGGTAAGACGGCCGCCTTCATCCTCACCATGCTCTCGCGGATCGACTACGACCTCAAAAAGCCACAAGCCATCGTGTTGGCACCATCGCGAGAGCTTGCGCGTCAGATCATGGATGTGGTGCTCACCATGTCCAAGTTCACCAACGTCACTACATGCCTCTGCTTGCCAGACGAGGTGAAGCGAGGCGAGAAGATTGGTGCTCAACTCATCGTCGGTACACCAGGCAAGACATTCGACATGATCAAGAGCAAGGGAATCGAGACAGCTGCCATCAAGGTGTTTGTGCTCGACGAGGCCGACAACATGCTCGACCAGCAGTCATTGGGTGAACAGTCGATCCGTGTCAAGAACACGATGCCCAAGACGTGTCAGCTGGTGCTGTTCTCGGCTACCTTCCCCACCAATGTGTACGACTTTGCAGTCCGTATCGCACCGGGAGCCAACGAGATCCGACTCAAGCAGGAGGAGCTTTCGGTAGAAGGCATCAAGCAATTCTACATGGACTGCAAGGACGAGAACCACAAGTACGAGGTGCTGGTGGAGCTGTACAACCTGCTCACCATCGGACAGAGTATCATCTTCTGCGCCAAGCGCGAGACGGCCGACCGCATCGCGCAGAAAATGACGCAGGAGGGCCACAAGGTCGACTCGCTGCACGGCCGACTCGAGACGGCGGATCGCGACCGTACCATCGACGCCTTCCGTGACGGCAAGAGCAAGGTGCTCATCTCGACCAACGTGATTGCGCGTGGTATCGACATTCAACAGGTGACGTTGGTGATCAACTACGACATGCCACTGACGCAGACGGGCGAAGCAGACGCCGAGACGTATCTGCACCGTATCGGACGAACGGGTCGATTCGGTCGCAAGGGTGTGTCGATCAACTTTGTACACGACCAGCAGAGTTGGTCGTACATGGACCAGATCGAGAAGGCGCTCAAGTGTCAGATCACGCGGGTGGCCACCAACGACCTGGAGGAGATGGAGTACACGATCAAGGAGGCGCTCAAGCAGATTGGAAAGTAGAGCGTGGCTGCCTTGACGTAGATGGAAAAAGACCTTTATGCAAAAGAAATCAACATACCCGCTGCCCGCCCCTGTTTGACTCGAAGCTGTAAAGTGTGTGCTGAACATGCCTATCTCTGTGTCCAGTGTGGAGCGCGGTGGTCGTCCGAGCTTGCCTTTCCAGTCAAGGTTGCCTTCCCCTTTTGAACCTAGATGATGACATACTGCCTCAAACCTCGTCACACACCTTTGAGCTTCAGATAGCTCGTCAAGCGTGCTTCCATGGCATCCTGGGCACTCTTGATGAGAATAGATGCTATGGTCTTCAGCATCGTCTGCATGATCTTGGGCCCTATGTCCGGGCGAGAGTGGTGATTTTTGCGGCCGTGTTTCTAATGTTAGTTTTGAATCGATCAGTTTCAAACGGAAAATTCCAACGGCCAACCGGAGTTAGCGCGGTGGCGAATCAAAGCACTTTAGCAGTCACGCCGATTTGACTCACCCTTTTCGGCTTCCATTTTACCGGCCACACAGGCACAAAGCCAAAGAAGATCCATTCGCTTCCAT
The DNA here is from genome assembly GCA_001748505.1 of Sporisorium iseilematis-ciliati. Taxonomy (NCBI): domain Eukaryota; kingdom Fungi; phylum Basidiomycota; class Ustilaginomycetes; order Ustilaginales; family Ustilaginaceae; genus Sporisorium; species Sporisorium iseilematis-ciliati. The sequence continues at coordinate 40,059 of MJEU01000006.1, read as the reverse complement.
TCTGCTCCGCCGCCGCCCTCGCTCTGCTGTTCCGGGAAGCTTTTGGGCGCTGGTTAGCGTTGAAGGAAGGAACACACATCACCGCCGTTTGCTCTCTCACCTACATCTTCCCATTCAACCAACACATACATCCTACTCTTCTCATCATCAAGTCCATCCTCGCTCTTCTTATATGAGCCTGGCCCGATCGTCGTTGCGTTCGGCTTCATTCAATCTACCCACCTTCGTCGCACGCAGCAGCAGCAGCAGCAAAAGCGTTCTCAGACACCAGGCCCGTTCCTGCTTCTCCACCTACTCTCGCAACACATCTTCATCTGGATCCTCAACTCGAGCTTTCCGAGCGACAGGCCCTCTCGCAGCACTTTCTGCCGTCTCCATCCGCAACTCTTCTTCAAACGCATCTCCACCTCCCACCTCTGACAACATGACTGAACACGCAAACGGTGCTTCTTCCTCTTCGGCCAGCAAGGTCCACAAGGTCGTCATCATCGGCTCTGGTCCTGCCGGTCACACTGCCGCCATCTACCTTGCACGAGCCAACCTCGAGCCCGTTCTTTTCGAGGGTATGCTTGCCAACGGTCTCGCACCAGGAGGACAGTTGACCACCACCACCGACGTTGAGAACTTCCCCGGTTTCCCCGATGGTATCCGCGGTCCCGAGATCATGGACAAGTTCCGTGCGCAGTCGGTTCGCTTCGGTACCGAGATTCACACCGAAACCATCTCCAAGCTGGACCTTTCATCGCGACCGTTCAAGTTCTGGCGCGAGTACGCCGAGGACCAGGCTCCCGAGCTCACCGAGACGCTCATCATTGCTACCGGTGCCAGTGCCAAGCGCATGCACCTCCCCGGTGAGGACACCTACTGGCAGAGCGGTATCTCGGCGTGTGCCGTCTGCGACGGTGCAGTGCCCATCTTCCGCAACAAGCCTCTCGTCGTAGTTGGTGGTGGTGACAGTGCCGCCGAGGAGGCCATGTACTTGACCAAATACGCCTCGCACGTCCACGTCCTGGTGCGTCGAGACGAGCTTCGTGCATCCAAGATCATGGCCAAGCGATTGTTGGCACACCCCAAGGTGACGGTCCACTTCAACACCGTGCCCACTGAAGCCAAGGGTGACGGTGAGCTGCTCAAGGCGGTTCGTGTCAAGGACACCAAGACCAACGAGGAGCGCGATATGGATGCCAACGGCCTCTTCTACGCTATCGGTCACTTGCCCGCTACTTCGCTCGTCAAGGGCCAGGTCGAGCTCGACAGCGACGGATACATCATCACCACACCAGGCACCGCCCAGACTTCTGTCAAGGGTGTCTTTGCTGCCGGTGACGTAGCTGACAAGAAGTACAGACAGGCGATCACCAGTGCAGGAACCGGATGCATTGCTGCCCTCGAGGCGGAGCGTTTGTTGGCTGAAGAGGAGGTGCTTGACCCTGTTGACGCTGCTCAGGCTAACCACTACACTGGTACTGACAAGCAGTAGAGGTGGTCGAAGATTGTCTTTGTATAGATCTCAAGTGAACGTAAGGTATTTTTAACAGTATGCTAGGATTGCGTTGGAGGAGTGTGCACTGCGCTGTTTGAGAGTGATGATCGAGCGCCTTGTCCTGCACCAGCATCAAAGAAGCTCCTTGTAGGCGTTTGGGAGTGTAAGAGTCTGCATCTATACAGTCTGTGCGGATGAGAAGCTTGAGATCCGCGGTCGATCACGTGACGCGTCATGCGAGAAGCGGGAGTTGGGCGGTCTGCGCTGCAAAAGCAGTCTTGGAATTTCGTCGTTCCGCTTTCCAACTTTTTTTGCCTCTTGGCTTTACCGCTCTCCACCATCTTCATCCGCCTCTTCGATTCTTGACGAACAGCTGCTAGGATCGAATCTTGCGAAAGCGGCCACGAGCTCATACATCAGGATTCAGGTGCAGTCTCTGTGCCATCACGACCAGGAAGAAGGATCATTCGAATCAGGAGTGCTCATCGCGACGGTTTCGAGGACACGGCGACTCTTTCGGTTAAAGACGCTTAGCTTTCACCGAATTGCTAGCGGTTCGAGGCGACCTTCAGTGCAACAGCAGCTGCGTGCGGATACGACGCTCTTCAAAGGCATCTACCAGCTTCCTCGACTAGGTGCGCTTAGACTGGCGCTTCCTTCCACTCGCCTTTGACCAGGGAGCATAATCCCGCATTTCTTTGTGCTCGACGTGATCTTCCGCTCGGGACTTCAGTCCGTCCTCTCCACGACAGCCCTCGCGCTCAAAAGGATCCGTAATCATGGCATTCTTCTCCTCGGCATCCACGCCTTCCACCTTTGGTGCGCGTCCCGCCGCCCCCACTGGACAGATCAACACCTCGGCCGCTAGCAAAACCAGCGGAGACCAAGACCAAGAAGTCACACCCGGTGCCACCGACACGGTCAGCTGTCTCGCCTTCTCCCCCACCGCCGACTTCCTCGCCGTCGGCAGTTGGGACAACAACGTGCGCATCTACCAGATCAACAAAACATCGCCCACCCCCGTCCAACCGTGGCAGCAGTACTCGCACGAGGCGCCCGTCCTCGATCTGTGCTGGTCCACCGATGGAGCCAAGATCTTCTCCGTGGGAGCTGACAAGGTCTGCCGGATGTTCGACATGAACACCAACCAGCCGACGGTGGTCGCGCAGCACGGCGATACAATCCGCAGCGTGAGGTGGTTGAACGTTGCCGGTGGAGTACTGCTGACTGCCGGGTGGGATAAGCAGTTGAAGATCTGGAAGATCGATAACCCGGCGCAACCGCAGGCGGTGCACTCGTTGACGTTGCCCGAGAAGTGTTATGCGATGGACAACGTGCAGAATGTGGTGGTGGTGGCGATGGCGGAGCGGATGGTGTTGGGGTTCAGGTTGGAGGAGACGGGTTCGATCACGCCGTTGACGGAACAGCAGTCGCCGTTGAAGTACCAGACGAGGTCGATGGCGGTGTTGCCGGATGGAGACGGGTATGCTTTGGGTGGTGTCGAAGGTCGGGTTGGAGTGCAGTACTTCCACGATCCGCCAGACAAGGATCAGAAGGTGAAGAAGTTTGCGTTCAAGTGTCATCGACGCGCCAACGCGGATCATCCGGAGGTGCCGAGGAACGAGAGCCACCTCTACCCGGTCAACTGCATTGCGTTCAACTGCCACGGTACGTTCGCGACGGGTGGTGCGGACGGAAGTATCAATTTCTGGTGCAAACAGTCGAGGACCAGGTTGAAGACGATGGAGACAAAGGGGCCGGCTAATGCGCCCAAGGAGCTGCTGAAGACGAACCCGGCCAAGCAGCCGATCACGGCGATCGGGTTCAACAGGGATGCGACCATCTTTGCGTATGCGGTCGGGTATGATTGGCACAAGGGTTACCAGGGGGCGGGAGGGGTGGAGCCAAAGGTGTACATCCAGCCGGTGAATTATGAGGATGTCAAGAAGAGGCCGCCTAAGGCGTAGGCCGAAGCAATGTCGAGTTTTTTTTTCTATGGTCTCAATCATGGTCTGTGAACACGACAAGTTGAGGGCAAGTTTTTCCCCTTTGATCATTGCAATCTTTCGTCTTCTCACGCGCCATGAACAATCAAATCCAACACGCCCTTCAGCCTCCTCACCACGCCACCACCGTACGCGAACCCGAGCAGTCCATTGACGAAACCCCAACTCTTCTCCGGCCGCTCCAACGGGTAATCCAGTCTCGGCGGGATGCCCGTCCTGACCCAACTGAAAAGCCTATCCCTCGTCACCGCTTTCGCCTGGGTCATGGCCAACAGCCCCTCTGGGCCTGCAAACCTTCCGTACCCGCTCTTCTTGACACCGCCAAACGGCAGACCTTGGTTGAGGTAGCTGACGCCGAAATCGTTGATGTTGACCATCCCCGCCTGGAGCTTGTCCGCGACGTACTGGCAGTGGGCGAGGTTCGAGCCGAAGACGGAGGAGCCGAGGCCGTAGCGTGTGCTGTTGGCGAGCGTGACAGCGGCGTCGAGGTTGGCGGTGGGGAAGGGGAGGATGAGGAAGATGGGTGCGAAGAGCTCTTCGTTTGCGATGGCCATGGTGGTGGTCACGTCGGTGAGGAGGGTGGGGGTGAAGTAGTGGCCGTGTTTCCAGCGTGGGTGCGAGAAGCGTGTCCCGCCAACGAGGAGCTTGGCACCTTGCTCGACGGCGTCGGCGATGAGCGATTCGAGCCGGTCGAAGCGGGCGTCGGTGATCATGGCTCCCACGTCGACTCGGCTTGGGTTTTTCGCGTTCCGCGAGGCACCGAAGGGTGCATCGTCCATAAAGCTTCCCAGTTGCAGCGCGCGGATACGCGGCTCTACCATGCTCGCCAAATTATCGCTGATGGCTGCGTCGACGATGAACCTCTCGATCCCGATACAGTTCTGTCCTGCGCCCTGGAAACAACTGCGCATGAACGTCGACCCGAAGTACTTGAGATCGGCATCCTTGAGCAAGATCGCTGGATCCTTCCCACCCAACTCCAGCGTCACGGGCGTCAGCTCCTTCGTCGCCGCTTGAGCCACCAGCCTTCCCACGGGCTCGGAACCGATAAACGTAATGTGCGCCACCTCGCCACTCGCCGTCAGCTCCTCAGCCACCTCCGGAAAGCACGTAACCAGCTGAACCAGCTCCGGATCGCCGCCGCTCACCCTCAGACACTCCCTCACGCCGTCGACAAAGTACCTCGCCGACCACGCGACCAGCTCGCTGGCCTTGACGACGATCGCATTGCCCGCAAAGACGCTGCTGATGATGGGGCCCAGCACGTTGTGCGCCGAGTAGTTCCAGCTCACGCACGCGACCACCACGCCCATCGGCGCGTGGCGCACCTCGCACACCTTGTGCAGCAGCAGCAGGTTGTTGGGGCGCGTCTCGGTGCGCAGGATGCGCTCGCCGTTGGACACCGTCCACGCGAGCTTGCTGCAGGTGGTGAGCAGCTCGCCGAAGGCGGCGTCGATCGCGGTCTTGCCCGTATCGCGAGCGGCGACGCGCGTGATGGTTTCGCTGTCGGTCACGATCCAGTTTTGCATCGTACGCAGGAACTTTCTGCGCAGTGCGAAGGAGGAGTTGGCCCATCGGAGCTGTGCAGCCTTGGCTCGCGCGATCTTGGACCGGATGGTTTCCGCAGTGTCCGCATCCACCTCGTCGATGAGGTAGGCGGTGGCGGGGTCGTAGCAGATGATCTTGCCCGGTTTGGCCGCATCGCGGATGCTGGGTTTGGAGAGGATGGTGCCGGTCCATCCAGGTCGAGCTTGAGGTGGGGCAGGGATGGAGATGGACACACCCTGTTCAGCGACGTACGCGTTAAAAGCGGAACCGATACGGGAGATGATGAACACGATAAGACCGGTGAAAACGAGGCTGGTGGGGGATCGGACCGAGGTGGACTGGAGAGGTGGGAAAAGCTGGAAGAGGAACAGATCGGTCTGAAGGACAAAGAGTTGGAGCTGGAGCTGGATCTGCTCTGCCCATTGGGAGACAGTGTCGAGTGGGATCGCCATCTTCTGGAGATATCCCAGCTCGAAGGAGGATAGGATGAAGAAAGCTAAGGAAGGGAAGATGGTGAAAGGGAAAGCAACACAAGCAGACACACGCAGGCAAAGCCAAAGCAAAGCAAGAAGAAAATCCTTCACACCTGTGACTTGCAGCGGGAAGAAACACGGATAAACCTCTCTCTTTGAGCACGCGTGTGTGCGTGCGTGTGTGCGTGCGTGTGTGTGACAGAGTCCAGACACACACGACCAATGCGCGCCCTTTCCCCTCCTTGAGCGTGCTCAGAGGGGGCAAAAGAGAGTGCAGCTTTGACAGGCAGCCCAAACAAACCGGGTTTAAACTTGTCACAAATTGGCAGCTTTCATGCGTGTCAGAAACGTACGATTTTCTTCTCATCTACCACGCGACGCAGATCATCAGCGCGGGGACCAAAACCTAACACCCCCCTTTCGCACCTCATCGGGATCGGGTGAGATCGGTGCTCTCAGATGCCGATACGTCAGAGGGCAAAGGGTAACACGAGGCGAGACGGTGAGGAATGCTTGGCGCTCTCCAACAGCAGTCTCTTTTGGACACATGTCTTGAACGGGAGAGCACGCTTCTCGCAACAACGTGGCACATGGGGGAGGTGCGTGGGTCTGGTTCCATGCCAAGACATGCCAATTGACGATTCGACCCCCTCCTTCGAAGTGATCATCGGATATCTCGCACTTTTCTGCTCCAAGTCGATATACGACTCGTGTCGGTGGATGCGGACTTTCGTGCAGCATTTGAGGTTGATGCTTGGCAGTCGTGCAGGGTGTGTGAACGTGGTATAAACGCAGAGGTGCAAAGTGGCAAAGACGTGATGGCGACGAGAGAAAGAGGGGCCAAAGCGGAACCTTGCATCGTCGTTCAAGTTCACACGCTTGCCCCACGCAGGACCAGACGTGGGGGTCCCACTATGAAAAAAAAGGCTTGGCATTCGAGATCCGCACGCACTCTTCGGATCTCTCCCTCCGCTGTCACACTGCTTCACCTCTCTTAAGCCGTCGTTCGAACCATGTCATCTCTCATTCCGAGCATTTTTGAGCATATCAACGTCAAACGACCTCGATTGAGGCCGCTTTCGTTCTTGACTCTGCGAGCTATGACTGTTGTGTTCGGCAATCTCGAGTAAAAAAAGTCGCCGATGTGTGTGCCCTGTCTGTGCCTGAAAAGCGCGATCTCTCGTAGAGGCGAAATTATGGTGAATTTCGAGCGCAACATGACGAAGCGGCACAGTCAAGCCGAGCTGCAACACAGTGCATACGTCACACGGCCAAATCCAGTGCCGACCAAGATCAGCGACGGCACCAGACACTCGACTCCGTTTTGGGTTGGTCGAGGGTCGTCACAACTGTACTGTATACGATGCACATACGAATGCATGCAATTGCGAGTAACTACGACGCCGGTTAATGTGTCAGGAGAGTTCTTGGCCAAGTTAGCACCCACCGCCTCAGACATGCTTTCCTCATTGACTGATGTCGACAGCCGGCATTCATCTGCAGCAAACGAGAGCTGACAGCGGACAAGTGTGAGTGTGACAGGGACAGAGAGAAAGAGTGCGGCGCCGACGGTCCGCTCGTTTGATTTTTTGAGAGGCTTTTACGAGTCGGTTGTCCTCGCTTGGCACGATCTAAAGTTCTTGGCAAGTCAGTCCCACACGCGGAAGGCGTCGACCATTTCACCTTTCCTCCCTCCCACTCTAGGGCTTGGCCTTTCCATATATCTGGCGTTGACCTCCAGCCCACCTTCATCTCATCCACCACCAACCACCGAGTCACTCAAACGAATGTTGGACATCAAGTGGATCCTACCGCAATCTCTTCCGTCGACAAGACCATGACTACCTCCTGCTTGATCTAGTCCAAGGCGCTTCACCAGCTGCTCCACCTTAGAGTCGGCTTCTCTTTCTCTTTCAAGCGACAATACCCTCTCAGGAATCTTTCTACTTGCTCTAGTATCGATACCATATACCCGCTCGCTCTCACTTTCTCGCAACTTCGTCCAAGATGACCTCCATCGCACGTCGCATTGTCAGCGGCCAAAAGGCCCGCTTTCAAGACCCTCTGCTCCACCTCGACCTCGACCTCACCTACGTCACCGACCATATCATCATCATGGGCTTCCCAGCATCCGGCGTCCAATCTCTGTACCGCAACAAGCGCTCCGATGTCCGCAGATTCCTCGACAAGCGCCATGACGATCTCTACCGCGTCTACAACTTTTGCCCCGTTACTGAAAATTCGTACGACGCCGACGAGTTCTACGGCAGGGTTTCACGCTTTCCGTTCCCAGATCATCACGTCCCGCCGCTCAGCTTGATCCCGCTGTTCGTCGCCGATATCACAGAGTACCTCGAGTCGGATCCGGATGCGACAGCCGTGATCCACTGTAAGGCAGGAAAGGGCAGGTCGGGGACCATGACATGTTGCTATCTAGTGTCCCTGCCGTACCTGCCCACGGCGCCGACGAGTGTCAAGAACTATAGCAAAATGCAGCGTCCTCAGAATCAGTCGGTCGTGTCTCCATCCTCCAAGCCGCTGGCTACGATTGCTTCTGCTGATGGACGACAGCAGCAAGATTCGACTCAGATTCAACCGCCACCGAACGCAATGGCGGCGCCTGCGGTTCCACAACGCCGAAGCAGTGCGACTTTGCAAATCCCTCGTTCGGCAGCGTGGACCCAATCCATGTCCACCGACGCTGCGTACGTCGCTGCCTCAGAAACTGGAACGCTCCGCCGCCGGCCCTCCCTCGCACCCGAGCAAAGCATCATCCGCAACGACGACCACAACCCGCAAGTCGAAATCGACCAAATCTCACAACGACTTCAGACCATTTTCGACCTGCATACAGAACGTCGTATGAAGCCTCCCGCCAGCAAGAAGACCTCCGGACGCCAGCGTGCTCGATCGCAAGCTGCAGGTTTACGTCCCTCTGCTCACTCTACGGGCGCCATGAACTCTGCAGCTGGCTCCACTCTTTCGCTGCGCGCACTGGGCGCCGGTCCAGCAGGTCGAAGCTGCGACGCTCTTCACATGTCTTCGCTCAGCACTCACGACTTGAGCGCTAGTCAGCACTTTGCTACGCACAGCAGAGCCAGCACGAGCACATCGCGATGGGATGATAGCCTCGGCTACGCCAACATGAGCAGCTCATCGGTCGATCCTTATGCTCGATTCGGAGCCGATGAAAGCGCAGACTCGATCGCTGTCAACCAGAACACCGAAGACCATGGTAGCACAAAGCAACCCAAGATGGGCGTCTCGATCCCAAGTCAACGTCGATGGGTCGGGTACTGGACACGAATCCTGTCGGGTCGTGATGCAAGGCTGTCAATGACTTCCCACATCCGTCAACCGCGGCGTCTCATTCGCATCACGCGTATCTCTGTCGAGCGTCGTGATGCTTCGTCTTCCTCCAACCGTGCACAAGGATTTTTCGAGCGCTTCGTACCCCACTCCGACTCGCTCAGCGTTCAGCTAGTGCGGTATCAAGACGCACTCGTCGACCGACTCGAATCGTGGGAGCGACACGCGCGACGTCGAGCCCGGGCGTACGGCCAGCACGATCCCTCCGGCCTAGCAGGTGATCTGGATGCCGAAACACAACAGCAGAAGCAGTACCTCAAGACGCTGCGCCGGAAAGCGTCCGACCTGCACTGTTGGGACGGGAACAAGTTTGGCGAGCAGCACGAGAGCAAGATCGGCAACTGGGGGGTGTGCGTCCATGCGGAAGCGGAACGGGCACGGGCGTTTGACTGGAAAGACGACCAGCCGCAGTTGGAGTACTTTGCGCTGTTGTCGGAGACGAAAGAGAGGGAGGAGGTGGGAGAGAAGATGAGCAGGTATACGTTTGAGCCGAAGGAGCAGCTGGAGGGGAAGGAGAGGCAGTCGTCGACGTCGAGTGCTGATTCGGGGTATTATTCGAATGGAGATGCGAATGGGGGGGATGCGCATCTAGCTCCACCGACAAACGCAGCTCCGGGCACGTTGAGGAAGATGACGCGTAAAGCATCGGCCATCTTCGCCCGCCCGTCGACCGACCTTTCCTCAGCCACTTCAGCGCGGGGCGAGACCGAAGTCACACCCCCCTCATCCACCTCTTACCTGCCCAACCCGATCGCCGAAGGACAGATCCTCGACGCGGACCGCGAAGTGTGCGTCAAGATCCTCGTCGGACGGACGGGGTCGAAGCACGCCAAGCTGCCGGACATTGCTTCGGCGGGGTGGTGCTGGTTCATCCCGTCGTTCGAGGATCCAGATGCTGGAGGGTCGGGGATGGCCAAGGTAGGCGCAAAGACGGTGATCAGGTTTGAAAAGGACGAGATCGATTTCAGAAAACAGCCGCTGGGGGTGATGGCGGTTGAGGTGGAGTGGGAGTGGGTTAGCGTGGGCGTGGATGAGGGCGAGGAGTAGTTCGCGATAGCAATAGAGCTGTATAAGAACTTGATGTGAGTGAGTGAGTGAGAGATGGCTGGGATGAAAGGTGTGTGATGTTGCTAAGTGGGACAGCTGAGGAAGCGAGGAGCGGCAAAAAAAATCATTGTTAGATTCATGGGATCGAGGTGGAGGCGCAGTCCGCTCGAGCCAACGAAGAATGGCGCAGTCGGAAGTCACAGTTGGATCGCTTTCTCCTTTGCTTCCATCTTGCCATCTTAGCTGTTCATCATCGTCAAGGTTGTGCAACGCACTTGACCATCAACCTTCGATTCAAAGCAGCGCTTCCTATCACTTGCACACCCCGCCCCGCGACTTCGTTTCTCTGCGCCAACCTAGAAAGCGTCCGTCTTGCCGCTGCGCCTCCCCCGGCGTCCGCTCTCCGCCCAACATGGCCTCCTCGTCCTCGACCTCGGCCTCGATGGCGCTCGCCAACTTCGAGCTCAACAACTCCATCCTCACGCTCTCCTCCTCCGCGCTCGACTCGATCTTCCGCTACGACACGGAAGCGCAACGGGCCGTGCTTCGCGCGCAACCGTGGAAGAGCGATCCGCACTTTTTCCAAAAAGTGCGCATCTCGGCGGTGGCGCTGATCAAGATGGTGATGCATGCGCGGTCGGGAGGGATCTACGAGATCATGGGGTTGATGCAGGGGAAGATCGACGTGGCGAATCGGACGTTGTACGTTATGGACAGTTTCGCGCTCCCGGTGGAGGGGACGGAGACGAGGGTGAACGCGCAGAACGAGGCGTACGAGTACATGGTGCAGTACCTCGACCACTCCAAGGAGGTGGGGAGGCTCGAAAACGTGGTCGGGTGGTACCACAGCCATCCGGGCTACGGCTGCTGGCTGTCGGGCATCGACGTCAACACCCAGCGCACCAACCAGCAGTTTCAAGACCCGTTCGTAGCCATCGTCATCGACCCCAACCGAACCATTTCTTCGGGAAAAGTCGACATCGGCGCGTTTCGAACCTTCCCCGAAGGCTACACCCCTCCCTCAACCACCGGAGGAGGAGCAGAGTACCAAACCATCCCGCTCAACAAGATCGAAGACTTCGGCGTCCACGCCAACCAATACTACCCCTTGGAGGTGGAACACTTCAAATCGAGCCTCGACTCGAAACTGCTCGAGCTGCTGTGGAACAAGTACTGGCAGAACACGCTCAGCCAGAGCCCGCTGGTGTCCAACCGGCAGTACACGACCGAGCAGGTGCGCGATCTCGGCGAGAAGCTCGCCCAGGCGGCCGCTCCCGGAGGCGCAAGGTCGAGCGTCAGCAGTTCGCCGTTTGCCCCGTCAGCCTCCACCGCTGCTGCAGGAAGCGCGGAAGGGAAGAAAGAAGCCAGTAGACCAGAAGCAACAGAGCTCATCGAAGAGTACGAGAAACGCGCCAAAACTTCGACACTATCAAGAGCAGCAAACGACGCTCGCAAGCTCGCCAGCGAGGCGAACCACGGATTGCTGGCGAGCCAGTTGAAGAGCACCCTGTTCAACGGCGCGGCGGCCAGTGGCGATGGGAGGTGATTCGTCTTTTGTACCCCACTCACACGCACACACAATCTCAACCATCATCATCCTCATCTGAGCACAGCCTGATCACCACACACACATGATGAACAACGAAACCATATGCAAAATTTCAAGATAGGGTAGTACTCTTAGTGTGTAATGCTTTAAACCTTTTTTCTCCAATCTAAAACGTCTCCTCATAGGCATTGGTAACATCCCTGAGCACCTCTCTATCCAGGCCCTCCTCCGTACCCTCCTCCTCCTCCTTCTCATCCGCATACCCCACCGTCTCATCCGCCTCATCGCCATGCGGCTCGGCATCAAACACCGCGAGCCCTCCGACGGGAGTATTCGCCCTCGACACGGGCGACTGCTCGGGCCTCTCCACGCCCTTCCTCTCGTACAGGTCCACCCTGAGCACGTTCAGATCCTGCTCCTCCTCCACCCCGACCACGCCTTCGGGGAAGCTCTTGTGCGCCCAATCGATCACGTACGTCGAAGCGCGCATGAACTTTTTATGCGCGTACTTCTTGTGGAAGAACTGATGCGTAATGGGTCGCAGACAGTAATCCAACATGATCTCGGCCGTACCTAGCAACTCTTGCTCGCTGTACGTCGAATAGTGAACCAGCGTCGGAGTCCACTCTCCACGCTCCAGTACTTCGCGTGCCAACCACACCGACGCGGCAGCAACCAGCGACGGCGGATGCTCCATCAGCCTGTAGTCAAGCAAGGAGATCTCCATAAAGTACTTGGCAACGGTACGCGTCTGGATATCGTAGTTGTCGGCCTTGCTGATACGACGCAAGAAGTTCATAGGGTTGGCGTACGACATGCTGAAATCAAGCACTTTGAGGACATAACGCTCAGCCCTGAGAATCTCGACGTCAGTATACCCACCATCCGCAAGGTAGTAAAAGTTCTGGATGGAAGGGCACATGACCTCCTCGTACTTGGAGGCGATGAACATGGCGGTGACACCGACGAGCTGGAGCTTGGAGAGCGAGATGGTTCGTCGCGACAGGAAGCGGTCGATGATGTTGACAGCCAGGTAGAGAGTCTCGGGAAGCAGACGGAACTTGGCATGGACGTCGACGAGCCAGTCGACGAGGATGGCGCGCACGTCCCAGTTGATCTCCTTCTGAGTCAGCATGTAGTCGCCGTTGGGCATGTTGATGATCTCGAGCTCCTTCATATACTCGAAAATGTCGTTGACGTACTCGGCGACCATGAGCGGGTCTTCGGCATCTTCGGCGTCGAGGTCCTCCCAGCCTTCGTCCTTGGCTGGCTTGTTGGCCTGCTCAGTCTTGAGACGCTTGGCCTGGGGAGCCTCCATCTTGTCGTCGGTGTCCTGGACCTCGTTGAGCTGGACCTTGGATGATCGCGACGCAGCAGTGACCGGGGCGGCGACGGAGGTGGTGGAAGCATCGCGACGGAGACCAGTCTGGGAGTTGCCCGAGGCGCTACGGACCATGGAGCCCTTGCGAGCAGCAGCGACAGCGGAAGCGGCATTGGTGGTGGTGACGGAGGTTGATCTGGATGCTGCCGAGGGAATGCCGGATGTTGTGGAAGCGGTGGTGGTGGTGCCGCCGGCGACGCGTCTCGAGGCACGCAAGGGACGGTCAGCAGCTGAAGCGGCGGCATCTCCAGCAGTAGCAGTGGTGGTGGTGGTGGGTCGGGTGCGTACGACGCGACGAGCAGCGCCGACGCCGGTAGTGGTGGTGGTGGCGACGCCGGCGGTTGTGGTGGAAGCTGATCGCGACGAGGTGGATGCGGATGTAGTGGCGCGAGGTTTGATGGCATCTTTCAGAGCAGCTTTACCCTTGTCGTCGTTGCCGGCCATGTTGGAACGGGTTCGGTTGGCGTTTGTGACATCGCCGAGAGCAGCTCTCTTCCGAGTTCCGAGAACGCCAGAGGCGGCCGAAGCGGCGGATGCCTTGGTAGCAGCGGTGACGGTGGAGGCAGGCTTGGAGGGGCCAGCGTCCCCAGCACCACCTTCGAGACCGTATCGAGCGGTTCTGGAGGTGACGCCGGTGACGCCAGCATTCTCTTTGGCCTGGGCGCCGGTGGCCGAGGCGGTGCTGCGTGTCCGCAGTGGGATGCGACGGGATGCCTATCGGACGGGTAAGAACGAGGACGAGATGACGATCAGGACCAGGTCGCGATGACGAGAAGGGCAATGAAGCGCGGGAAGACTTACGATATTCTGAGACATGATGGTTATGCTTGTGGTATAACTTCAGAGAAGGTTAGTCGGAGGCTGTCGATCGCGTCAGACACGAGCGCGATGGAAGCCGGTTCGTCGCGACGATGGCGGCGAGAGAAGAGGCGATACAGAGGTAGCGATGCGAGTCAGCTTGAGAACATGGAGGCATGTATGCGAAAGCTTGCAGATCAACGCGACGTGAGGTGGAACGGAAAGATGCTGAATGTAGACGCGACCAAGTACGAAACGAGCCGGTGGGATGATGCACAACGAGAACGATGCTGGTGAAGGTGAAACTGGAGCAGATGATGGTGATGCCGAAGACGAGTGCGAGTGAGAGAAGCCAGAAGAGGTGAAGTGGAGAGGCGAAGAGAGGATAGGATGGCAAGATGCGATGAAGGTGAGGGAGAGGAAGAAGGAAGGATGGGAAAGAGTGGAGATGAGGACAGAGAATCGAGAGGAGCGCTCGTCTGAGCAATGACCGACCCAAGAAAAAAACGAGGCAGCAGAGAGGCAGACCACGAGAAATTGAGAAAAAGGCAATAGAAACACGGCAGCGCAGCCACGACGGTTTTGTAACCACGAATTGAGAGCCACGAAAGACTGCCAATTCAAAACGGTCCAACGTGACTGGCGACTGGCGACTGGCGATTGGCGTTCGCGCTCACTAGAAAATCGCCCAAAAATCCGAGAAAATGCGCAGAAAATGACGAATTAAATGGGAAAATTCTCGCCTTTTCTGGCTCGAAATGACTGAGGCTGCAACCGCGTTTTGGCACGAGACACGACAATTATTCGCGAGAAAATGCCAACTGTGCGTGTCGCAACCGAGTCTTGCCCTAAAGAGCCGCGAGCATCGAGAGACTGCTCATCGCGAGCTGCAACCCATCGACTTTTTATTCCAAAGAAATAAAAAATCAATTTTGCGCTTTCGCAAGCCACGGCGCTGAGATTCAACTTCCAAGCCCGAGCCACAGCCAGCAGCTCGCTGGCCCAAAAATCGAAAATTGTTAGATCTCGTTCCATGGGCCGACTTGCTCGCTGCAACACCATCATGCTCTTCATCGTGTTGACGATGACAAGAGGGACTGGGTAGCTATGAAAGGAAAGAGCTAGCTGCTTGTGTGGCACGCTAGACCTTGAGCAGAAGATCCTAAGCGCAGAAGTGAGAGCGCGACCGCAGCCCAGGCTGATGAGTTTGGCCAGGACGCAACCTGTCGACACCGCTTGACCTCCTTGGCAGCTAGCATGGGTCAGGGCATGCAAGACTAGCAAGCACGAACCACCTGAATGTCACGGTAGGAGGCTTTATTGGTACCTCGGAGCAGAGAAGCAGGGGCGACGAGCGAAACCACGACGGGGCGAGACGAGACGAAGCGACACGAAACCACCGGGAACAAGAACGAGACCAAGACCAGGAAGCGCAAGTTGGGACCGCAACGTGATACTCACCAAGTGAAGATCTTGATAGAGAGAGAGCTGTGGGTGGAATTCCTTGTTGTAGAACGTTGCGTGTGCTGTTGGCTGTGGTGGTGGATTTGGTTTCCGGTGGATGTCGAAACGGAGTGTGTTGGCAATGTCGGTGTCGATGTCGTCGAGTAAGTCGAATGGAGGTTGGCGGTCTATTGTCCCGCGGCTGAAATCAGAGAGTGAGTCCAGCAAAGGCTGTCTAGTGTGATGATAATGTCTTGAAGTGTCGACGCAAGAAAGGCGTTATGACTGGGTGCTCGTACAACGAAGCGCGCTTGTGATGTGCAACGACGCTTTACCAGAGGCTTGCGTGTCGTGTCGAGTCAAATAGATAAAGAGCAGAGGAGCAAAGAGGTGAGAGTGAGATGATGATGATGATGATGATGACGGAAAGGAGGAGGTGTGAATAGGAAACGAGTCGAGGTGGTGGACGGCAAGGATGGTCTGGAGTCAGGAAAGCAAAAAGACAAGTCATTCTGAGACACGCTCACAAAGCAGAGCCTGGAAATTGTATTTTGAACGCCCTTCCAAGCCTATGCTTTGTTGGTCGATTCTACACTTTCTCTCTCTCTCCTCCCTTGCTACGGGTAAATTGAGCGCTTAGAAACCACGAATTCGATTGCCTCTATGAGAACACTCGAGTCGCTCACTGACTTGGCTTTCATCGCTCTACTTGGTCAGTCGAGAGGCTGTGAACACGCGTGCTGCTGCCGAGCCTTCATCTCGCATTCTCCCTCGTGTGTCTCGAATCGCGATGGGCGCAGTATGGGCTTCGTGTAGGCATAGACCGCGAAGCGTGATCCGTGTCGTAAATGGGACTTTATCCAGAGGCGCAGCGCATGTTATTCCAAGCATTGATTCGCCGCAGAGCAAGCTCAATATTCACGAACTCTTCGACTGTGGTGCTCGTGTGTCCAGCTTGAAAGCGAGAATACAAACACCACGGCAGCAATACACAAGGCGCGAGCGTGGCTGCTCAATCTACGTCACAAGTGTTTCAAGCTCTGCCTGCACTTGGGGCTGGACAGGGTCGTGTCAAGTCGCCTCTGTTACGGACGGAATAGCCACGGTCAGCTTGTGATGGATCACTTACGCTTCGACGTTCGAAGATCGACACTCTGAGCATGTCGTATCTCGATTCGAGCTTCTTTGTCATAGTGAGATTGCAATGGCCTATCCTGCGCTTTGTCGACCTCGTCGCCGATAACCACCGCAGGCTCTCTTCAATTCGGTGAGCTTCTGTCTTCACCTGTACCTCTAACCAGCTGCACAGCCATTAAAATGAAGCTACAGAAGCAGAGCCGCGGACCTTCAAGGTTAGTATGATGTTTGCCATGAGAATATATGATCTCCTCGTCAGCGTGGGGGGAAGGTTGGAATTAAATGCAGACCAAAAAATACAGGTTGAGCTTCTCGTTCAAAAAAACAGGCTCCAAAATTCGAGATTTCAGCGATTCGAGTCCAAAATGACACAAAATCAAGAAGAAAGTCGGCTTCGAAAAAAAAAACTCCACATTCGAAACACACGCGACGCGGGTCGAACATCACGTGCCCGAGAGAACATTCTGCTTTTCAGAGCCATGACGAGACCATCCCTCGACCACGCAGGCAGCAACGGCCTCGACGGCGACTCGAAGAGGGGCACAACACATCATTACCAAACGGCAGATAGAATCACAAGGCTACCGTCACAACAAGTCAAACAGATCTGCAAGTGGGGGTGGGGCAAAACAAAGGTGGGCTGGTACAACGGGCAAGGAAGGGCAGCGCTTGTGGTGCGAGTGCGTTGGAAGCCAAGCCTGTTCGGGCTTTGCAAAGAATACAAGGCTTTGAAATGCGAAATGAAAGTCAAAGCGTCATGCAGCTGAGCGGGCCGTGGTGCAAAGGGGCAGCGAGGCGGAACAGCCACGCTCTGGCGGCGCAAACGCACGCAGTGACCCGCTCTCATCTCGAAGGCGTGGGCAGAGGACCCTGAAGCAAGTTGGGTGGGTCGATGGTTCCAGTCACTGAGTGTGCTCGCGTGATGGGATCGCGTTGAGTAGATTCGCGCTCTCTTTTTTTCTCCGCCAGAAAATTCGCACCGCGCCAACTCTTACGCCATGCAAAACCAACACCTTTTCCTTCGACTGGACCAGTCAGCCAAGAGTCAAGAGCAGAAGAGAAGCCCATCCCGCACTCGTCACATGGTCGTCCCGATACTCATCGCTGAGATCGTCAGGAAACAAGACCGGCATCGGCGACTTTGAAAAGTCACCCTCCACGGTTGCAGCAGCGCGTCGTCCCTCCTCGCCATCTCCACTAAACTTAAAAAAAAGCAAAACTCAGCCAAAACGCCACGGCTTAATCCGCTTTCCCATTCGCCATCATCGACCTCTCTGACCATCAACTACTACATCACACCATGCCTTGTCACCTCACCTCCTTCGTCACAGACTGATTTTCTACCTCCGTCACCCCCTTCCCGCTGGATCACGATCTCACCCCCGCGCGCGAAAAGGATCTCTCTCAACTCCGATCAATCCACTCCAGCTCGTCCTTCTCACCGCGGACGACTGACACCAGCTGCTCGCAAACATCTCCATCACTCGAAGCAAGGGCCACGCTCGGATCGCAGCTGCGAATCGTACCGCGACAAAGCGTATATCACCTCCATATCCAAGCGCATGCTCCGCATTCAAGCCCCTTCACTACCGCCTGCGCCAGCAGGCCCGAGCGCTTCAACTCAGCGCTCGCTCCCAGTCTGAGCCGCGTTTCTCGAATATCGCCACCGCTGCCCAACATGCAACCTATCACGCAGCTCAATCCACTGCTCCACGCCCAGCGCATCAACATCCTGCCTCGTGATCAATCACCGACAAAGTCATCCCCGATTACAAGTATGGCTCCGTCTACAATCATTCCGGCCAAGCGCCGCCAGCCGCCACCCTCATCGTCTCTTGCGCACCCACAGCCATCCACCAGCACAGCAAGAGTCTCCTCTTCCACGGCGCAGTCTGCCGCCTCCACCTCGTACGCCAAGAAACCTCTTAAGAAAAAGGTCAACTCTTCCACAGATGACACCGTCGCCGCAAGACTGCAGCCAAAGCTCTCCGATACCTCATGGCGCAGGGCCCAGTCGCATCAGCATGTCAACCTCAGTGGGCCCACTCGTCGCACAGTACTCGAATGGCTGCCCCGTGAAGTCGTCTTCATGATCCTTCACCTCTTATCGTTTCAAGACATACAGAGCCTCATGCGAGCCGACAAACGCATACGTCCACTCATTCATGCGAACTCCTTTTGTCCCTGGCGAAAGCTCTTGGCCTCCTTCCTCCATCGAGAGCGCCTCTACGATGATATCATAGCGCTCGAGGAAGCGTCTCTCTTTGATGCAGATGAACGTGACAGCAATCACGAAGACAACACCGACGCAGATCAACCCACACGCGTCGCCAACACCCGCGGCGGCGAGGTTGCAACCACAGCATCCGCGGATCAGGTGCAGATCGAGACCAATTTTCTTCAAGCATACACAGACATCGTCACCAGCTTGCAGCTCAAGTCCGCCCCTCTCGATCTCCTCGAACTCGTCCCATGCCTCACCAAACTTTGGCATGGGCACCCTGGCTTCCACCTCATTCGCAAGTGGTGTCGTGACTTTGTCGTCGGCCGTGCCACCGCAGACCACCTCTTTGGCGCTGTAGAACATACCGTCGCAGTCGAGGTCCTTTGCAGTATTCGTCTCTATCTCTCCGCCGTTCGCATCTCACGCACCTTCTCGCAAAACCTCCCTCCGCTCCAGTCAGTTCGCATCTTGGATTACGATTGCCGCACCGCCATCAACACTTTCTTCCAACCCGACCGCATCCTCCCTGCACCCGGCGCCGACCTCACCTTCCAGCTCACTCACGAACAGGATCGATTCGTACGTCGAGACGTGCGTCCCGGCGAGCTCATCAAAGTGCAGGCCTTCGCGGGCACGGGCAAGACTAGATCTCTTCTCGCATATGCCGAGCGCCGTCCTCATAAGCGGTTCCTGTACATTGCTTTTAACAAGGCTGCAGCCGATGAAGCGCGACGTCGCTTTCCAGATCACGTTCAATGTCGCACCATGCATTCCGTCGCCCTTTGCCAGGTCGTGCGTACAGCTGGACAAGAGATAGGCGACCTACGAGCACGCGATGTGGTTCGATTGCTCGGCGAGAGTCTTCCAGAAGGCCAACTCACGCGCACTCAAGCCATGGCCACCCAGGGCGGCGGGCGCGACCACCGTCTCACTCCCACCGCTGTTGCCACCTATGTGCTGTCCACCCTTCAGCGCTTCTTCTATTCGGACGACACCACCATCGATCCCGAACGCCATGTCCCCAACAAAGTAGCCACAGACACGGACCTCAAGATCCGCGCTGTGGCAAGATGTGCGCAGGAGCTGTGGGATTCCATTCGACAAGGCTCTCCCGACCGCAACGGCAAGTCGGTCAAATGTCCGCACGATGCCTACGTCAAGCTGCTTCAGTTGCAAGCACCGCATCATTCCGAAAACTTCTTCAAGGCCTTCGACGTGCTTTTGCTCGACGAAGCGCAAGATTTGTCCGCAGCCCAAGTGTCAATCCTGCTGCGAGCCAAGAAGCACTGCGGCATCCTCATCGTCGGTGACGTCTTTCAGAAGATCTATGGATTCCGCGGCGGTACAGCAAAGGCATTCAACGAGCGTCTCTATCCAAGTTCGGCCCATTTCCAGCTCACCAAGAGTTTCCGTTTCGGAGATTCCGTCGCCAAGATCGCCACAGAGATGCTTGGTCTTCGCAAACCCGCTCCTTGGGAAAAGCCCACAGCTAAGCCCGTCCTCACTGGCGCGCTCGGAACGGCGGACCGTATCTACGCAGAAGCAAGCGTCTTCCGTAGGCAGCTCGAGTCACCGTCATCGACGACAGAGCCGACGCAAGCCACACAACAAGAGCAGCAGGCGCAACAGCAGCACGGCGGAAACGGACAGCATGCAGAGGTCGGAACGCAACCAGCGAATGGTGCAGCAGCGCTAGCCGAGGCAGTTCAGGATCAGATCGGCGAAGGCCAAGAAGCTGTGGCTCTGCAAGTGGGATCCGTAGGAAGGATTGGCAGCAGCGATGAGCTGGTCCGCCACACGCGCATCTTTCGCTCCAATCGAAAGCTCTGTCTCACGGCTCTGGCTTTGTCCGCCTCACTACCACAACCACACAGGATCTTCCTCAAGACGAGTCAAGCGCTGCAGCCAGATGCCATCGTCACGCTGCTTCGCGATGCGCACATCCTGTATCATAACGACTCCAGATCCATGTCGCGAAACTCGCTGCTGCGCGACTTTGCCAGCTGGAAGGATCTCGTCCAAAGGGTCGAGGCCGAAGGATCAGGCGAGAGCAAGTTGAGTTTGGCCGTCGCGTTGGGCGGTCTCTTGGCCAGCTCGGATTTCCTCGATCAGGTAGCTGTGCTCGAGACGCGCTTCGCAGACACAGAAGAAGCTGCTACCGTGATTCTGACTACGGTGCATCAAGCCAAAGGTCTGGAATGGGACTGCGTTCATGTTGAAGACGATTTCCGACCCCGTTTTGGAGGTGAAAGGGCACAGAGGGTCGAGGTGGCGAGTTATTGGAGTCAAGACGAGCTCAACCATCTCTACGTCGCTTTGACGCGAGCCAAGCGAAAGCTGGTGGTGTCAAGAGTTGTGCTCGAGTGGATCGCGGCTATGCGCGGCATGTACCGGTACAGACTGCTGACGAGCAACAGCACCACGAGTCTGGGCAAGACGGGCTTGTGTCCTCACTGCCATGCGTCCAAGCATCCTTTGGTGGTCAAGGAGTATCGGTTGGCGTGTTTCGACTTTTTGAATCCTCGATGCAACAACGTCGGCTCATCGCTGCAAGGCAGCTCGCAGGATCCAGCGCCGCTGACAAAGATCATCGGGTGTACTGGGTGTCTTTCAGATCCCAACTCCGCTGTGCATGGAGATTCGCTCATCGACCCGGATCTGGCTCTCTTTGTCGCTACTGCTCCCAAGATTACTAGGCAGCGTCCACACGGCCCCAAGCAAGTCGAAGAGGAAGGTGTGAGCACTTCGAAAGTTGTCGCGACCACAGCGCCGGCAGCGTTCAAGTTGGATCCGGGGAAACATCCGTTTTTGAAAGCGGATCATAGGTCGATGAAGTGGGCGATCATGCATCATGAGTACAAGCGAGCTGTGGAGGGGTGGTTCCAGGAGTAGGAGGGAGGGGAAGGAGGAGGAGGAGGAAAGGGAGAAAGATCACTTTTGTATCTGTTTCGATCCGCTCAGTTCAGACAGCGAAAGAATGATTGTCTGCACAGCCATCCAAAGAGACCGAGTGCAAACGTGCAAAGAAGAATGAAGATGCATTACCAGCCAGCCGTTTCTGGAAACCTATACGCCAGCCATACCAAACATGCCCGTCGCATCTCTGACCTTGGCCACGTCGCTAGCGGTCAGATGGTGTTTCTGGGACAAGAAGAAGTCTTCGAAGATCCTTTCGATCTCTGCGTCACCCGGGCTTCTTCCGGACGGACCGGGGCTGGCGGCGCCTGCTTCGACGGAGGGGCCTGAGAACTGGAGTTCCAGGAACGATCGTAGACCGGTCCAGAATTCGGTGCTTCGGATCTTGTTTTCGTGCAGCCTGCTGATGCTGGGGCTGAGGGGTGGTGGGACGGCTGTTCCGGGGTACTGCGGCGCAGCATTGCCGCCTGCTTGCGGGGAGAGAGGTTTCGAGTTGCGACCGGATAGCGTCTCGTCGTCGGTGGTCAGGGTGAGTTCGGGGATGGATACGCCGGAGGCGGTGCGGTTGTGCGAAGGTCGGGAAGAGGTGATGATCGGCGCCGGCGCTTGCAGGTCCGCAGAGGTTGGTTTGGACGGGGTCGAGGTAGGCTGCGCCGACATGGATTCGTACTGAGAAACAGTGTAGGTCTTCTGAGAGAACGCATGCAGCTGCGCAATCTCATCCTTGAGCAGCTCGTTGACCATCCGATGACGTTTGAGGGTGGAGAGACCGGCGAAGGCGTCAGAGACGATGACTACGTCGTATGCTTGCCCGCAGCCGCCGGAGACGTCGGAGACGACCTGGAATGTCGGGGAGAATTGGCAGAACAGAACAAAACGAGCGAGCCGGGAGGAAGAAGGAGAAAAAAGCAATGCAGAGTCAGAGTCAGCGTCGTCAATTCGTTTACAACTTTACCGACTCGCTGCCGGCTCCGCACTTCTTTGACGGACTGCGAGAAGCAGGCAGGTCATTGCGCAACGAGAACTCACCAATGTCGAGACGTTCTCCACTTTCTGACGGATCGCCGTCTCGAGGTCTTGTGATGAGACCATTGTCTAGCGAGTGTCTCTGAAGGGGTCGGTGTCAATTGATGATTCTTGGGTGTCCAGTTGCTGTTTGTTCTGTGATCGCGAGTCGATGAGTGATCTGGAAGCGGGTTGTGCGGAGCCGAAAGAGGGCTGCGAGTTCCTTTTGCGACAGATTTGCAGGCGGCGAGGGTGGTGGTGGTGTGATGAATGCAAGCTTGACGAGCGAAGTGGCCAAGCAATGATAGCGACAGGCGCAGCTCGCGTATCTGATTTGGGACGTTTTTTGGAGCTGCGTGGTTGAATATCAGACAGCGGGCAAAAGAGAGAGAGAGACAGGCGCGGCGTATGGGCCAAGAAAAGGAAAAGGGAAAATTCCTTGAAACAATTTCCCGCCTTTGAACCCTTTTCTGGCTGGAAAGAGGCTTAGGAATGCGCTTTTGCCGACTGGCTCGTGCTTGCAGAGCATCAAGAGCCCGATTTGGCAAGATCTCGTAATTTGTTAGGCCGAGAACATTTGGCGCACGTCCACATTTTTTGGGCATGCTGGACCCTGAATCCAAGTCGCCGGCTTCTTCTTTGCTGCCACCGTCATCCCACCGATTCACTTGGCATTGCTGAGCCACACAATCGCCGCCAACATCCTTCGCAGACTGCGCATTCCGGACTTCAGAGGGCCGGTCACATCGCACACTCGTCTGTGCTGGCCCTCTTCGCATCCACGCACGGCACCTCGGCATCCGAACAGAGAGTTGGTAGGGGCGAGAGTCCGATCGTCAGCAATGTCCACCTCAGCTTCATCTGCCGGCGTTCAAAAGCGCATCGCTAGCATTCAGCTTGATTCTAAACACGCCGATGTGGCTGGAAACACCGACACAGTCCTCAATCTTGTCTTTCAGCTCATTTCTCAAAGAGAATCGAGACCCATTCATCTTCTAGTTCTGCCAGAGCTGGCACTCACCGGCTACGTCTTCAAGAGCAGAGATGAAATCGAACCTCTTCTCGAGGACGCTCGCAAATTCGAGCCACCAAAATCTCATTCACCCACATCGAATTCGAAGCAAGATACTTCCCAGGCAATATCGGCGTCTTTTCCTGAGATTCGGGCCAAGTGTCTCTCCTCAAAGCAGCCTAGTCTCAATCTAGCTGCTCATCTCGCACAGCAGCTCGATTGCCATGTCGTCATAGGCTTTCCAGAGATTGGCTCGTCGCAAGGGATCACGAACAAAAATCTCGCCGATGTCCCCTTCGATGCTAGACCCACCGATGTCAAAGATGCAGAGCCACTGCAGCAATCAGACTCCGAGGTGGGCGGCGTTCAGGACCAAGCTTTCAACTCGGCCGCTCTTCTCAAACCGGACGGATCAATCCAGCACATTTTCCGCAAGCATTTCCTCTTCGAAACAGACGAGGTGTGGGCATCACAGGGCAGTGGCTTCGAGGCCGTCCATTTGCCTCTCCTCGGCAAGGTCTGCGTAGCCATCTGCATGGATCTCAACCCATTCAAATTCGAAACTCCTTTCAACACTTGCGAGCTCGCCTGCTTCTGCGTCGAACGAGACGTCGACTTGCTTGTCATGCCTATGGCTTGGTTGCTTCCAAAGGACGAGCGAGAAGAGCTGTCCAAGGTTGACGAGCCCAGGCCAAGTCTCTCAACAATCAACTATTGGGCGCTGCGTTGTCAGCCCCTCTTTGACCGAGATCATCCCGCCCACTCTACGACGACCTCATCAGTGGTACATGACGCCCTCGTTCCCCACCACTCGAAAGCAAGGTACCTCATTGCCACCAATCGCTGTGGGATTGAGGCAACCTCTGCGTTTGCTGGATCTTCCTGCGTGCTCGAAATGAAGCTGGGCGAACGCCCTCTGTTGCTCGACAGCCTTGGCAGGGTACAGCAATCTTGCCTCGTGGTGGAGCTCCCCACCTGAAGCCCCTTTGCAGTAGACTTGGCTGATCTATAAAAAGTCGCACTTCGTACGCGGCGCCTCCTTCTCCCGAACCCATTCGCCAATCCGTCCCGAAAGGCGATCCGTTCAACATGCGTTCGATTCGGCTGCTACACACCACTCTCGCAGCGCTTTTCTTGCTCGCGCTCGTCTTCATCCCCGGATGGACTGCTGCTGCAGGCGATCTAGAGGCCGGCTCCTCGTCCACTCAACAAAACGCAGTGCCTACAAGGCTTACAATCGAAGACTTCACTAAGAAGATCAATCTTCAACGTATCGGCGAACCAATTTCCAACGACAAGTTTAAGATCGACTTTGCTCGTGACATTCCTGTCTTTGAAGGTCGACCCATCATCGACATCGACGAGGGTGCGAAATCGCTTGCGATGGCAGAGTATTTGCTCGGACGCTACAGCACAGTCATCCTTCTAGAACCTTTCACCCACAGACCCCTGCAAGTCACTTATCGAAACGGGAAGATCGAACCGCTTCGTTGGAAGGACTACGAAGAATCTGAACAAGCATACGACGAGTATGTAGCTGCACGGAAACAGATCAAAGTCGATCCTGACCTGTATGCTTATCGCCGTCATGTTCTCAACGACGCGAGGGATGTAGAGCGTCTGAGATTTCTGCCCCCGCCTATGAGCACCGAGTATCTGCCGCATCACGACGACATCCCCATCATCGAATCCGGTCCCAACGCGCTCAATCGCATGGCTTACGCGTACAGAAAAACTCAACCGCAGGCATTCTGGTTTGTGAAAGGAGAGGGCGCCGCTTTGATCAAGGGTCAGGCTTGGCCCAAAACGCCCGAAAGTCAGGATGAACTGCAATATCTCAAAACGGCTCCGACGCGGTTTTCTGCCGCCAAGTTGAAGTACGGCAGTAGCATTGCTTCGCTGTTACATGGTCGTACGATCCGACTTGACAATGTAAACGAACTCAGCAGAGAGCGTGGTCCGTCCTTGAAGGAATACCCGCGCTTTGGTCCCACTGCATCGCGCGGCGAGATGATTGCTGCACTTCAAAAGTACGGCCGTTTCCGTTACTACGACAAAGCCGGTGACTTCACCGGTCCCTTCAAGGTCAAGCTGCGTAACTTGAACTCTGCGCCAAGCCACCCGATGATCATCGACGTTCAGCCGCTCACCCGATACGAACAGTTGCAGGAGAAGTTTTTGGAGAGATTCCGAGGTCTCAGGCTTCCTGTCTAAGGCTAGCGCTACACTGTTCGCTGAGGAATCAGGTCGGTCCCATTTTCTGTCTACTCTGCTTCATGTGTGCGCCGTGGGTCTCCCCCAGCGCTTTTGTTCGTCTCGATCTCGTTTACTCTCTTTTGCGATTGATTTCGCTCGCAGCACCAACTCAATTTCGTGGCACCCAGGTTGGCTGTATGGTGACATCCGGCTTTTCTCGCTTTTGCACCAACTCAACTTCGCTTCTGTGACACATCAACTTCGCTCATTTTCACTTCATTCCATACCACCATCATCTACTTAGGTCCTCGTGTGTTTTGAGAGGAAAGCCTGCTTCAATTGCCGTATCAGGCAGGTTCTCATTGATTCGCTTTTTCCCTTTCGTGTTCTGCACGTTGATCAGCAATCCTGACACTCCTACAGTAGCTGCTCTTCGACACTGTGTGTGTGCTGCTGATGGTTTGCTTGCTCTTCTGGCTGGGTGGTCATGATGCGATGATGGTGGTCAAGAAGAACACGGACAAGTGGGCAGGGATGCTCAGTCAACAGCGAAATTGATCTGCCACAGGCGCAAAGTTGAGTGAGTGCAAGAGTGGGCTCTCACGAAGGTCACCACACATGGTGCATATGCAAGCGGAATTGAGTTGGTGCGGCGAGCGAAATCAATTGAAAAAGAGAGCATCCATCTCAATCTCATTTGTGACGGCTGCGAACCATTTGCTTTGAGATGTGATCATGTGGGCTGATTGCGAAAGCTGTGCTTCTGAAGGCTCTTAAGCCCACCACGATCAGGCTGGTCTACCTGAAAAGCGATAAACAAAAGCAAGCGAAGGGTAACAGGGCAAGAAGACAATGAAAGCTTAAATGTAGGTGGTGACGATGCTAGCACGAGATGAAGATAGTGAGATAGGAAGTTGGCCTCGGGTGACGAGCGTCAACCTGCTGAAGACGCAGTTGGAGCGGTGTTCAGGATGAAGCGCAATCAAATCAACACATGCCTGATTCCAGCTGGAAGTACTGCTCCTAAGAGTCTCTCCTGCCGCTGCTCATTCTTCGTCAGTTCCTCAACGACGACGTCCATACGGTAACCTTGGGTATTGCTGCCCTCTTTCACCAACCTGACCCTGAATCGTCCGTCAGGCTGACCCGGAGCATTCCGGTAGAGACGGAAGCGACCGTGCTGCTTCAAAGCATTGATCATCTCCTGGCGAGTAGTTCCTTGCGATCCGAACCGATGGTAGAGTTTGATATTGTCAGGCCTCTTAGGCTCTGCATCGAGCAGCTCCTGATCGAAGTGTAAAGGCCGACCCCACTTCAACTGTGCCACTCCATCCCCGTAATCTCGTTTCCAATCCTCAAATTTGTCCACAATTCCGTTGATGTGCTTTGTTCTTTCGTCGTTGACGTCAATTTCCCGGTAAAGATTCTTTTTCCATGGCTCGATCAAGAAGTATTTTTGCTGCTGCCTCGGTATAAATTGAGGATACCAGAGTGGGTCTCGTGTAGATCGAGGATACCAGAACGCCCGTTGGTCTTGAAGCGAAGCGGCGTACATTTTGCCGGCACCATGGTGGTTGGGAGAGATAATGGGAACGCCTTGAAAGTGAGGCACACCATCAACATTTTCTAATTGAGGTGGTTCGACTTTCCCCCACACGGCGTTGGCGACCCTGTGGACGTTTGGATGCAGGTTGAACGTATCCAAGACCTCCTGCTCTTTCTCGAACGGATACTGTTTCAAGTTTCCTTCGTTGTCGAGATGGATCAAGACTGCACTGTGTGACGGATTGACAATGCCGACGTTGTCGTGATCCCGAAGCGCTTGCGCGACAACCGCGGGGTCTGCATTACTGGGAAACAATGGGATTGTCCTTTCGTAGACAGGCACAGTGGGGTCCAGACGCCATTCGAAACTTCGGTCCAATGATCGGATGTAATTGATGATCGGGTCGAGGTGCTTTTCCTTGTACTCTTCTGCCAGGGTATATGTCGGGATGAAAGACCCTGTACGGCGCGGTCTAGATGTTCCTGAGGAGCTGGCAGTGAAGTCCTGACCGGCCCCGGCGCAGCACTGTGCAAAGAGCAGCAGGGTCGCCAAGAGTGTAGCGACACTGAAGAGCAGCGTTGAGGTGAGCAGTCTCATGGTCGTCTACTTGGAAATGTACCGGTGTTGGTGACTGAGATCGCCACTTGAGGCGGCGTGAGAGATGGCTTCCGGAAAGGATGTACAGACATGTCGATATGACTTTTATACGCATTAATCTCGCAAGCGTCTTCGGAATAGTCTGCGGAGGAAGTACGACAAGACGCAAGTGCAGCACAGTCGACACACTCAGGGGCGACTCTACAGGTGGGAGCTGACACTAGCTGCGGGAAGCCTTCATCGGGGGCCGGTAGTGGGAAGTGACACTAGCTGCGGGAAGCTTCATTAATGGTTACAAGGACGTGGGCTGTGATAGGTACCGCAAGCAACGGAACCACGCTTGCACTGACCTTCCTTCGGAGAAATTCAAACTTTCTGTCTATGTACAGTAGGTCCGGCGAGAAAAAGCATCGCGACTTTTTTTGTCACTTGTAGCTTTGCTATTCACTAAAGAAGATACTAAGTTTCTAATAAATGAAGCTGATTACGTCTAACACAGGTTTGGCTTGGGCTGGAAGTTTGATCATGCTCGCTTTCTCCTGAAGCCTCTCCCATGCCGTCAGAGGCTCGACTGAGATCGGGTTTCCACCAGGCTCTATGTGAGAAGGGCTGGGAGCCTTGAACCTTACTTTGTAATGTTCATCACCCTGAGCACGACCATTGAGGTATGATCTTAAATGAGTTTTGGATCGGCTCCGGTACTACTGACGGAACCATGTTTGATCGCGAAGTTCACCAGCCGAAATAGCTTCATCGATGTGTGCTGGCACGTGTCAAAAGTAAAGCACCTGACTCCAGGCTATCTTCACGTTCTCACGATATCGAAAGAGGTTTGTGTTCGTAGTTCACGTGCGGTGTGTGCGTATTCTCTCATCTGCGCCTTGATTTCTGCCCACTCAATTTCATTTCATATAGCGGGACTTGACGCAGGAACGAGCTCAGATTGAATGGGACTCCAGATCTCATTGTCTGCTCGCCTTGGTTTCATAGATGATCCCAACCATCCATGAAATCAAGGCGCCGACTCTGAAGGAGACCATCAGCGGATTGGCTCCTAAAATGTCCGGTTCTGAATCTGACAGGCTCAAATCACCCTCGTTCGTAAATCCACGGCTCAAATCACCCTCGTTTGTGAATCCACGGCTCAAACGTCGTATTTAACACCAGTCTTCATGTGGTCGCGCCTGGCTTGGCGAAGGCTAAGGCTCCTAGTTTTTCTTAATCGCCATCTGACTTCGATACCAGACATTGAAAGGGTGTGTGAAGTGAATGTACGGCTCCTTCGGGAGCCTCTCTTGCGTGGCGGTATGCCAAGAGCCGTGAGTCTTGAGATGAAGGGTACCGGATGCGGTAGCGGTCCCCTCTACGGATGTCATGTGATCAACAGCGCTTCCACATCCGACGTGGCTTATGCTCTCGAGACGTCGCCTGGCTGCGCCACATCAAGCACCGATATGAGCTTTTCGGAGGCTTCGTCATAGCGTCATTGAAGGGGTCAACAACCTTGCGCATGTGACCGGCCCCAGTCTCGAGGTTTTCACCTCGAACAGTTGCAAATGCAGTCACTGTAATGAGGAAGGGGACGCAATTTTTCCTCGCCCAGAGCATTGAATTCGATGCTAAAATCTTCCGATGCGCTGTCCGTTTGTCAATCGCAACCATAATGGAACAGTGTTTGCTGGAATGAGAACTTGACCTTGTGACGAAATGAAGGGTGTTGACTTAGGGTCGCTCCTAGGCGAAGCTCTCTGTGAGACCTATAGTGAAGGAGTCAGCGAAGGGATATAAAGAGAGCGGTCGTTGGCGTGCCAGGCTTTGCGCTTATGCGCCACTCACATGCTGATCCTGCATATTCGTCAAGCAAACATGGGTCGACACAACATCGTCAAGCTATCCCTTCTTGCTCTCTTGCCCTGCATCGTGTTCTTTCATGCCAAGAACTGCTTCGCATCGCCGGCGCTTGAAGGAAGGGGCGAATCTGACAAGTTCGCGATCAGCGCGCCTTCCTCGCACGTCACACCGTCCTCCAGCCCCGTTCGACTCTCACCCTCTGATATCAATCCCATCTCGTTCGACGATATTGTACAGGGTCGCTTCGTGCCGGTGCCGGTCAAAGATACGCACATCGCACACGTGCTCGAGGGTGACCAGCACCCTGTTACACTTCTCTTCGCTGATCCACCGAGAGTCAACTGGGCTCCAATCATTGATCTTACCTACCCGAAACCATTCAGATCGCTCAATGCGCTCATGCAGCGATACAAACACCTCCACATCTATCGCCATCGAGTCCATCCTTACTCTGACTCCTTCGATTCCATCATTGTTCTACTACGTCGACCTCCCAAGCCCAACGGGGTCATGTTCTCGGCAGGATCACGTATCGTTGGCCTCAACGAAAGGATCCGGGAGATAGAGCATATAAGACGCCGGTACGGAACCAATGTCGCTTGGGCTAGATTCCATAAAACCTTTACACCCATTGAAGACGCAGGTAGCGATGCGACTATAGCAAGCAAGACTTGGGCGGAGATTTTGGCGTCGCCGTTCGTTCCGTCGATCGGAGCCCAGCCCTTCGAATTGAGGCAGCATCTGGATCGCTACAGGATAGCCAAATTCTTGAGCTTCGATGGCAGGCATTTGCTGGGCATTCGCGTCAGTCCGCAGGGTGTGGCGGACCATTATGAACAAGAGGTTGTAGATGCTTTTGCTCACATGTAGGCTGCCAGCCTGGTTTGTTCGGTCTTGATGAAGATGCAAGCAGTGGTACCGAACGCCGATAGACAGACGCTACAGTTGCAATGCAGCGTGGGAAAACAGCTTCATATTGTAGGTTCTAGACGAGTATCGGTCATAAAGCCATTTTCCGTTGCTGCCGCATGCAAGCGTTGTGAGAGCAGTAGCGAGTGGTCAGGTGTTGTAATTACCGTGGGACAGAACGGAGCGTGACCCACAACGATCTCATCTGCTTTGAGATTGTCGACGCTGGCTTGACCCACACCTCTACTCAGCTCACGCATTGTGGTGAAAAGCACACAGCGATAAGAAATGTTCGCCCGGCCGAAGATCTTCCCTTTTAAACCAGACAGCAACCGAACAGTGGCTTCGTTCAGATCAGCCTATTCTCGCCCTTCCTCGACAGCCCTAGACTCAAGAATTCAGAGCACGATGCTGTTCTCTCATGCATTTCGCATCGTCATTGCCTGCGTGTGGCTCTCCCTGTTCAGCACGGCTGAGCACATACGTCCATCTGTGTCTTTGGAAAGACGCATGAATGCATCGCCAAAAGCTGATCACCTGTTCTTCGATGACCTTCCTAACACATTCTTCTGGTATAACGCCAACCCGCCGGACCCTAAAAGTCACGAAGTGGTAGAACGGTTTCCACACACGTTTTTCTACAAAGACAAGCCGCTCTTCCTCACCGATTCCCGTACACCTCTCAGTCGGTCCGAACTGCACCGAGCCTACAATGCGTTCGGCAAGTTTCAAGTTGCCGAGACTGAGACCCCTAGATTCCTCACCTTCTTCGAAAATGATCATCGGGTCGAGCAGTTCACCGCTTACAAAGGCCAGGACGGGGGCTTGGATAAGTACGTACGACACCTGAAAACGGTCGAAGAGATCTTCGGAAAGGCTGTTGCAACTACGATCTTTGGGCCGATGATGAAAAGAGGTCCCGAAGATGTTCGTGGCAACAGGGGCCGTTATCTGCCGGTGTCGTGGGAAACCATCACCACCGCAAAGCCCATCGTAAATGATATAGCTATCAGAACCGAGGATCTACGAGAGCACTTGAGACGTCATAACTTTATCAAAATCGCTAGCAAAGACGGCAAAGCATCTACGGGCATTAAATTCGACGACGATGGAATGCTCACTCATAGATACTTTGACTACATCCACGATGCTCTATTCGAATTCAACTAGTTGCGCAGACCGTCAGTAAAACAGCGAGGCTGCCTTGGCACTCAGCGTAGCATAACCTTTGTCGTAAAGAACGCTTCTGTCCATTTCGTTCTTTGAGCTCTGAGCGATGCTGTGTAGAGGATCACAAGGGGGAGACATCGTCTCTTATCATGCCGATCGGAACAAATCCCGGTCAAAGTGCTATCTTGTCCAGC
This sequence comes from Sporisorium iseilematis-ciliati, assembly GCA_001748505.1. Classification (NCBI taxonomy): domain Eukaryota; kingdom Fungi; phylum Basidiomycota; class Ustilaginomycetes; order Ustilaginales; family Ustilaginaceae; genus Sporisorium; species Sporisorium iseilematis-ciliati. Next base: position 8,205 of record MJEU01000006.1, on the reverse strand, counting down.
AGAACGCTTCAGCAATCGATTTGGCTTGAAGCGGACCGCTGTTCCGATTCGTGCTCGCGAGGTGAGGGAGGAGCGGATCCACCTCCGTTCGAACAGCATAGCCACCAGAGTGGCTTGAAGTCAACAAGAAGGTGTGATCAGGTGGGCCATTTTCAGCCACACCGTTCGATCTGATTGCCACCAATGATGGTGCATGCCTTCGGATGGCGCGAGGTCAAGACAGGATGAGGAAGCGCCTCAAAAGTGGGCGATGGTCACATTCGTGCATAGTGAGTGTGTTTTCCCTTCAGGCCGTAGCTATTTAGTTGCGCCGTCTGAGTTGCTATCGCCGCCGTCCACTGTCACCTGACAACTTCCACGCTGCAATCATCGACTCTCTTCTTTGAGCCTCGCTTGCCGCTCTGAGTCCAGCTATGAGACGATTCGACTCCTTCAAAATTGCGAATCTCTTCATTCAGCTCCTCTTGCTGCGCGGAATCGAAGTCGATGGCAAGCTTTCGACTTTAACTTTGCTAAAGCGGACGGACAGAGGTACGGATGCTAACGAAGGGCTTCGAAGCGAAGCACTACACTCAAACTCTCCTTTTCGATGAACTTCATAATGGATACTTCAAGCATCATCCCAACCCGGCAGCCCTTTCTCCAGTAGATGCAGAGCGGATGTACCCCGAAACATACTTTCTCGAAGGGCACCCTGTCTTCTTCACTGATTTTAAAAATCCCCTCAGTCGCAATACACTTCACCGAGCCTTCGATCTGTTTGGCAAAGTTCATGTTGTCGATACCGACACTGAACGTTTCCTCACCATTCGTCCAGAAAGTCTTCGACCAGGTCAACTTGAGGGCTTCAACAGATACGACGTAGATCTGAAGCCTTTCTTGCATCGCGTCCGATCCGCTGAGAGGACATACGGGCAAGCTGTTGCAAGAGTCCTCCTCGGTCCCGAAATATTAAGGATCCCAACAGATATTCGTGACCGAATACCTCGCTATCGCGACCAAGTGCACTGGAGGACGATCAGGGCTGCGCAATCTCTCGCATATGATCCACTCAGGACTGCGGAAGATTTGCGACAGCGCTTGAGACAGCACAGATTCCTCAAGGTCAGTAGTCCCGATGGTCGACTTTCCTTGAATCTGCGATTCGACACCGACGGCACTATTCAGAAATTCAGTCAAGGTAATGTGGATAGCGACATCGTCGACGTTCTGCGAAACAGCGTTGGCACTTTGGTCAACACATTCTAGTGAGCAAAACCCCTCGTGACAGCTCTGTGTACCTCATTTCTTTGTCTCGCTGTCTCGAATGACTACTGTACCCCAATGAAGCGACAACAGAATCTCGGTTCCACTCCTCTGTCGGCGTGAACTCATCGTCTCACGACTTAATTATTCGTCTGGAAGTGCCTTTCCATATATGAGCCGAATACGAGCATCGAGAGCCACCGGAGACATGTGAGTGGCTGTAGCCCACTGATTTTCATGGATTCGAGCTTCGATGCAAACGCGACATCGAGCATCGTCTGATGTTATCCCACTCTCTAAGATCATCAAGACTGGCTCTCGTGCACAGGCGATCAGTCGTAGTCCCGAAACGACAACAACAACCCTGTCTGCCGAATATGAAAGCGCTCAGTTTTGTCATTCGGGCCGAATCTAGCTCAAAGGTCACGGGATGTAGCCGGAAAGCCGGCCGAACGATGAACATAAATGCAGTCGCCGAATCGTGTCTCAGCCGTAAGGCCCTCTATTTCACGTCACCCGCCAATAAGCTTCGACTTGTCGATTGGCACGAGCGAGCAGAGTCTAAAGATGCTTCTTTCGAACCTTGTTTTATTCGTTTTGTTGTGGCTCCAGGCTGTCTCAGCCGCATTCATCCAAAAGCTGCCGTATGCTCGTCTGGAAGAGGATGGCAGCGCTGAACATCATCCTCAGCGCACCGTTGTCTCCTACGAGCACCTACGAGACGGTCATTTCAAGCCCGATCGCGGACTGACACCCATGCGCGAAGGCTATGTCAAGAACGAGCTGTACAGAAGGCGACCACTCTACAAAGGCACACCGATTTATTTCTCAGATCCCGACGGCTACAACCTGCAACGACTTCAACGAGCCTTTGCCGACTATGGAAAGGTCCACATCGCTCCACCTCACGGTGGCGACCCGACCCTCACCATTAGCAAAGGTCTTTGGGGGCAAACAGCAGTCGTTCGTCAAGCTTCAAACGGCGCGAGCCGTCGTGCCGAAGATATCATTGCGGTCAGGTCCAAGTTCGGAGACGTAGCGGCAATCGCAGCATACGGTCAAAAGCTCGATCCTGTTGCAAGCAAACGCATCCTTGTGTTCAAAGTGAAGCCTTCTCCTCCTGACTGGTATGAGGTGTGGAGCTCGTTTCCCTTAGACAGATCCACACGTCTGAACGTTGCCAGAGACTTGCTCAATGCTCGACGCTTTATCACCTTCTCAACCTCGGACGCTCGCGATTTGTTTGGCATTCGCTTGCTCAAAGACGGCTCCCAGGAAGTTCAATGGCTGGAGAAGGAAGACCCTATCTTCACGCCTCTTCACAGATGAACAGCCCACATTTCGCTCTGAAGCCTGCAGTAACGAGGCCTCTCAGGCAAAGCTCAAGACCGATCTTCTCGTGGTGCGAGGTTGCGGCAACCGACTTTGATTCGACAGTTGCGCTTCATCCGAATGCGTCCCACCTCCACCAAAAGGAAACAGCCTGTGCCACGCAAAGCCCACTTCACCGTAGCTGCACTGCAATGCAACCTCTTCCATTTCCAATGCGATGTGACTTGTAGCAAGGCCAGCTCACCGGTGTCTCACCGGTCTGCTCATTGTACTCTCCAACAAAAGTGAGTAAGCCACGCTGTGACCAGATCTTTGGTGGGAGCGGGCTGCTGTGAGACAACACGGAAAGAATTGATACTGCACGATGGTCCACAAAGTCGAAAGCATGCAGGGGGTCAAGAGTCGACATAAAAGAAAAGAGCCGAAAGGAATCTACCAAAAGAGCGAAGCACCCCAAGACTCATATTGACCGTCTGAACCGGTGGAAAGCTTGCGACTCAGCCTCATTCCACCATTGTCTCTTCTCTACCATTGAAACGCAAGTAGTAACTATGCGGGTTGCGCTCCTCTTGGCTATCATCCTTATTGCAGTGTTCGGCAGTGCTTCTGCCGAATTTGTTCAAGCTCCCGGCGACAATCCCAGCTATTTCGAAAGGAACAGAAACGTAGGCTCGAAACCGGTATCTTTCTTTCAATTGGACAGCGGTGCTTTTCGCGCCGAGCAACCCTCGCCGATCAGCGACGAAGACAAACGTAGATTGTACGATGGTGAATTCTTCGCCAACGGAAAGCCGATCTTTGTCTTCAAGACCCCGACCGAGAGAAGGCCAGCCAACGAACTTCACCAAGCCTTTGCTGAATATGGAGGCTTTCACGCTCGGGTTGAAAGATCGAACAACGTGATCACCATTCCGCAGGAAGACAGCTCCATTATGAACCACCTCAGTCGGATCCAAGAGACTTCAAGGGAATTCGGCGTGAATGCAGCTCTGGTTTCAAACGGCTCTACGGCATCACCACTGGCGGCTCCCAGAAAGATCGGTCACGAAGACGGTAAAGTGCCCGAGGGTCCTTCAGACTGGGATGCGATTCATCGTTCTGACCAAGTGAGCCGAGACCTACCTTACAACGAACTGAAGCGCATGCTCAACGACAAGCGCTACTTGGTGTTCAAGAATCCGGATGGGTCTCAGTCTCTGGCTGTTCGAGCTTTGTCTGACGGTCGCATCGAGAGAGAGCTCATGAAATCTTTGGGCGGTGCCAGATTCATTATCTGAAAGCGATTTCCATGCGTCTCGCGATCGTTGAAGCTTTACTTTTCACCCTGGCTTTTCCGCAATGCAAATGGCTTCTCTCCTTCTCACAATCCTCAAACTACCACGATTCTCTGCTAAGAAGTGCGTTTGAGTGACGTGTACTTGCCAGAGAAGCTCGGAGACTTCTCCTTCTCAGCTGCCAAATGCGTACTTTCACAGCACATCACTGTTCCGACCCACCTACCTGCCCGATGCCGCTCGCACTTTGCCCACATCGCTCCCATCAGCTCAGCCCTGCAGTTCAATGCACCTTATTTCCCATCTACGTGGGCTCAAATTGTGCCCCTATTGGTATTGTCGTCTATTGCCCTCTTCGCTCAAAAATAGGAGAACCGCTTCAACGCACATCAGGTAGGGGCTTACAGTAGCTCAGAAGCAATTATGAATACCAGCGAAGCAGCCCTTCAGCAGAACGCTACAGCACAAAAAGGGAGAGAGACTAAGGGCTGCTCGGAAAGGATAAGTACCGTGGATCGCGAAGGTCGCAGCCCAGTCTTCGCCGCAAAAGCATACAAAGCCTCCCTCCGCCTCTCAAAGGAGTACCTTTGGTGACAAATCGCAACCATGCAGGCATACTTCTTCAGGATCATGATCCTCAGCCTCATCCTGTTGGCTGTTGCATCTTTCACCCAAGCCGCAACAGATCTCGGACACCAGCGCATCGACAAACGCATGGATGACGGCGGAAGCAGTCGTGGAGGAATCTCAGCGGTTTCGTGGCGGCAATTGCAGAGCAGCGGATTCGCACAAATTCCGGGGTACATTCCAACCGACCAAAGAATTTTGCAACGTCAATACAACGGAAGAATCTTCTACAGCGGAAAGCCGGTCTTCACAGTCGCTCATGCTGACAGCAGTTTACACGATCACAGACTCCAGCAAGCTTTCGCTGACTTTGGTGGATTTCACGTCCGCCTCCAGGATACGCAGAACGTTTTGTCCTTTCCAACCTGGGATCCTTCCGTCCAAAGTCAGCTTCAAAGAACTGACTTCATCTCAGCGGTCTTTTCGAAGAATGCGGCTAGAGTTTCAGACGCTTACAAGGCCAGAACACTGCCAGATGGTTCAACGCAGTCTGGTAGCAGTAGAGGATTCTTCAAAAAATCGAAGAAGAAGCCTCAAAGGCCTCCAGACTGGGACGAGATTCACAGGTCAGAACCAGTAAGCAGCAGTCTCGAACAAAGAAAGCTGATGGACATGCTCGATGAAAGGAGGTCCTTGCTATTAAAGAATGAATATGGCCATTCTTTTGCTGTCCGAGCTCTGCCAAACGGTCGCATCCAGCAAGAACTCAGGGACGCTGCCGGAGCAGTCATACACAGGATCCTGTAGCTTCGGATTCTCGAGTCTTCGAATTGTTTGCCATCATTGCGGCTCCGAAGCCATCATTGAATCGCTCTTGGTCAATTTTGCTGCTGCGACCGTGCAAGCCCAGAACAGTTCGCTGTGGGTCTTCACCTGGCAAATCAGCCTCATAAGTACCTCGTTTCACCGCTTTCAACATGTAGCAACGCTGCATGCAGCTTGAACACAATCGTCCCGCCAGATAGGTTGTCGCAATCAATCTATCTCATCGTTGCTGCCGCAATACTGTGGGCGTTACAGTGCCCGCGTGTGTCTGTGTTGTCCTCTGAAGTTGAGCACCGCTTGGTGAATATGCGAGGTGGGAATGGTCGCCAGATCACGGTGCAACCGACACAAATCGCAGCCGATCACAGCCCAGAATGGGTGAGACAGAGAGCTGAAGCACAAAAGGCGAGACAGGAAGGAGCTACGCAGACCCTTCTGAAGGTATAAGATTGGACGTTTGCAGCTTGCATCCCAGCTAGCCACGCAACAGCATCTCAAGACTCGATACCGCTTACCACAGCCGCCAAGACGCAATCATGTAAGTAAATCTCTCCGGTATCGTGATGCTCACCTCCATCCTAATGGTTGTTGCGGCTTTCGCTCCGACTCCCGCCCATTCTGATCTTATTCGCATGGAAAGGCGCATGTTCAAACCAGGGAACAGCGAAGCCGGGGAAGGCAGCACCTATGGGAACAGTCCCAGCAGGTACTCGTATGATCTGCTGAAACAGATCGGATACACGCCTCCTCAAGCGACAAACCAGCGGAAACCAACTTTTGCACAGATGTATCGTTCGTGGGGCCAATTCACGTTTGCTGGAGGCAAACCGGTCTTCAGAGTTGGAGCAGCTGATGGCGAGCTGAGTGCCCTCCTGCTGGACCATGCCTTCCAGCATTTCGGTGGCTTTCACTTGCGTGTTCAAGAACCGCAGTTACTCTTCACCTACCCAGTAGAAACAGGACCCAACGGTGAGGAGAAGAAGAATGAAATCCTCGCTCACCTCAACCGGTATCGTGGAAACAAGATCAAGTTTGGAAATGGCGCGGCTACGCTTGTCGAGGGCCTCCCAGTGAAACCGCTAGATAGCGACACACAGAAACCTAAGAAGAAAAGCTTTTTGGGGAGCTCGTCTAAACCGCGCGAACCCCATTGGAAGGACATCCACCGAAAAGAGCCTGTCGATGGAAGGCAGAACCCGCAGGAATTGTGGAAAATGCTCGACAGAGAAAGGTCATTGCGATTTGTGAGTGATGACAGGCGTCACACTCTCGCTGTGCGAGCGTTGCCTGACGGTCGTATCGAGCAAGAGCTCAGTAACATACTAGAATCCAGGAAGCTTGATACGGTGTTTAAAATCACTGGAATTTCGGTCTGACATCGTCGCATCCTCAGCCGACAAAGATTTTCGCATAGCTTCAAGTTCCAATGCTTGTCTGCTCAAAGTTGGGCCGATTCGCTTCCAGTTTCTGCTGCACTCCTCCGCTTGACCCAGCCCTAATCCAAGTCATTCTCAATGTTTCTTGCTATCGTCCGGCCGCTTCACATGTGATTGAGCTCTGATCTTGATGTTGACCTTCGACCCTCGGCTCGACCTGGATACGATTTCAAGTGTTTGCAGGGCTGTATCGCTGTGAGCAGGTCATTGGTGGCGTTCGCTACTTCAGCCCCACTCGCTCTTGTGTCTGGGCTTAACGAGAAAATCTCGGCTCAGTTCCGCCGAGCACCGCCGAGCACGACCGAGCACCGCTGAAGTGGGTCGAACATGACCCCACCTACCGGTGAACCGTACCTGTGGGAAAGTCGCAGACCCACCAGCTCTTGACGCCCACACTCATCCATTTGATTTGCTCCTGAGCCGGACAACAATGCGCTTTATGCTCGCAAACAGCGTCATTTCGTGGGTGTGGCTGTGCAAGCACTGTAAAACAATGACATCAGGTCACTGAATGGCTGATGGATCAGAGCTTTCGCTGCATCGCAGCGATGAGTAAAATGTCATTACGTTACACCTATATACTGCAATTGAAGAGCGAGCGTCTTTTTGGGATGAAGGATTCGACAATTCTGCATCGCTGCACCTGATTCTTCTCCCTATCTGATCAAGGCCTCTCTGCAATTGTGCACAGTTGTGCAAACATATCATTGTAATTGTTGTATCCTGACCTTGCTCAAGCGAAGAGGGTCCGACACTCACAAAAGCGATTTGTAAGCGACGCCTTGAAGGATGAGGTCTTCCCTACTCAAGGTCTGGACTCTGCTGATTCTGTTCAGCTTTGTCCGTGGGTCGCCTGATCCAATGCAGCAGAGCTCGGACAACATCACGCCAGACGAACCTTCCGTATCTCTCATCGGCCTCACCGAGGAGCCTCCAGCGATACCATCCCTTCCTAGAGTGCTGCTGCACGATGATCTCAAGGGCCGCTGGTCCTTTCGAAAGTTGATGCCTTGGAGGCGAAAGCAGTCGGTGCAAGCCATGCTGCGACTAATCGAGAATCGACCTACACACGGCAACCTGGAAGATCCCTTATCAAACCCTGCCAGCCATGAGATAACGATGGATCGATGGAAAGTGGTTCGCCTGCCAGAGAAAGACGAGCCGGCGAGTCAGACGTTAGCTGCCATGACGCGTCGGCAACAAACATTCTATGCTGTCGACAAGAAGAACAAAATATGGCTCTTCAACGCCAAGGGAAGTAAAGAGACCGGCGTCCACTTTGTTCTCAGCGAATTGACTGGCAGCAACGAACAAATCGTCCAAGAGGTCCTCGAAAGCAACGAAAAGCGTTTGTCGGGTCAGCTCACTGAAGCCTTGGCGCACTTTCGCGGTGCTTGAGAGGCAGGGATTACGGTGCTGTATGCGCTACTTCCAGTCTTGGGTAGCCAATTACGTCACGCTGTCTTTGTCATACTCTCTTTTTCGATTGATTTCGCTCGTCGCACCAACTCAATTTCGCTTGCATA